>VZTD01004241.1:909916-977879 GCA_013397725.1 Rhagologus leucostigma | reverse complement strand
GGAGGCACCGGCGGCCCCTGTCGGGCGGGGACCGCTGCTCCGGGCAGACTCTGCCTTCTCGGCCCCGGCCCAGCCCGTCTCCCCTCCGGCGGGAGCACTGCTCAGGTGCGCAGAAGAAGAGAAGCTGTCTCGAGGGGCAGAAGGGAACCCAACTCAGCAAGGCCCGACTGCTGCGGGAGGCTGGTGCCCGCCCACTGGTGTCACCTCTTGGGGCACCGCGGAGGTTGTTGCACTCCCTGAAGTCAGGTGCATGCACTTGGGCACCGGCTTCTTAGGAGGGGTCAGGGAAAGCTGGGTTCCCGTCAGACAAGGAGCTCTGCTTCTGACGCAACACAGCTCAGCTTGCGTACATACACTTCTGAAAGGTGAACGTGCCTAATAAGCAGGCGTGAAATCTGAACACAAACTTGGAATTATTGGTGGTAAATACCACTGAAAGAGGTACTGTAAAAGGAGAGCCAGGCAGATGTAAATGCAGGCATTCCACAGTTTGGAAACAGCGGCTTGTTTGCCCACTTGACCTTAACTTGTCATCCTTGCACTTGTGTGTTGTGCTACAGTCTGTCATTACATGACCACATAGAGGCAGCTTTTAATTACCTCTGGTCAAATAGCCGGAGTTGCAGAGAGCATCACTGCCAGCCTGGTGATACACATACCCCACACTCTGCAGATGCAACAACCCACTCCTGTGACAAGCATAGGTCCACAGGGGGGATACGGCTGCTTTCACAGAGATCAGAGTCTGAGCAGATGAACTTTGCTGGCCCTGCTGCTGGCTTTTGGCATGGACTGTTCATGTGCCTTCATGCTTTGCCTCTGGAAAGGGGAACACACCATGACACAAAGTCCGCTCAGGTCTTTAGCTCAGGTTTCTGAATTGGCTTGAAATGGGACCCAGCCCTATCCTTGGGCAGGGAGGAAGGCACAGAGCCTGTCCCAATCTCAGCATCACTTCCCCATGCTTCCTGAGGGGCTTGAAGTTCAGGTGTGACCCAGTGAGAGCAAGCAGGGATGTGAGAGCTGTTGCAGGTCCAGGTGCAGTACTCAAACAGTACTAAAAATATTTCTTGGACCCAAGATGAGCCACTACTAAAATCACTGGGGTATTTGTACCCCATATTCCTGAGTTTCTTCTGCAGTGGGGATGCTTTTATCTCTTGTAATGGAGCATGGACTGTACTGTTCTTCCTACCTGGGGGAGTCATGATACGTTATTTATAAGCCACTGAAAGGTATTTAAATATTTCACTTGAGATTCATAAAGCAGGGGGGAACTGTTAAATTTTAACGCTACAGAAAGAGCAGCAGCCACCCAAACTGGTGTGGGATCACAAGAAAAGGACCAAGAAACAGCAGTACAACGTTCACCAGGCAGGGGCAGGAGATACCTCTGAGGAAATCAGCTCAGGCACTCATTCGGCCTCTCTCTCAGATATGTGATAAGCCAGTGAATTGAGCCATAGGTAACAGGTAAAAGCTGGAAGGGTCAGGATTTTAGATTGCACCTTACCACAGCCTCCCAATTGCACCTAGTCTCTGATCAGCTCAGATAGGACAAGAGCTGTGCAGCTCTCTTCCTTCCCTTGAAAACAACACCTTGGTTCCAGCAGTATATCCCTACTCAACCTCAGCAAAGCTACCAGAAGCCAGTGCTTGCTCTTCATTTACTTTTCCCGGTCTGTTGTTACTACTTCACATTTACGTAGACTCCATGGTCTCTCTTTTTATCCCATGCTTGGAAAGGTACAGCTTACCTTAGGGACACTACTAGTCCCATGACAATTGTGTGGCTTGAGTACAGGACACACAGCACCAAACCATACAGGAATGAACTTGTTCAAAGGAGGAAGGTTCCGCCAAGTCTATGTATCTCCACCACAGGGAGCATATTTTCATTTTGGAGGTTTGTAGCATTACTGTCCTTTCCTCCATAAGTGTAGATGTTGCATTTTTCTTAGTTTTTCATTGCAAGCAGAACAGACTCCATGTGCAGCTTGGGTGATAGGCACTGGCAGTTTCTACCAGGCAGGTGGAGATACCGTGTCACTTTCCTCTTGTCAGAACACAGCTCCTATCTTTGCAGGTGCTGCGGAGTCAAGTTGCCCCAGTCATCCACTTACTATGTGTTTTTTATCAGTAATATTGTGTGGTGCAAATCCAAGTTCAGTAGCTTCTCAGCTGCCCCCGGGATCGCTCTTGGTATGTCTGTTCAGTAGCAGATGTAGTAAGAGACGAGCAGTCCCAAAGGTTAACTACAGTCTCACCCAGTGGGTCTTTGAAGTCTTTTGCAGCAAAAAGAGAGGAAAAAAGTCTTCCATGGGTGATTTTGAGTGTTGTCTCAGCTCTGAAGTGCCCCTCAGAGGGGCCAGTCCCTCTGACTGGAGGCTTCTCTTGGCCAGAGTTAAACCTCAATACCCAGAGTATTAATTTGTGAACACATCGGCCTGGACCAACCAACCGCATCACGAGATTTCAAGAAGCACTTGCTGACCTCGGAGATTGAGACATGTCAGAGAGAATATGAGTCATGAACAGAGATAAATAGGTGAAACAATTGCTTGTGTATTTATTTATGGCAGGAAAAATGTCATGTTGAACTGTCCTGCTTTCTTGCATGTGCATGAGCTGTATTCACTGTGTTAGTCGCTATAAATTTAGGTTGGGGTGCTGCTGTGGATGGCATTGGCTTTCACCCACGTCAGTGAAAGGCAGTGGTTTGCTTTCAAGACACATACAATGTGGGAGTGAAAGAGTGGGCTAACAGAGTAAAAGAAAGGTTCTGCTTGATCTCCCACTGGTGCTGCTGGTGGTAGCAGGCACCTGGTCATAGCCCACAGTAACTGTTGTGCAGCGTCCCACCCCCTTCCCACCGCTGGACTCATTCTCTGGCTCACATTGGCTGCTGATTGCCTGGCTGAGGTGGGACTTTACAGCAACAACAGCTAGGGAATATTCCTGCCGATGGAGACAGAGGGCAGAGCCATTGGCAGATAAGAAGGGATCTGGTTTCCTGCTGCAGCAAGCCGCAGGAAGCAGGGAGGTGGGATTAGGCAATCTCACCCTTTTTGGCAGGGCTGCTCTGGTCTGCTGCAGTGTCTCTTGTTCTGCAGTGCCAGAAAGGGAGGAGAGGCTGATGAGTGCTGTAGGCTACTGTCATTTCCTCCTCTTTCCACAGCTGTCAGGAAGGTGCCTTTAGGCATCTTATTAATGAAGTTGTGGCCTTTTGGCCATGATGTGGAATCTGTCATCACTGATGTTAGCCCACCCTAAATATATCACTTATTTATTCTAAGCAAAGATGTCACAGACAAAGCATTCCCAAACCTGTACCCACTTACGCTAGCAAAATAGTCCTTTTTCGGAAAGTCCCTTCAATATTCAGCTGCCATTCTGCACTTAGACCCAACAGCGACATTCTGTGATCACAAGAAGGCCACATTAAACGTAAAAGCCCATAAGGCAGGAAAGTAGCAGTCAGGGCAGTTCCCTATGAGTTTGGACCTGCTCATTTAGGACTCTCGGTCCTGACAGTTTGTTTCAGCAGATAAATGTTAAAATCATTTCCACAACATGGGACATTAAGATTTTACTGGGAAATACTTTTCCTGAAGAGGGTCTCTAAGTTTGAGTGACTTAGTGAGGCAAAAGGCTGGTAATTCAAATTTTGGTGGTATGTCCAGGACACAGAGATGACTCTCTCCTTCAGTGAAGGCCACGCTGCTGATGTACTGAGGCACACATCTTCTGGTTGCTGTTTCGCTAAAACTTTATTGGCACAAACAGCTTTACGAATGTATACAGCATGCAAGAGACCACAGATCTCCTCTAGGAGTTGCTGTATGAATATGACTAGATACTGGTGTTCTATAGGTAGGAGTATTCCCTGTTCATCCTTGTTTCTCTCACAACACTCACAAAATCATTGTTGCTGCCAGTTTGCCATCACCACTAATGCTGTGCAGTCTGAATTTTCTCTTGTCCTGTGGGCCTGGGCACCCTTTTTCCTCACTTTTTCCTTCTTCTTTGAGAAGAATTTTACTATCCTCAGCAGAGCCGTTTCCTAACCTTCCTCGCGCCTCTAGCTGAGGACATATGCAGGCATTAGAACGGTGAGTGTTTCATTGCATTAATCTCTCTCCTGTCCAACTGCATTTCCCCAGGCACTCGTGTGCTGTCACCAGCTTACACTGATCCAGCCCACTACTGCTCTTTCTGGTGGTTGTTAATATTTGTATTGCCATAAACCTTTTCACCCTTGAACTATGAGCCCACTGATTTAGTCATTGGTTTAATGCAGGAAAATGCAGGGCCTGCAGGAGTCCTTGTACCTGCAGCAAAAGGAATTACTGGACTCCACATGGTGCTGCGAAACAGAATTAAATAGGTTCAAACCAACTTCCTTTCTCCAAAGTCTCCTAATTATGGTTGTTACAGAGTTTACTTGTAATCAGAGTAGGGATGACATTTCAAACTGAAGAGTGATTATTAAATTGACACTTCCTTTAAAATGTGCCTGAAGTCAAGACTGACATGCAAATTGAATTTTTTTGTCAAGAAATGTCTGTTTTAATAGGGAAACTTCCTAATCTCTCTATCAAGCTCGTGTTAAGTGCATACCTACTCAATGTTTTCCATCATTAATACCTGGTATTGCTAGTCAGAAAAAAGCCTCATTGGAGCATCCCCCTGAGCAGCAAATGCTGTAATTTCCTTTGATATCGATATTACTTTCACATTCATATATCCCATTGACTGCTAGCACTGGGAGATGTCAAGGAAGAAAAGAAACCAAAGCTGTTTAAGCCTTTGAAAATAGTAGTGGTTAAGACTGTGCAATAAATCCAAGACCAAATCAAAATGAAGCTGGGTATTGCTGGCAAATTTCAGGTTCCCCTATAACGCATTAAACATTTCCAACAGCTCTAGTATCCACACCATTATGCTAGAGAATACTGATGCTCATTTTGTCATCCCAGAAGAAAGGAGTTGTGTAGAGGACAGTTGGGATACCTTTCCTAGACTCCATACCAGAACACAACACAGCAGAGTGGCTGTGCCACTGGAGCAGCATCCAGCTCCAAGCTGGACTTCAGGGAAACTAGATTCTACCATGTGGGCTGTGCCACTCTGTGCGGGGAAAGGGCCAGTAGGTGCTTCTTCAGAAGACAAAGCTCTCAAACTAAATTCAGGCTCTGTTCTATATAGGAAAGCTCTGCTGATGCAACATCACCAGCAAGCTCAGCTGGAGTGCCGTGACACCTGACTCCAGAGAGAGTCAGTTCTCTGCGCAGAGAACTGGTTAATTCAATCTCTACAGTCCCAAGTAGGAACATTCACAATGACAAAAAGTTAACACAGGGGGTTATGTCTTATTAAAACACAATAAAAGGAGAAGCAGACAATAATAAACTGTGTTCTTTACGAAGAAATATGATCCCTTCTAGGGAAACAGAAGGGAAAAAGATGTTTTACTTTGAGTATGAGCTCCATCCACCCTCTTTGTTGCTCTGACTTCTTAATTGCACTTGATTTGATAGCAGTGGGGGTTTAACCTACATTGTGGGCATTTTCACTGTTCTCTTTAATTTTGCCTGCTGGCATCAGGCAGTTTGTGCACATCAAGCCAAGTCTGCCATCTTGATTCAGGACTCATATGACCTCAGCTGACATTTTTCCTGTGTCAGGACAGTGGGAGTACACTAGTGTAGAGAAAGGAAGATTTATTTGGAACAGAATGTGAAAACCCCATCATCCACAGATGAGCTTTTATCCACTATTAACAACACACATTTTTACACATTCCAAAATAATTTGGCATGTGCAGTTTGCATGCTGAACATGTCCTAACTCTCTGCCATACAGTTTAAATGTGAAAGTAATTTCAAGTTTCTGTGTTCTGGAGCCAATCCAGCTTGCGGTTCATGTCACCAAGTCAAGGGCAGTAAAATGTCACTACCCCTTATGCTCGTGATGAAGAGCTGAAGAAGGAGATACTCTGGGAAAGGCTAGATCAGGTCGATGCCTCCGCACTTTCTGTTGCTTCTCCCTGAGGCAAGGAACTTTAGTTTGGTTGGGTGGGTGTTTGCCTGGCCTGTACCTTTCTGTGTTGTGGCATGACCTTAACTCACTTGGCCCTGGAGAGCCAAGCATGCTGAGCTTGCTCACTTTGCAATGCTGAGAGGGGAGGCTCAGTCCACATCACAGGTTTCCTAGCAGTGCCTCATGCCAGCCGTTTCCCCAGGGGTTTAGTCAAGCTCCTGCCTTCGGCTCGCTGTGGTGGATTCCAGCAGAGGAAGAGCAAGAGTGAGTCAGGTTGGTTTCATCAAACTGATGAGTTTCCAAACTCATGAGGGAGAGTGCATTAGGGTATTGCAAGCTCTGGCCTACAGTGTACGGGCCATATTCCAGCTCAGTGTGTCAGAAGTTTAATTTATTGGAAAACCCATGTTCCAGGAGTCCAAAATAGGAAAAAAGGGAGCAAATTAGGATTGAACACCACTAGGGTAAGTAAATGCAAAAGCTCATGCTACCCCGCACGTACTCTTTCCAGCTGTATGATTTCCATTATGAATAAATTTTCTCTGCTGGGAGTAACTCTTTGATTTTGAAAGAAATCAAAATAACAAAAGATATATAATTACTTTGTAGGTGGGCTAATTCCTTCTTCCATGTCTTTGTCCACAACGGAGGCAAGAGGAGTAGTTTCATGCTCAGTGGCTTGGCGGTACTTCCAACCCTCCACCAGCAGAAGGGAAAGGTACCCTAAACATTAATATTTTAAATCTTACCATAAAGCAGTGAAGGCTGACTCGTACCCTTGAGCAGGCTGAATAGTTCCTCCATGTGGCAGTACTGGTGCAGGAAGTATGGCCAGTAGCCCAGCTTTTAAGAAGAATCTTCATCTGATATAAATCATTTTTAGTTGGAGACCACTTGTGGTCTCATCGTGGCCAGTCAAATTAGCTTCCTGTTTTGTTTAACAACAAGTAGTACTCTAAGTGCTCTGAAAATGCGCCATAATAGGAAAAGTCTGACGAAGTAAGTGATTACTATTTCAAAGGAAGGCAAAGTTTATAGAAGTATAATTAGTCATCTGCTCTTAAACCAGAAAAATATGGTGGAGAAAATATATCTTTGGGGTTTTAAAAAGAGATACAGAAATATGTTAAATGATGGAATGTCATTAGAGTCTGCATTTATTTTAAGGATAAACGGAGCTATTATACAGTTGCCCACCTTTATGTCCGCTCTTTCTGTTTTCTGCCTAATGGGCTTTCTTCCTTGTGTACAGAAAAAAAACCCAGTCCTATCCTGTTTATAGTTGAGTTGCAATATGCCGAAAATTATTACTTCAGATTTTGTACATTAAGTCTGTCTGCTGGCAAGAGGAAAACCCTCTCATATTATCTAATTATGGCTTCAAGCAGCACTAATGAAGAAGTTGCGCAGGCTGGGGCCTGTTCTCTCTTTTCTGGAGGCGTCAACAGAGAGTCTGTGGTTGTGGTCACACAGAAGTGGGGAGGGAGGCTGGGGCTGCCAGGCACAGCAGCCTGCAGAGAGAAGGTTAGCTCTCAAGAGCATGAGAGTGGTGTCAAGTCCACAGCCCCAGTGTAGGAATGCAGCCTCGATTCATGAGGCTGAGACCCCCCACCAATGCCTTCTTCCCCTGCTGCCCTGGGAGCCTCAGCTGGGATGTGTCTCGGAGGGAATGGAGCCCTCCATGCCTTGGGAAGGAAATGTGCACAGCCGTGCCAGCACAACTGCAGCACGTGTCTACAAGTGTATTCCTGGCAGTGGGCTGCAAGCCAGCATGAGAAGCATCTGTCCGGCTTTGGGGAAGTTGTGCCTGGTTGATGGAGAGACCCAGGTATATATTCCCTGGAGTCAAATCAATGTGAAATAAGGCGACCACAGTGGAGACTCATGCTAGACAGGCCAGGCTATGTACTCATAGCAAGGACTGAGGCATGGCCATGGAGGTCAGGGAACTTGCTACTTTAGTATCAACTGCAATTTAGCTGTAAAACCCACTGTAAAAGTCGAACATAAAAGTCACATCTGAGTTCCCTGCTGCCATTGCTTACCTGTTACAGATTCCAAAGCTAACTAGTTTAGCATTAGCTGTGCTGATTTTGTAAACACAGTTGAAACCATAGCACAGGCATACATGTAGTCATTTAGACTAGTGCAGAGGATAGTACAGATACCAAAGAGAAGAAGAAGAAACTCCGCTGATAGCTGGCCTACATGAAGAAAAAAGAGGCTCAAACTTAGATATGAGATAATTGGGATTTTCTTCTACATCTCATTAACCTCTTGGATGGAGAATCCAGCAAAGCTGTGATTTATTTACCATAGATTCACTCAAAGGATACTGCATAACTTAGTGTTCTGGCACTGTGAAAGTTATTTGCAATAATGAATTTTTTAAATTCTTTGGAGAAAAGTGAGTGCATGTTCCCTTCCCCCACCAAATTAAAAAAAAAAAAAGAAATTGCAGAGTAACATTCAAAGGCTCATTAAAAGCAACCAGGGAAAATAGATTACAGAGACTTCAAAGACTCACGATACTGGTTAAGAATCAGCTCTCTTTTTCAAAGAAAATGTTATTAGCTAATCCTTGAAATTTGGGTTTTGGCAGATGACACAGTATTTCCTGCAGGTGCAGAAACTAGGCAGCATTAAAAGAGTTTTGGTAGTGCACAAAAAACTTCTCAACTAGACTTACGGTTCCCTCTGCTCAAGTCAGCTTGAGTGCACTCCCTGATCCCTCATATATGTACTGAAATGTAGCAGCATTTCAGGAAGCTCTAACTACCTTAACCTGTATATCTTCTTCATTGAGAAAGCAAGTCTGTTAAGATAATGTTTTTTGGGTTTCCTTTAGTAGGAAAAATAATGCCTCAATTATTGCTATTATCAGTAATACTGGAGGGAATAACAGAAAAGCTAATGCAATGAATAATAGAAATAACATCTACATATGGGTTAACAAGTACACAAATGAAACACTATATACATGAAAACAAACATCATTCCACAGCACATTCCGGCTTACATCAGTAGGGATATGCTTTAGCATATTGTCTCTTTTAAGATCTTTTTTACAAGGTCCCATGTGTGTTTTTGTCTGCTCTACCCATGGCTAATCCCAACTTCTCCATGAGTTAGAAGTCCCTGCTTATCAAAAGAGACAAGTCCAGCCAGATCTGTCTAAAGTCCTTTGTTAAGCTGTGATCCTTTGGCTCTGATTTGAAGTTTGACTGTCTCACAATGACAATTTTCCCACTGAGACTTTCACCTAAAATTTGGCCCAGAAGATACCAAAGCTATGTCTTACTGTTTCCATGGCAATGAATTGCTTGACATCAAATAACTGAGCTTAAGATGCCCTTAGTAGATAGCAACCTGAAAAGGAGCACCTGAATGAATAAAGGATGATGGAGTACTGGCAAAATTTGCAAACTTATTCCCATTTTCTAGAAATCTAAAGAGATTTTTTGCAGGTATTAATTTTCAGGTATAAACTGAACAACATTGCTTATAAATTCAATTAACACTTTCAGGTGAAATTTAAACTACAACAAAACCGAAGTTCACAACTTGTAGAAAAGAGATGATGGGAGCTCATTAATTCTAGCATTAATGGTAAAGGCCCATGTCTGCATGTATTAGGATGTCAGAGGGACATGGTAAAGCTCACCACTTTACTGAGTACTTTGCATGTGTCTTGTCGAAAGTATTTTGAAGTGTTTTGAGATCTTGGATATGTTATATAGGCATTTGCATTTGCTTGTAAGAGACAGTTACTCCTGTTACTCACAAGTTCATTCTCTGATGTGTATTTTGTCCCCATACACAGTATCAGGTATACAGTGCTGACAACTAATATCAGAAAACTTGACACAGTTACAATAGTTAGAGCCATGTGCGTATGCACCGCAAAACAGACAAAAGATACCACCCTGAAAAGTTAAGCTAGTTCAGAAATGAATATTTGGCTTGTCTGATTTGATTCAGCACCTAGAGTAACTACATATTTTCCAACACGTATTTTTAATTAGAAGTCTCTGAACTGTCTGGGAGAGCTGGGACAGGTGGTAGAGTATGATTGATGACACTAAATGGAATTAATACAGCATTATTAAACAGGCGTCACAAACATTATACATCTATGTGTCCAATCCTTCCCGCGCCCCAAAAAAACCCAAATACAGGTACAAAACCTACCTAGATCCATGTTTAAACTATTGCACAAGTGTTCCAGTTTTCAAAAGCATCTCTTTGGCCCTTATTTCTGTAGTTTTATTGACATTTGCGCAGATGTGTCAAAATGCCTGCTGAAAAGTTTAATCCAATATAATACTGTTCAGAGAACAAGAGGGCTCAAGAGATTTAATTTTTTTGCTAGAAAAGAGATTTAAAATAACTTGGCTGGTATAGAATATTTATTGCTCAAAGACAAATAACCTAGAAGTTAGCAAGTGAAATAAATGTTTTTGGAAATAAAAAGGCTACGTCATGAGTGCAGGGCATCTGAGCAGAGCTGTAGAAGTTGTTAAAGTTCTCATTTCTTTTGCACAGATTTATTTTCCTCAGATGACAGTAAATTTTGGGTGTACTGCAGGATCGCTTCCCCACCCTGACACAGACTCTTCCCTGTGGGCAGAGGCCACTGGGGGCAGGTAGGGTAAGGAGTAGGAAGAGAGGTTGCAGAAAAAACACATTTTGGGGGACCCTAACATGAGTCTCCTAACTGTAATTATAAACACAAGAAAGGTATCTAGAACCCTAGTACTTGCTCTTTACTTAATGTCATGGTACAATAAGTTGTTCATCTTGCTAAGACCAGAATTGTGCTCTAAAATTGTCCTTATCTGCTCCTGGTTTACAGAGGCACTGTCTTCCTAGTTTGGACATCTCAGTGATAAACTCAGTATCAATAGTTAGGGGGAATGAATCTGGGTCCCAATATCTCCCTTTTAGAGGAGAATATGCTCACAGTATAGCTCAACATCTTCTGTATTAGATTAGTGATATCAGGGTTTCCAGTAAGTTTTCTGGAGTCTCTTGCTCTTCACATCTAGAAGGCAGAGAAACAATGACTCATGGATGATTTTGAGTGAGGATGAGCTATAAGGGGGAAGCATCAAAAAAGGAGAGTGGCCACAGTAAATTATAAAAGCCACAGTGGTTATAAAGTACTTTGCTGTCTTTCCCCAGGCTAAGTAGGTAGGAACTTTAGTAGTAGGCTAACCAGTTTAGAGGAGGTGGCACTGAATCTTGATGCATGACTTTTGCTGCATGGAATGTTTTTTGAAGGCAGTGTAACATCCACTCATCAGCCATTATGTTCAACCAGAGAACACTTCCCTGTTCATTCACTAGAATGACAGTAAGAACTACATCAAGACCCTTGTCCCGGCTCATTGTAATTGTCCCGGCTATGTATTTTATGTGGATTTCTCCATGGCTGCCATAGTGTCTGCTATCAATTTTAGTTTCCAAATTATATGTGTTTATTGCTACTTTAATAAGAACATTTGTTTAGTTAAGAATATTTACTGTTTTACACATATCTTGACAGCAGCCATGGCTGTACAGGCAAATAAAAATGTTCTGAGTATCTGAATAAGAACTGAGAGCACTCTGTCTGGTTCTTACAGCACAGCCTACCCACGCTAGGCCCCCTTCTGTGCAGGGGCAATGATGTTGCAGTGAGGCTGTTGACTGCAGAATGTGTCAGGATGCTCTTCAAATGAGTGATGTGGCCCTGAGAATAATTAGGACTATGCTACTTTTGGAATTGCATGTAATCTCCTCTTCAAGAAGAGAGCTTTGATAATCAAGAGGAAGGAGAAGCATGAGAAAAAAAGTATGTTTTTTCAACCTTGTTCCTACAACTTTACCTGCACTTGTTACTATTTTAACATTTGTCACAATACTTAAAATCTTACCACAGGCAAAATATCTCAACAATATTGTTTTCACTTCAAAACTAGACACAGAATTCCAGTCCTGCGAGTCTGCCTTGACAAGCAAACAACACCGAGCACTGTAAAGTAAAATGAAATTGAAATGGCAATTCAGAAAAAATCCGTGTGCAGAACACATTAAAAATTCACTGCAACATCACTGATCAAGTACAAGGTCTTAGGTTACATGAAATGAGTTACTAAAGCACAAATTGTTTTTGAGAGCTACTTATCTTGCTCTCCATAATTAATTTAATACCTTAGATGAGGAGAACAAAGGTTAAGGCTTACTCTCCAGTGGGGGTCACTGTTGAAGAACAACGTCTAATTTTTCTTCTACAGAAGTTCAAACATATCCTAAAAACGATAGACAAAATCTATACAGCTCATGTAAAAGTATTGGAGTTTGATTGGAGAAGTTCACATCAACTGTCAAAGTGAATCCTATGGAAAGGCAAAGTGTATGGACTGTAGGAAGTAAATTATCAGGTAATTATCAGGTAATTAACACTTATTAACTAATTAACACTACATGCATAACAAAGAAGTGAAACTAAAGATGGGAGGGTGGGTACCGTGTTTGCCCTCAGTCAAGACTTGGCCGGAATGCTCTGCTTTTGTACCAGCTGACTGACCAGCCCATTGACTCTGTTTCGGTAACTTTAGTGCGGGTCTGTATCCTCACAAGTAGCACTTGATTTCTGAATTTCACCCCTTTAAAGATATTTATTACTCTTCACACTTGGTATTAGATTTCTTACTGAACTTGCTATAGTGCTTCCATTCTAGACCAAAAACTCCCATAAAATGGAAAATACCCCTTTAAAGCAGCATCAGTGTTATCTGATACGTTGTTTCTTGACAGCATGATATTTATACCCGGTTGTATTCAGATTAGAAAGCTGTTATTACTCTTTGTTTTCAGAGGACAGCAGCAGCAGGCCTCAGGCCCCAGGAGACAGACAGAGTTGCAGGCAGCCCTTATGTACTCTTAGAGCCATGGTTTTAATAGAATAGAATAACCATGTGTTCTAAATCAGATCTTTTGCTCCCGTAAATCAGAGTGATGCCACCAAATTTCTGTCACTTGTAGTGGCTAACATCCAGCTCAGAAACTTTTCAGTCTGTAAAAAGGTGAGCAGGCCGCTCACCCAGCGTTGGGAACAAGCAGCTCACCCAGCGTTGGGAACAAAGAAGAGAGGAGATATTCTAGTAGTAGTTCCAAACATAAAGATGTTAATCCCTGCCTGGAGGGATTATAAACTTCAGCTTTTTACAGTTCAAGGAGCAGTCCCTATCACTGTTAATCGTCCCAAATAACTCTTCACTGGGAGTAGGTTAAGAGGTCTGTTGCAGGGAGTGTGTTCTCAGTGCTTCAAATAGTCCTATCAAAGTTGAACAGAGTTGGAGACATCTGAAATGCAGACTTGACATTTCCTACCTACTGCAAACGTTTTGTCTATTTTTTAACCATTAGTATTTGTCAGGGTCAGCAACTCCTTGGTACACAGGGGGAAACCAGAGAGCAGGAGAAATATAGTTCATTTGTTCCTGAGCTGGGACTGAGCTCTGCCTTCCTCACCATGCTGGTTCAGACATGTCCGCACGTGCAGCGTGCCTCCATCTGGTACCTGAAGACAAGACTCTTAGCCACAAGCACAAAAGAAATCAGGATTTCAGGAAAACACTGAGAGATCTTTAAGAAATGTCATTACTCTGAGAAATTAACACTATGAAGACTCAGAATTAAACTGTTATTTTTAGATACAGAATCTCTGTTTAAGAGGAAAATTGCTGTCAAAGATAATTCAAAAAGTGTGTTCATATAGCTGTAAGCCTCATTCTTTGTTTAATGCTTGCAATCTCAGCATCTTTGCAACTGCAAAATACCAGTTCTTTCACTTCTGTGCATACCCGTGTCCTTTCATGTCCTTGAACCTTCTTTCTCCATTGCATCTGACACACTGAAGTGTGATGTGGCTAACCTGTGGTTAACACTTACTACAAAAAGCAAGATTATTTGTAGCACAAAGTATTTAATCTAGAGAACTTGAATGTGGTGTAAGGAGATGTATATGGCAAAGACAAAAGAAAATGCTGCGTCTCAGCTGAACAGATGTAAACCTGTGACTTCATGATGTGCTTCTGTTGCACTCTATTATAAAATAAAAGTTGAACATTTAGTTCTGCTCCAATTTTAGCATCATTTCCACAGATAACACAGAGCACTTCACAGACTTTTCGAGAACATTTTTTCCCCATAATGTTTATGGAAAAAGAAATTTGTCATGCTACCTTGCAAAAGGCGGTTGCTTTGTTGACCAGATGCCAAAATGAAATTCAGACATGGATGGGCAGAAATAAGATTTACTTTAATCCTACTAATCCTGAGCTGTTGATTGGTACAAGGCACCATTATATCTGGGTAAGCTTCCCAGGCTTATCGTCTGATTCTCTTTGGAGTCATGAGATCACTTTGGATTCTCAATCTTTCCCTTGTAAAGGGCAATGGTCCTGTCTCATGTTCCATTTTCTGTTATAAACAATAATGAGCAAAAGGAATCATGTACTTTTGCCAGAGAAAGTATGAAAGTACAAAAGAAAAAGCAGAAAACTCAGGGCAGGTGTTGTATTGAGCCTGGTGATATGCTTTACCAGGGAGAGTGGAATGAGAAGATGTGAGATGTCCTTGAGGAGATTAGCAGCCTGTCCAGGTAATTACAGGGCTTTCTTGTACTGACTTCAGTGAAGCTCCAAGATGTCTTCAGAAGCTGAAACTGTACTTACAGAATCATAGAATCATTTAGTTGGAAAACAGCTGTAAAATTGTCAGTTCCAACTGTTATGCCAACACTGCCAAGTCCACCACTAAACCATGTCCCCAAGTGCCACCTCTACATGTCTTCTAAATAGCTGCAGGTGTGGCGGCTCCATCACTTCTATGGGCAGTCCATTATAATGCTTGACAACCCTTTTAGTGAGGGTTTTTTTCCCAATATCGAATCTAAACCTTTCCTGGTACAACTTGAGGCCAGTTCTTCTTGACCAACACTCACAGGTCCTTTTCCATTGGGCACTTTTCAGACACTCTTCTCCAAGCCTGCAGAGTCACATGAGGTTGTTGTGATCCAAGTGCAGGACCCGGCACTTCAGCTGGTTGAACCTCATACAATTGATCTCATCCCATCAATCCAGCCTGTCCAGATACCTGTGCAGAACCTTTCTATCCTCCAGCAGGTCAACACACTCGACCAACTTGGTGTCATATGCAAACTGACTGAGGGTCACCTTGACCCCGATCTTCAGTAATGATATTAAACAGGACTGGCCCCAGTACTGAGCCTTGGGGGACATCACTGGTGCCCGGCCACCAGCTGGATGTAATTCCATTCACCATCACTCTCTGGACCCAGCCATTCAACCACTTTTTTAACTTTCATCCAAACCAAGAGCATCCAGTTTCTCCAGCAGAGTGCTGTGGGAAATGGTGTCAATGTTATCAGGCATACAATATCCACAGCCTTTCCCTCATGCACTAAGCAGATCACCCTGCCATAGGGGAGGTTGGTCAAGCAGGACCTGCCTTTTCTAAACTCGTGTTGGCTGGGCCCGAGTCCCCTTGTTGTCCTGTACATGCCATCTGATGGCACTGAAGATGATCTGCTCCATGACCTTTCCTGGCACTGACGTCAGGCCTGTAGTTCCCTGGATCCTCCTTCTGGCCCTTCTTGTAGATGGGCCAACTTCTGTCAGGAAGGTTTAGCTTTTTTTTGCCAATGGGAAGACGGGGAGAAACAGAACTAGCAAACCATTTTCAGCTGGATTTAAGAACAACCAGAGATCTGGTGGGATCCTATTGATGTTTCTCTTCCATCTGGAAGTAGCCAATAGACTTTCACGGGTTTGTGAATTACAAGGCGGAAAGCCACTCTAGACATGAAGCACTGATCCAGTCCCATTAGCAGTTGTACCCAAACCCTGAATGCTCACACTACCTGGCTGAAGAATGAATGAGGCCTTTAGAGTAAGGTTGTCTCTTGACAACAATCTGCTTAGTATACTTTTTTTTTAATGTACTGATTGCATTATGTGTTCCAACTTGACAGAGCTGCCTCACAGTCCAGAACACCACATTTGGTGTGCTTTATACCTCACTGGAACATTATCTGTGAATCTGCTGTCTGCATTCAAGATCCTCTGGAAAAATTCCTGCCCTTGAAGCTTATCTAGTTGAAGGGTAGTTAGAAGGACACAGATTCCAGTACATCTGATGCACCTTATGTTGTAATGTTATCAAGGTAACACCATCACATCAACAACACAATTGGAGTTGAAATAAAAAGATACATATTCAGTTCTGGGCTTAACTTTATCTAGGGACTTGTAGATAAAACTTTAAAGGACAGTAGATAAGTAACAAAAAGCTTCTGAGTCATAGTTTCACCTAGAAAGAAAAGGTGAAAGTTTTAGAGATGAGAACAGCTGAGTTACGTTGATTTTTCCTTAAAGGTGTCTTTGGGGATTTACACCTCAGAACAGTTTTTGAAACTGTGACTGTCTTTTTTAGTGTGTTCATGGTATCCCTGAAATGGAGCCTGCTCTGTTTCTGAGGCTTATAGGTGCTATGGTAATACAGACAATAGCTGGTAGTAAACAGCGTAACCTCCCACACACAATATCTGTATAAGGCAGATGATTGAGAACACTTCTTATGATCCCTTTTAGCAGTGGATGCAATTAATTTGTTAACATTTCCCCGTAGCCTCACAAAGAAGCTGAACAACATGGAAATATAAACCGGATAATAAATGTACATCGTTGATTCATCTCAGCCCTAAGAAGTTATTCATCATTTGTACTAAACATCTTCAAACAGACTAAAGGAGAGTCTCTTCTTCTGCCAGTGCACAGTGCATTCTTGAGACCGTGAAGTCCTTCCAAATGTAATAAAACTTTCCATGCCACTGCTGTTAGGGTAGAAGTTAAGAACTGCATAACTGAGGTCACTTGCTGTAGTGGTGAGATGTGTCACACTGATCAACATCTCCAGTTACTGGTCTGCAGCCTACCCAACTCTTGTCACTTTCCTCAGGGATTTGTAAGGGTTATCGGTTTACAGAAGTACTATTTGCAAATAATATCATGAATGTATGATTTGCAAAACTAGCAGCTCAGAGTGTGAAAAATGGCTGTCTGTCCTCTGCCAAATCCTGCCTCCTAGAGGTAGGATGTCAAAAAACCACGCCTTTGGAAAGTGCTACCTGGCAGAAATGTCAAATGGAAGGAAATACGCAAGAACCAGCAGGTCCAAGCTATGCCAGGGTTTGGGATGCAGCAGGAGGTAGAAATGCTTGCATCTGTGAGAAGCTGCTTGAGAGGAACAAAAGAAAGCGGTGTCCTGTCCAATATATCTTATCTCCCCCAAATGTGGTGCATAGGCCTGACTTGTAGGCCTGACTCCGTGCTGCTGAAGTCAGTGGAAATCTCTGCATTGGCAAATGCATAGTTGATTCCAGTGGTAGGAACTGGACAGTGTTGAAAAGAGCCTTTTAGCTACTGTCATTAATGCAGCAACAACAATTTTCGGTGTTGGGGGACTGTCTTATACTGGAGGAGAATCTCTGAACACCCTTTTGCAAGAGTACTGTGCTTGCAAGGAATTATTACAGTGAGGTCAGGGGATTACTCCAGCAAGTTGACTGAACTTCTCCTAAAACTTCTGTCCTAGCAATTTTAGCAGTGATCTCATTCTCCAGTTGGACAATGCGCATTTCTCCATCTGTTCCCATCAAGAAATAGGCAGCTCAGAGATGCCTCTGACTGTCCTAGCTTCTTGATTTCTGGTTATATACAGCTTATGGTTCTGACAGTTCACATAAATAGTCTTATTTAATGCAGATCTGATGACCTCTTAATGCTTTTCTAGGCTAAAGTTTCAAAAGAGTTTGCTCTTTAATTTAGTTTATGGCAGCACTGTATTTCACAGCTGGTTTTAATGTATTTTTGGAGACTATATGGAATCAGTACTTGAGTTACAAGGTATGTATATCAGATGGAGACATAGCCACCATTCCTTGGCAAACTGTTAGATCAAATGAGCTGAATCTCCTCTACTTTATTGCCTAATTAATTCTTGAACGATTGCTGAATTGCTGAAGTGGGAAATCGTCCAACTTTGGTCACACTCTGTATTGGGTTATGTTAGAAAGGATTGGAAAGTGAGGGTTTTCTTTAATCTGGGTTCACAGAGGGAAACTTCTAGGTAGGTGGGCAGAGATTGCTTTTGCCTGATTTTACAGTTGAATAGCAAGAGGAAGCAGGTCTTCAGCCAAAGGTCAAAATCTCCAGGGAGGAGCAGATCCTACTGGGGAACAGGACCGTGAAAGTGCTCACATTTCGCAGTTGCCAGCTTGCTGATAAACAGGATGGGCTTGGTTTTCTGCGGAAAATCTTCCTTGGATGAGTAGATTTTTGTGAGTTTTGCAAGCACTACCAGTAGTGGGACAGCAGATTAGTTGGAGAGGTAAGTTATGGGCTGCTGAAGATGGAGTCACAGCACAGAGAAAATTTTCTGAGAACTGACCCTGAGGAATTAAAGAAACAATGATTTAGGAAGAACATTGTTTCTGGCAGGGTGATGTTAGACACAGGACAGTGAAAAACCTTTTATTTTTCTGGAGCAGCAGTTTCCCGTTTCTCTGGCTTTATCGTGGTTTTGAGCAGAGGAAGACTCTTTGGTATCTGGCGACATGACAGGCTTACACTCCCTCCAGAAAAATACGAAATATTTATTCTACAGCCATGGGCTTCAGGAGCACTTGACACACTTACTGCCTGAGGTACAGGAGGGACAAGTCCTTATCTGCTTTGGGTATCTCTGCACAGAGCTGCCCTATGTCTGCTAGCTGCACTTTGGACATTCCAGCAGGAAAGAAATACGAGCATATGCAAAAACCAGTACCCTACCACTCATCCATCCCAGTGTTGCCTCCAACAGTGACAGTGATTGGAAATATGAGTCAGAAAAAGCATACAAACCTACTCCCTTTCCTTTCATACTTCCAGCCTCCACAGTTCATGTATTTAGGGTGCTGGAGGGTACTTCCCAGTCTCCTGTTTTTAACATTTGTATACATAACTGCTGTCAATGAATTTACCCAGTTTGTCTAAAGTAATAGGGTGGAAATGATGTTGGCAAGGGTACTGGTTTATAAGATATTGTGGGTGTTGTGGCTATGCTTATTTCTGGAACGAAGAATGAAGTTGAAACCTTATGAATGAATGACACTGCTTCTACTTAGTGTCTAAGCTCAGGCCAGATCTCACTGTGGATGTAACAGAGGTCAGTGACACATTGCATTTGTTTTAATGAATGGAATAAAATGGCCAAAGGCTAATAGAAAATTCAAGATACGAAACTTAGTGGCTGTTTTACATTTGGATGGCAGGCAATCAGCTTTGAACTGCTGCCTTGGCTGGGCATTAGGGAGCTCTTCTTTTCCAGCAGACCGAAGCTCCTAGATAGGAGTCAGCTGGAGGTGTGGAAGCTCAGCATTGCAGTGAACACCAGCAGTGGACCCAAGGTAAAGTCCTGTAACAGTACTCAGGCAGGCTTTGTTTTTCTGAATGTTTGTTGGGATGCTCTTTTTTCTCCTCATATGATCTCTCTCCAAGTATCACCATCCTTTTCCCTGGCACTTGGCTTATGTTCTCATAGAGTCATAGAATCACAGAATACCCTGAGTTGGAAGGGACCCGCAAGGATTACTGACTTCAGTTCCTGACCCAGAACCTCCTCTATGCTATGCAGTCCTCTGAGGATTTGATGGTGATCTCCTCAGAAGTAATGTGGAGTTTCTTGGCAATTGAAGCATTTGACTTAGAAGACTGGTGCTCAGATGGTGTGCAAGCAATGCCTTCTTTCCAGTGCCTTGGCTCACATCTGCAGTAGTTCCCTGGGAGCAATTTTCCCTGAAAGGTGTCTCTGATGGACCACAAGAACAAGCAAACTTTTGCAACTAATAAAACTTCTGCAACAAGACCTACTGGCTTTTTTGGAGCAAAAACCTGCATAAAAAACCACAGAATGTAACAACATATGCTAGCTGAGTTAGACCCCAAACAAGTAAGTGAAAAAGATAATGCAGAACAGCACCACCTCATGCTGTCTATCACTACTGCAACAACAAACACCTCCTTTACATCTTCACTGCTCTTATCCCTATGGGACTTCCATGGTCCAGGAAAAGCCGTTGAGAAAAACAAGCCTGTTTCTAAATAAATGTCTGTTGGCCACATACAGGCTTATATCTCCACTGGTCACATTACCCAGGGTTAACAAATCAAAAAGAAGTTGAAAACAGTCCTATTTAAACTGTATTAAATTTGTGCAAAACCAGAACTGTTCCAAAAGTCCCTCTGTCATTCAGGGATAGTTATAGAGGGAAGACTGTCTCAGTGATGTGCTTCTCTTTCGGTCTCTCCAAGGGCTGGAGGGAGGAGAAGACGGAGCTCCCAGTGTGACAGAGAGCATGCAGGAAGGTAGATGCTCTCCAAAGTATTTTTGCCTGCAAGAGTGTTGTCTATAGGAGCTCATGGTAAAAGCATGAACAGAAATGTGCTTGTTCTTTCACTGACATCGTAAGAGAACTGCATTGTACACCGGATCTAGGCAACACTGGAGACACCCATTTCCCTGCAGTGTTTAATGTGTAAGATGAAGGGGGTTGACTTGTTCTTGTTGAAATACTGACTCATCAAAATTTGCAAAAGACTAACTCTTCTTGCATTTTTGAGTGCAGTTGTGAAGTCTTTGCACAGAAATAATGAAGACAAGGACGACATTATATTCACTCTACAAAATCACGTGTTTCTTTTCTTGCCGCATATGTAAGAAAGTCTTAAGGAAATCACCATGCCTCTTCAAAGAGAAATTAAATGAACATAAGAATATTCACATGAATAACGTAAGTCATATTTCTTTTCATACTGATTTAATTTGTGTGTATTTCCAGAACACTCAATAGCTTCTCTTTGTTTTTTCACTGCAAGCTATTATTTACACTATCAACTTAGTTGTGGATGATTTATCCTTAAAGTGAGTCAAAACCAATGTCCAGAAGGTGAAGAAGAAGTGGCCAGAGATGGTGGCTGAAAGCTGCAAAATGAGGCAGCGCTCATGCGCCCACTTGGGTGCGAGGGACCCTGCTCTGCTGTGGTCACCCCACACTGTCTGCAGAAAAGCAGGATGGAGAGGGGCAGGCACGTTGTGTTGTGGCAGAACAAGGAGGCGGGGGCTGCTGACCTTGCTGAAGATCCATGCCTGCGTCTCCTGCAAGAAACTCAAGACACCCCTCATGCTGCACAGCTATGGGCACTGGCACAGCTGGTCTCATGCCAGCATCACTAGTGGAGCTGCCCAGGATTTCTTGCTTGCCCAGTAAGCTCAGTCAGCTGTGGTTTGTGTTGTGATAAGCCTCCTTGGACAGAACCACATGAGAGTGCTGTAAGTGAGCTGGCCCACAAGGAACGCTTTCATTCTGGGAGCATTTATTTGTTTTGGCTGCTCTCTCATATGCCTGCGACACTATAGCATTCATCAATAGATACAGATCAGTGTTTGTATGCTCAGCACCTTTCTTGCATCTGAATTTTTTCCAAACCAACCAAGTTACACAGATCTGGCTGATATGTCTGAAGCCTCCGAACTTCCTTTTTTCTGCTCCAGCCTGTAATAGCTGGCTGCTGGTGATTAGTCTGCTAATTAGCAAGGATGGACCAAAAAGAAAAGAAAAAAAAACTGCTAATAATTCAAAGACATATCCCCCAGGCACGTAATTGAGGGATCACCATCTCCTAAGAGAAGCTGCCTGCCCTGCAATACACGTGTTTATATTTCATATTGCGTGCCATATCCTGCACTTTCTTTCGGAAGAGGTAAATACAGCAGAAAATTATACTTAATATTTTAATAACCTTTAACTATGAACCCCTAGCCTCACTGCCCTGTAAAGGAAGAGACCCAGGAAAAAAACGCTTATTGGGGAAACTTAAATTAGCTATGCAACTTGCTCAAAATTATTGCAGACTTTCAGCACTTTCATGAAGATGAGCTTGATTACTCAGGCTTGTTCATACAGAATGACCCAGAGTTATAAAGCTCCACCAGATACAAACCCAGCAGCTTCTTTTCTACCAGACACAACCCTGCAGTTTCACCACAGCCTCCCTTGCACAGTCATTGCAATGCTCAGATGTGAGAGCTTTGTTTTGTTTGCAACTACATGCCCCACATTAATGAGCAGCCTCAAGAATTAAAATTCAAGTGAGAGGACCATTATATACTATGAAAAAGCTTCACATCCCTTACTTCCCTGCTGAGAAGAACCTCAGACCAGACATGTAAGGTGTTCCTCTTCTTGCATGTTCTAGCTGGCAGGAAATCCAGCCAGAGCTTCCTGGCTCCAGGGAGACCATGCGAACAGAGAGGCAGAAGGCACAGAAGCAGCAGCCACCAGGCCTGGAGGACAGCTTTGCACCTCCGGTAGGAAGGAGTTTCTTTTTCCGGAGTCCTGGAGATGCTCAGAAGGCTTACCCTGTGCTATCTCCTGGGCAAGGAAGTACAACAGCTCTCTATGCCAACTTCTCCTGAGGAACTGTGCAGCAGGAAGAAGATAAATTTGCTTTCCAGAAAGCAAATACTCACTTCTCACTCTGGGTAAGAGGTAAAATATAATGTGAAATGAACAGGAAGCAGAAGCTGTACGGAGGAAAGGCAGCGAACCCTCCTCTGGTGTCTCACAATTCTGATGGGTGTTTTAGGACCTTACACATCTGTATTTGTCTCTTCAGGCTCTGCAGATGGCCACACTGACATCTCTGAGATCAGAGAACCACATCCACAAGGCTGCAGACAACCTGCCCACCACTGAGCACAGGACTGGTTGCTGGCTCAGCCCTCCCATTATCATTACTCTTTTGTGCCATTACAAGGCCTGAGGATCTTCACAGGGAGGTTACTAGGCATGAGAAGAAAAAAATATTTTTTCAAAAATTCACAGCAACATAGCATGCAGCTTCTACAGCTCCATGTGTCTGAGAGCTGATGGTGCTCCGAAGGCACATACGCAGTGCCCATCTCTAGCTCCAGGTGCTCTCCCTGCTTGAGACAGAAACGATGCAAATACAGCTCCCTTTAGCGGGGTACTCCTGGAGGACCACACAAGCACATTCCTCTCCATCCCCTCAAGTAAAAAGAGGCCTCCAGCCTTTCACTGTGTCAGCACAAAGAGTAATTCACATGCATATGAATGCATTTGGCTAATCATAGTGTAGGGGTAATTCTCTGTATATAATTACGTGCAGTACAAGGCAGTTAACACTGCAGGGATGTTAAGGTCTACTTACATGTAAGAAGGGGGATGGAAGGTTATTATGCAATGGGCAAACAGGCAGTTTCAGGCCTAGTGGTATACTGTGCATAGACATTGAGCCAAAATCTGTATGTAACTCAGTGCAGTCCTGATTAAAACCACAAATAGCTGTTGCTGGTGAGGTTCAGTTTAAACTCTATCACCTTATCTTTGTCAAAAACTTACGTCTTTGCATGAGGATCTCCATCATAGTGATAGCTGAAGCTGCCTGGCTTGCTGCATTATTATTAAGCCTGGTCCTATACACCATGCTCGCTGTCTCACTTTCAGAAGTTCTGAGCAGCTCTATGTCTCATAGACAGCAAGGGATTAGCAAGTATCCCTGAATATCATGACAGCTTTGTCTGGGGTTGAGGCTTTTCTGAAATCTGTGAGTGGAAGAAAAATATGGAGTCTTTTGAGTAGAAAAAAACTAATACAAACCTGAAAGCAGAATGTCCTTTCCGCCATTTTTAAAAATATCAAGTACAATTCAAAACTGGAGAATAATTAGAAAAGTAAAACAACATCATTGAATTAGGCGTCAAGAAGGTGGAAAAAGCAATTCACACCACTGGGAATACAAGAGACAGGAAAACTCAGAAATATGAGCAACTCAACAGCAAGAGAGATCTAAGCAGTCGCAGTATATGAGGCTATTTTCCAAAGCTCAGGAGTCAGGGTAAAAAATTATGAGGTTTTAAAAGAATAGAAACTTCTATTCCAGTTTCTATGTGTGGAGAAGATACACCAATCTGCTTTTGTCCAAAGCTATTTTTTGCTCTGCTGTCACCACGACTAGAAACTTAATCCATACAAGCCAAGTTTGAAATCATTGAACAATTAGCTGGCTTTCTAAGAAACAGCAAATATTAATAGACTCATGAGAAAGTCTTATGAACTGGCAAAGCTGAATTAGGAACCCCTGGTGTCAGAGCAAACCCAAACAGAGACAACAAGAATTGCTGACTGCAGCCAGGGCAAATCTCCCTATAAATCCTGTGTGAGCCAGTGATTCTCTGCGTGACCTTTGGCAAATCGTTTGGTCTTGGTTTGTTCCTCTGTCTACTCAGCTGGAAAACTGGGTTAAAAAAAAAAAAAAAAGCAGGAGCCGACTGAAAACCAGATGCTGAGCATGAGCTAAGCCTTTCCAGGTAAATAAATTATTTAAAAATAATTATGATAACAAAATGTCAAGTATATCTCATGTTTTACTCTATGTATTTACTACTGGACCCAAGCCCATTTCCCCCAGAGGATGTACATGGCTACAGTTGAGAAGAGGGATCTGGTGCCAAATCAATAGGGAGAGCCATCAATCCTTGCAGGGTATATTGGACTGCCAAAGACAACACTGTGATAACAGCAAATCCCACCCAGATTTCCAACCCAGCTCACGGCTGAGGCCAAGGCCAAGGCCAAATGGTTTTCTTCTTTGCAGAAAGGGACAAGGAAGCTACTGGGAGCCCCAAGAAAGCCCTTGAGTTGGTCTCTGTGGAGCCAGGGAAACCCTACAGGGGCAAGGTCTCCCATTGGGTTAGTTTGGATCCTGGGAAGTGTTCCTGTAGTTTCTGCCAAAAGACAGGCTACTTCCCTTAAATCCCAGCCCCACATTTCAAAATAAGTCAGGCTCGATAACCTTTCAGAGATACACTGCAGAAGCCATTTGCTAGAGCTAGTTTTGTGGACAGGCTGGGGACATATTACGGAAGCAAGGGGTAAAAGGCTGTTGGATTGGGGTTTGGGGTTAGGTTTGCGGTTTGTTTTAGCTTTTTTTTTCCCCCAGCTTTGATTTATTGCCAAAGTCCACTTACTAGCATTTATTTACTGCTGTTGGCAGGCTGAGCGTGCACGCTGCCTAGCAGATTTATCTGTTAGACTGCTGGGTGGTCACCATTCTTGTGTTGTAAGATTAATTGTAAAGACTCCTAGGGCAACTGGTACTGGGAAGTTTAGGCCATTTAAGTAAAATAATAATGCATTTTTCTGCATGGCCCCATCCATCTGCAGCAGGGAAGTCAGGAACTGCAGCAGACCAGTGGTGCAACTCCTCAAGCCTGAGGAGGCACGGTGGCTATCTCAGCACAGAGAAGGCTTGTGTACCTTATCAGCTCATTCTCCAGACCCAGCAAGGCAACACAGTGCTGAAAACACTGAAACTTGCCTTGCTGCTCCCTTTGTTCCTATGGGAATGCCACAGCTATGGGCTGTAAATTTTTCACTCTCATGGATTTCCAGACCTACTGGCTTGATTTAGCCATCGGTGAACATGGAATAAGTTGCTGGCTTGTAAACTCATGTCTGAGTCCTCGATCTAATACTCTTTTGACACCTAAATACTATTGATTTCTCTTAGTCTGATTTGGAGGTCAGCACAAAAATCCCTTTTGGGACCTGTGCTTAAAAGCTAGTGATCATTGAGAAAAATATAGTAAACTCTAATTGCTGTGGTCTGAACCAAACTTTTCTTATTGTCCTGCCACTGTGGTGAGTTCAGGAAATGTTCACAGAAAGCACTGAGTTGGCACTAATCCATCACATGTCTCTGTTTGGGTATCAGAGGTCAGTGATTTGGGCTGAGAGGGAAATTGCTGGCTTCCACCGCTTAGGGCCACACAGTGATCAACAACAGCAATGATGTGGAAGCACAAGACTTTCAGCGCTGATGAATTCTCTTATTTGAGCCATGAACAACACCTGCGTAGCCAACAGGGACTATTTTCATAGAGGGAACCCCACTGTCTTCAGAACCTTGTATGACCCTTACAGCCCTAGGTGCACCTGGGAGCTATTGGGGATGCCATGTGTGCTCACACCCGTGCTGCCAGAGGTGTTTCACCAGTGAGGAGTCCCATTGCCTGGCAGCACCAGTAATTATTGTGTTTATATATCCAGTTCTCAGAGTGCGGGGACAACTCCGCTGTAGAGAATATTTTTAGACTGATACTTTCTATGGGTTTGCACTGAGTGAGAGTGAACTTACTTGCCAGTTCAAATATCAGTTTTAATAAAGCTTAAAGGACTTTTCCAGTTTGGGAACACAGGGTGCCACTTCTCTGGGGTGTAGAGATTGCTGGCTGGGATTTTTTTTCTTTTTAGACTTCAGTGACCATATTTTTTGCATTAGCATTAGATTCTCATTTCCTTACAACTGAGTGGGCAATAACAAGACCTTAGACACACAGGGACTGCTGTTAAACTCACAGGCACACACAGCAAGCAGAAGCTTCACAGTAGATCGACCAGACTTCAGGCAGAAAATAACCCCCTTCTGGCTTTCCGATGTTCCAGCTACAGTATGAAAAGGTCAAGTGCCAGCTAGAAGCTGCAGAAATGTCCCCTTTCACTTTTTATTCCTGGTCTGACCCTGTGTCACGCAGTGCTGGCACAGCAGCCCATCAAGGAGGGAGAGCGACTGGCTTGCATCCGGTGGCTCCCAAATCAGCCAGTGCTTGGACAGCACAGGCTCCCCAGGAGCTGTGAGCTCTGGTGTGTGACTGAGAGGAAAGAGTTTCCCACCCTTCATCAAGCTGGTGGAAGGTCATTAGCAAATGCACGGGCCTGTTTGCTCCTCTGTTGAACAAGCAGCCCATCATTGTTCTTTCTTATTATTTTTCTGTAATTCCCCTTTCCAGGGACTTTTCCAGGTTGCTTTGTTCCTGCTTTCCTATATTAGCCATATCTCTGCGAGTTTGCCTCTCTCCTGCAGTGGTTTCATTGCACAGCCCTCTCAGAGGAGAAGAGACCTTCCCCACTGGTTTCTTCTCCCATCGTGAAGGCACACTTGCCACCCCTGAGCAGATTTGGCAGGCTAACCCTTCTCCTCTGCAGCTGCCAGGCCAAGACCAGGGTGATAACATGAAGATTATCACACATACACACACCTTTTTCTTTTCAAATACCTAAAACCTTTACTAGGTTTCCACATCTAGTAAATCATCCATCAAAGGCGCAATGTGGGCAGGAGGTGGGAAGGAAGAAAAGAACTGAAATAAATGTTCTTAAACCAGCTTTAGACCTCTACTTTTTTCAGACTGGGGCAGTCCTGGATTACAAGAGCATTTGGAGGTAGCTGAGAAATAAAGTGAGGTGACACCTTCAGAAGACAGGCAAAGCCCCTCAGCAGATACATGTACTCAGTAGCTTTTGACTTTTTGGTCCATGAAAGGATCTGCCTTGTCCATTCCAGGGTCTCTGGAAGGAAATCTTTCCTCTCACTCCGACAAACTAATCATGGAAATGTTCTGCTGTGGGACAAGATTACAAGTGTTCCTTCTTAGGGGTAGGAAAGATTTGCTAAGCCCTATGAAAACTTGGGGGTTGAACTAGGTGACCTTTAAAGGTGCCTTCCAAACAAACTATCCTGGGATTCTATGAAAACCTTGAGACCACACTCACAATTATGAAATGTTAATTAATGGCCATAAACTAGCTCACTCCAGACTGTCAGAGAAGTATGTCCAAGAGCATCCTGGGGCAGCCTCTTCTTTACCACATTACCGTGATCATGCCCTCATACTCATCTTTCCCATAGGCAGCTCAGTCAAGAAAATAGGCTGACAAGGGGTACTTTGTTCTCTCTGACGATCAGTCCCATGCAATCAGACCCAAAAGTCCCCTTCTCCTTTGGCAACTTTGGACATAAAAGTTCAGGTGACTGTACCATGCGAGGGAGAGTGAATAATCAATGACAGAAATGGAAAAAAGCTTACAGAATGCACTAGATTTTCATTTTCTTCCTCTCTTAATTATGAAATTACATTATTTGATATATTCTTTCATGTTTGTATCTTGCATCCATTTTAGTGGAAATTTTGAATGAATGAGAGTTGCAGTAGCTAATTCATGATAACCATTGACTATATAACAACATTAGTACCAAAAAAGATGACACTTTAATGGCAAAGTTACCAGTTCTCAACAGAAAATGAAGTCTTTTTTCTGAAGTGCATTTGTAAATTCAGTGCATGGTTAAATTTCACTCTCTGCCTCTGAGCACAGTGGTTAGTCATAAAAGCAGATCAGAAGGTGGGGAATACAGAACACAGATCTGCACACAGCTCAACTCCATTTTCCTTTTCTTCTTTTTTTCAGTAAAGGGGATAGATATTTTTCATAAGCAGAAATTTGCTGTTGCCATTTTTTTAACAGAAAGGCTTTCTTGCCTCTCTCAGCAAAACTGGAGCATTCTTGTCTGTAAAAATGTCACATCTTCACCTGGGGCAAATTCATGGAAATTTACAAAGATTTACAACAAGAAGCAAAGTTTTAATTTTCATGAATATGCCCCAGGTGAAAATGTGACATTTTTACAGAGAGGAATGTACCATTCTTCTCAGCAAAAGAGTATTTTCCTAAAGAAATAGCAGTTCAATTTTAAAAGCTGCCTTCCATTACGTTTTTTAGATCTACAAAGGGGAAAGTTTAATGCACCCATAAACTCCTCTCCTTTCCCATTTTGCCACAAACTGGATCTTCTCAGTTAGAGAGACAGTATTATTTTTATTGTCATTATATTTAGGATTCTTAATCATGGATCAAGATGCCGTCATGCCAGGCACTGTATAAAGAGAGAACATAAGGCTGGTTCTTGCTTCAAAGAGCCAAGCCCCCATGGCAAGAGGCAGCAGCATGGGGGAGCGTATGGAAACGAGACAATGGATTATCAGCAGAAGAGGTTTAGAAGTTGATGTACCACAACCACTTTGCCTCGTGCTGGGAGAACAGAGTCACCACCTATCAAATCACAAAACCTTTGAATTCAAGCTGAGGATTAGGGACAGACTTTGAAGGATCTTGCTCGTCTGCAGCAGGCAGAAAAAGATGAGGCGCAATGCCATTAATGCGAATTGTCCTGCTGGCACTCAGATAACAAGTTGCTTATATATGAAGACAGGACTGATATAAACACCAGAACAGAGCACCAGAAAGCAGAGAAGGATTTTGGGGTAACTGTGGCATGGAAACCAACAATGGTCTGCTACTGCAGAAACTGAAAGCATTGTACTGGGGTACAGCATCAGGATCACCATTTATAAAACTGTTTGACATAGCCCTTGTCAATTTAGTGCTGCCAAGGCCCTGCCTAGGGTATTTCATTCCGCTCTAAGCACACCTTAGATTTTTTTTAAGATTACCAAAAAAAACCTATGACCTAAGCACAGTTCTTCAAAGTAGCAAAATCAATTAGAGATCTAGAAAATACAATTTATGAAGTGACACTGAAGGAAATTACATTGTTTAGTCTAGAAAAGAAAAGACTGAAGGGAGATAATAAGAGTCTTTAAATACATCCAAGTTATCTGCAAATGTGGGGGAATAATTTTGATGAGAGGATGGGAAATAATGGACTTTGGTAGCTGAAAAGAGAATCAGGATGAACACGAAAAAGATTTCTAATAGTAAGGATGGTTAAGCACTAGATAGATTGGCTGGGGAAACTGTTACATCTCTATCATTTTTTGTTTGTTTTTGAATAAGAGCTTAGGCAAACATCTGTTGTGAACAGCTTAGGTACAAGCTGATCCTGCTGTTGGGCAGAGAAGGGATCAGATCTGTGGTAAGCCATCAAGGTGCTCTGAACCACACCAACTGCCCAGCTGGAACTGCATTTGCCTGAGGGGTACAAAAACCCCCAACCAGACTGAGTGGAGACACGTGTGAGAAACTCTGAAATGTGCTGGGTAGGACAAGCTCTCACAATTCTTTCAAAAGTAGTTGGAAAAATTTATGGCATGTAGAGTGTGATATTTCCTGTGACACGTATTATAGATAGGGGCCTTCAGTGTGTATGTGTGCTTGAGTACTTCCAAGTTTTATGCAGCTTTTTGAGAAGGTGATGGACACCGGCCCTCTGGAAACCAAAGAAAAAGCTCTCAGACTTTTTAAAAGCTTGGTCCTCAGTCATTCATGTCCTCCACTAATTCAAGGGTGCCTCTGCTCCACAGTCTTTTCCAGACCAGTTTGGGCAAGACTTAATCAGCATTCATAAAAAGAGATGATTGCTCTTAGAGAGCATAGAGAAATGGGAAGCAGGAAACATGGTTACACTGATGAAAAGTACAACCAGTGAGGCTTGAGTACAGCACTGAATCAAACCACAAAAGTGCACAAAAAAGGGATTCTGGAGACATGCAGAAAAGCCAGGAACTTGTGCTCTCCCAAAATTTGTTCTGTGGTTTGGAGATTTGGGTCAGACCACACAGATCAGAGGGAGCTGCAATGAGAAGGGTGGGAAGCAGAGAGACCTGCACTACAGCAAATGAAACCCTAGAAGCGATTTATAGGCAGTGCCTCAGTCTCACCCGCCTAAAATCCCTTTCAAGTGGAGCAGGAGGGAGAGACTATGGCTGCCACAGCATCCTGCTGCTTCTGCAGTGGTAGGTGCTGCTGCACAGCTTTGAAACAGGCATGTTGGGTTCTGAAGGCATGAGCATATGAAAAAGATTACACAGACACTCTGCAGCTTTATTCTGTGATATGTAGCTTGTCCTGAAAATGGGGAAGGAGCTGTTCCACTGTTATGAGGGCAGGAGCAAACACGTGAACAAGTACCAGGGTGAAAGACACATTGTAAGACACAGCCATTAAACTTTCTGACACCTCTTCTGCTCCTTACAGTATGGTGGAGTATTTAGGAGTATATAGTTCTACAGTGTTTGCTTGTTTCTCTTCGAGCATTATGACTTGATACATGAAGACTTTGCTCCTTGGAAAGATAAACGCCTTATGATCCACCACATGGAAGGGATGGTCAAGAGACAGGTTGTGGCACAGAAATCACTTTGGTTCTTGCCCTTCCATCCTGCTGCTATCTGCAGCTGCAGCTTGCTGTGTAGTCAGTTAAAAGCAATAGTTCATTGGCATCACAATTCTGAAGGAACACCTACTCACCCATCCTGGCATCACAGATGCATGTGTGTCTTCACACCTCTCCTGCTAACACCATGGAATTTACCCAAGACCAGTCATGGAAAGTGAAAACAGTGATACCCCATTGCCTCCATGAGGAAATAAAACATCTGGAGAACGCGCACTCAATACCTCAGCCCCCCATCTGCAATGCAACTCCTTACCATGTGTTTCTGCCCAAAGAAACAAATCATAAGGGTGAGTGATACAGACAAAAAACCATAGTAATAAGAAATTCCTAAGCCGTCTCAGACCTGTCCCACATCGGGAAGATGCTGCACATGGAAGCTTTCCCTGAAGGTGCTGTCTTTCTGCCTAGCACCAGTGCAGCTCTGGTGACAGGCAGGATAACCAGAGAAACGTGAATGTTGACAACATTGGGAGAGTTTCAGCAAGTGCACCCACACAGGGACCAAATTCCCAGCAAACAAGGCAAGAGGGAGTGTGCTGCATGTGAAGCTGCACTGTGGGTGCTGTCAAGTGGATTAGAAGCAGGTGGAAGATTTATCTCTGCCTACATAGACTGTCTGAGTTTTCTTCCAAAATTTGCAGGGAAAATGTAGCTCCCTACTGCTGAGGAAAATTAATAATTTCTACAAGATGTGTGCCTTGTGGTTGAGTTTTGTCCTTTCACATAAAAGACAATTGTTTTTTCTTTTTAAAGAAAATAATCTCTTTTTTTCTGTCTTTTTTTTCTTTTTTTTTTTAATCTGGGTTGGGGGTAGAGCAGTGCAGACCAGACGTGACCAGGAGGGTGCTTGTCCAGTGGAGAGGAAAGGTCCCAATAGAAAATATTTTTCCTGCGAGGTGGTGTCCTGCTTCTCAACTTTGTGAAATGCCTGAAAGACCTGGATAGATGTACCAAAGGTAGACATATGCACATGGGAGAGGGGGGTGAGTGGAAAGAAGGCAACAGATAACAAATTACTTTTGAGACAGATTTTGACAGGAAAACACTCTGGAAGTCAGGTCGCCTACAGAGACTGATTCATTTCAGCTTGAAGCACAAATGTGGTTGCTAGCCTAATCCCCACAAAGCCACAGAGAACTTCCACTAAAGAGTTCATTAGACTTTGACAAACTATATGCACTGAGCTGTGTGTGCTTGCTGGGCTTTTCTGGGACAGTGGAAAGTGTTTAATACACTGGCAAACATCTTAGAAGGGAAGGTGTATTTTCTCATATATTTCAATGTAAAACATTCTTGAAATATTTATTCAATGTGACTCCAAAGCTGCCATGTAGCTCCCAGGAACAGCTGTGACCTTGGTAACGGATGGGAAATCAAGCAGCTCAAATCTGAAAACAGTCTTTCCAAGATGCTCTCAAGATTGGTGTTGCAGTTTTAAGCAGGAACGTCCCAGTTCAGTGCCCATGTGGAGGAAAAAAAAGGAAAAAAAAAAGAATGTTTCTATTCACCAGCTCAGCCCTCACAAAGTACTACTGTATTTCCTTCCCACGGAAGTGCCTAGGGAATTGAGACATTATTTCCTCAAGGACTACCTGCTTCAGTTGTTTCCAATGATCGATTTTCATGATCCTTTTAGGCAGTCTAAGTCACTTTATGTAGTTAATGGTAAAAAACAGCAATCAAATTAGATCATATTATAAGCATAAGATAAAATAGTAGTGGGTTTTATTTTTTTGAGCATTTTAATCTCAATAGCACAGTTTGGAGCAAGTCCAAACACTCAGAAATTCTGTAGATTTGCTTTTAAGAGCCCAGCAGGGGGTTTTCATGGAAAACACTCTAGTATATGAAAGAATTTTTGAATAGCCAAGCCCATTTACTACAAGATTTAATGTGGGTTTTTTGCAGTGTGATTCGGTGAAGTCTATGTTTCTGGTTGCTACTTCCTACCATTATGTTTTCATCTTAAAATGCAGGAAAGTTTTCCTTTTTTAAAAAAGTTATTACACTAAATAGCAAAACAAGCAAGCCCTTGGTAGGATTATTACTCTAGCTGTAACATCTTGAAGTCTGTGGGAAGAGAAACATCTTTTGTTAGAGCTACTGACAGGCCTTGGAAAAATAGACAAGTCGTTTTTTCACGCCTGAAGCTCCTATAGTCAAGGCCCAGTCCTGTTTGGCCTCAAAGAGAATGATAAACTCTTATTTTGATGGAAAATTTATTATCCCAAGCACACTTGAACTCCTGTGCACTTCCGTTTGTGAGATGTGCTCTTAAAAGCTAATGAATCTTACATTTTTAGGCTCCGATACAACCCAGCAAGCTTGTTTAAATTGATGATGTATCCTCAGCCACTGACATGTCAACTTGAGGCTGAAGGAGCACCACGGTGATGAGGAGGAGGAGCTTTTGCAGTGACTGACCACCAGGCAAAAGCCATGTTGGCCCCCGTGATGCAGGGCCACACTCCTCCCTTGGTTTCCCACAGCTTCCCAGCATGCCATGAGGGTTGGATCCAACCCGGAGACATGGACATCTCAGAAATCCAGTCCAACTCATGCCAGAAAACCAGACGTTCGGGTGATGGAGATATCATGACAATGCCACACAAAAGAAAAGACTTAGCAATATCTGCCCAGCACAACCACAGATGCCCCATTCCCATCCATGAGGTGGTTCAGTCCCCACAAGGCACCAAAGGATTCACAGCTTGGACCTGTAGGAAAGTGTCCTTCATGAGCTCTGCTGCCCTCAGGAGCACAGTGCCTTCCTATGCCTATCCCATGGGACTCTAATTAGGAGTGAGTCCATTACAAACTGCTATCTGCAATGTAAAATTGTTCTCAGTTCTCAAATCTGGTGTTCACACCGCCATCCAAGCACCAAGGTCCTTTATATTGGCCCTGCCACTGCACCTCTGCAGGAAAGCACTGCACAGGATGTGGCCTCAGCAGTTTTCAAGTGCTTTTTGGCTGGAAACCAGTGGTTCATCACTCTCTTGTTGAGATATGTAGGGATGGTGTAGTCTCCCTTACAGACAATAGGAATTAATGCCTTTTGATAACCTCCAGGCATTGCAGAAAGATGGCAACAACCATCACAGGCTTGCCTCAGTCTCTAGAATCAACTCTCTCCAGAGAGAGAGTCACCAGGAAGGGCCTGGAAAGACATAATCTGTCATTCAAAATCTTTTTTTAACTGTGAAAAATATAGATGGGTATTAGTGTCTTCAGCTATCAAAACAAAATCCATCTAATCAATAGCTTACCTTAAACTCATTAGCCACAAATATAAAAAAAATTAGCAAATAATTTATTTTGCCTTCATGAGGCTCTAGCTGTGTATTTTTCCCTACCTTTGCACACAGCTGAGAAGGAGTTGGGCTACCCACTCATTTTCATGGCTGAGAAAATTGCCAGAGCAGTAACTTACCCTGCAGAAGTTTGTAAGAAAAAGAAAATTGCCCCAGACTTCCTCCCTTGTTGCTGTGCGAAGAGCATCTTTCAGAAACCATCCAGCACTCATGGCCTGGTCTGCAGCTGCTCAAACATTGTGCTGACAGTGCATGGGGTTTTGGGTCAAGAGGGAAAGGGAGAGGTTTCACTCAGCTCTCCCAGCCAGGGAGCTGTTGGGTCCCTCCTACCACTTACTGGATGGGCTTGTTTTGCATCTTGTGAGAGTTTAGCATGCAGCTGAGGAGTTTTCAGCGACATATTCTGGGGTATAGATGGCGCAAGAGCAGCAAAACTGCCGAGGACAATAGCCAGCTCTTCCATGCCGAGGGCCAGCTTGGCAGTTTGTCAGGATCATAAGCAAAGAAATTAATTTGCATATAAATTACTTAGGATTTTAATCAGAGATTAATAAAGAAAGGTTATGGTAATTATCTCTATACATATATCTGTATTATCACAGTAATAGTTCTTCACACAACACAGTGGCCAGTGTCACTTGCTCTTGGGGCTTCAGAGAAATGTGAAGAAAAGAGAGAAACGGAAGAGAAATGGAAAAGAAAAACCCACTGCTCCGCTGGATCAAACTTCTCCACACATGGCTCTTGCTTCAGCAGTGACTGGACCCCCACTAGAGCACAAGGGACAAGCAGCTGTCCCCAGAGGACAGGGAGCTCTGGGCATCTCTGCCGTGTCCCTGGCAGACAGGAAGCCACCACTGCCTGCAAGCAGGGCTCATCCTCTCCTCCTTCTCCTCTGCCTCCTTATTCTCCTCACCAGGAGCCACCCTGCTTCAGCACAGCTCCAGCAGGCTTGGGCTGCCATCCAGACTCCCTGAACTGTTACATTTGGACCTCACAGCACCAGGTGACCTTGCTAAAAAGCCACCCATTAAGAGAAAAAACCCATCTTCACTGGCAGAGGATCACCTGCCTCCACCATGCCTGTGACCGCTGGAAAGACACTGGCATGGGGTGTGCACAGACCAGTGTCCACTGGGGAGGGTGAAAGAGGGGAAAACAGCTCTCCTCCACAAACACTTCACACTGAAATAGCACAAAACCTCAGGGAGATTTATACTTCTCCATATTAGTCTTAAATCACAGATATCTCTATTGGTTGGTCCTGTTGATACCCTTCTTACACATTCTGGGGTTTTTGTCTTCAGGCATGCATATGCTGCAGTTCAGTTAAAAAAAAATGAAGATTGGACTTCAAGATCTCACAATAATCTCAACCATTTAGCTTTACAAATGATTAGCTGCTATAGTTAGTCATATAAAAATAGAGGATTTTAAGTCAATACTGCCTAGAAACTGCTGTTGCATGCAAGAGAAAGGAAAAGAGATCTCTGTCCTTAAAGAAATTCAAGACCAAAACCATTCCCTGAGCACAGAGGTGGTCTGTTCAGCATGGCCACATCAGTGGCCCAGCAGAGTAAGGCCAAAGAAAATCTGTAATACAATAAAGTAGCAGCTCACTTGTCCCTATTTAAGGATTCACATCCATAGACGCTGCTGAACAAAAAATCTTCTCTAGCAGGAAGGTACTGGAACACATCACCAATGTGAAGGACTTGGGTGTTTTTCCAAGAAACGTGAAATGATCTGGGCTTTAAGTTTCATTTTCCTCAGCAATGGTAGGCAAGAGCAGGCACAGCAAGACCATTTTAGCTTACTTTTTGTTAGTGGTTTGCAAACGGAAACTCAACAGCTTAACAGTTTAACACAGCTGGGGATATTCAGCTTCAATGACTAAATACGCCTGAAATATGTCGTAGCTGACTTGGAGGATTTTATATTTATTCTGCCCAAAGACTTGCTGTAACACTATTTGTCACCACAGGTAATTGGCTCTGCTCAGTCTCTGCATTCAACAAAGGAAGGCTTCAGATTTTCCTGTCCATGGGTGAAGGAGACAGTGTTTTTCAGTCCATCTTGGTAGCAGCTTTCAAGATTTCTTTTTTAAGGAGTTATCCAGAAAGGACTGATTGCTACTCAGGGATGGGCTGGGCACAAGTCAGCGGGTGGTGAGCAATTGTATTGTGCCTTAGGGTTTTATTTCTCTGTTTTTTCCTTTATTTTTTCCCATTAGTATTATTTTTTTCTGATTTTCTTTCCCATCCCACTGGGAATAAAAAGAAAAAGAAGGCAAATAAGTCTACAGCTACTTCTGAGAAGGCCTTCCATCCAGGTACAGATTCACAGGGTTGAGCAGAATTGTGGACAGGAAGGGAGAAAAACTTAAGAGATTTGCAGTTTCTCTCTCCTGTTAGTAGGTCCTGTGACTCTCTGGCTACGCAGTTTTTCTCCCCTCCTCACTTCTCCTGATCTGTTGAAATTGGACCTGTCCTCATCTTTAAAAACACCTGCCACCAGCACTGCCTTCTGAGAAGTTTTTGTCCAAGCAAGCATCTTCCCCACCTCCTCCCAACCTCCTCATCCTCCTGGGGCACTGGAGGGCTGATGGCCCTTTCTCATCAGCACTCATTGCCCCAAACTGAGCATGTGGTGGGTCCTGGCTCCAGTGCAGGTGAGGATCATTCTTAGTTCATGTTAATCTGCTGAGGGAAAATCTCGTTTGTCTTTCTCACTTCAATGTGCTCAAGATACCGTACAAGCACCTTCCCAAAACCATCCTCCGGATAATACTTTGCAGCCTGGTGAGGTGCTTGGTGAGGAGGGTGAAAATTCATGGATTAGATGAGTGGAAAGGAGCAGCCATGACCTCTGGAGGAGCTGACAGAGGTGCTGCTGCCTGGCGCAGTTGTGCATAAGGACCCAAACTTGTGTCTCTTTCTCACCACTGAAGACACAATTCAGTGATAACACCCCTACACTCTGCTTTCTGAAGAACTTTCCAGGTTATAAAACCCCCCCAAAAATCAGTGTGGAGGGGACTTTGGGAGGTCCCCTGCTCAGAGCAACTCCAGTTAGAAGAAGTTGCTCAGGGTTCTGTCCAGTTCAGTTTTGAGTGTGTCCAAGAATGGAGAAACCACAACGCCGCTGGGCAGTCTGTTCCAGTGTGGTGGTCTAGTCCAGCAGAAGCAGGTGTCACCATTTCCCAGAAGATTAAATATATGCTTGCCCTGGGCCTGACACCACTGGAAGGCCTAGGAGAAGGACAGACTCCAGCTCCCACTGGGACTCCTTTTACACACCCTGGCATTAAGTGTTGTTACTTTACTTGTTATTTTTTAACAGGGGAATGAGTGGGGGCCATTAGGATCCTTATGTCCAGAGAGAGGAGAGAGCAGCACTTGCCTTCTCATGCAATGAATTACACCATGGGCATTCAGGAGTCGGTGAGCTTTAGCATCACCCTCTAGTCATCCACGACTGCCAGCCAGGGGTGCCATCTGGTGTGATGACAGTGCTCAGTGCACAACCATGGTCTATCTCATCCTCAGCTCCAGGACGAGCCATGCAAGCTCCTCTTTGGTTATCAGGAGAAACATGACTCTTGTGAGAGTGGGTCCTGAAGAGGGGGCAGCAGGAACAATCTACAGCAAGCTCCTGGGCTGTCCCTGTGAACACAGCATGGCCCCCACTGGCATCTTGTGTGGCCTACAGTTCTCTTGTCCAGTCCATCATGGAGAGGAGTGGCACACCAGAAAATTTCCTGCATCCTGCCTGTAAAAGTAGAGTCAAAGTAGGACATTTCCTCTGCTACTTCAGGGCTCATTCTTTGTTACTGAAGCACATCATGTAACAGTTTGCAATTAAAACCATCAACAGCATGGAAGGCCATACCACAATAGCTTTGTAGTCAATTATTTGATTTATAATTAAACATGCTGAATTTCAGCTTACTGACTAGAAAGTAGGACAAGTACTTTGTGTTTGCCTGGCTCTAAAAAAAAAAAAGCCAGGAATCCAGGCTGCAGTTTTGATAGCATGGATAATTTCTCTCCTCCAGTGTGGGCTGTCTAGACAATTGAGTAGGTTAGGACAAAGTAAGTTTTGGAATGCAAATTTTAAGTATTACCATAACAACAATTAAAAGCCCCAAGATAAACAAACAGCTGGTGGCTATGAAAGCCCCTTAGCCATGTGGGGAAAGCAAGCTGGGTAAGACAGGGAGCACTGCAGCTTGTGGGTCAGGTTGGCCGTGCTGTCTCCTTGGGGTGTTGTCCTCCTCAGTTCAGCAATGCTGCCGTCAGCTGACGCAGCATGGCAGTTTTGAGTCAGCTTTGAGTCAACCCTGAGCATAGCCATTTCCTGCTACTTTTTCACTCAGACATGGCGTGTCATCCATCCCTTCATTGTCTCTTTATCTCTCCCTCAGATGGCAAGGAAGATTTGAAGGTGGTTTTCATGTCAGAGTCCTCCAAAGGACACAGAGGAGTCCTTTGTGTTTCTCGGCTCTAAAATAAAAGACAGAATAAAGGCCAGGTCTGTGAGTAGTCTCAGTCTGACTGACGCACAGAACTTTGCTTTGCTAAAACCTCCAAATCCTTGCGGTTCTGGGGCCAATCAAACATATATTAGGCTGGACCATCTCTGCTAGGCACATCAGAACCTGACACCTATGGCCACATCTTGCAGTTCTTCATCTGACTTCCAGTTTTTATGCATATAAAGTGATATGCAGTCTATTCCATGGGCATCCTGTGCACAATATGCAATGTGCTAGGGGTAGAATCAGGTTTTACTCAGCTGAAGGACAAAGCACTATGCTGGATTTAGCCAATTCATACTCATTCTTCTCTGAGAAGTGGTGAGAGTATCCTTAAAGGCTGTTATACTTTTCTAACCACTTCATACAATTACGCTTGAGGACCTTTTTAGAAAATTTCTGTAAAATGTGCTTTCTCCACTACTCTCTTGTATGCATTAGATTTTGTTGTTCTCTTCCACAGCTTTGTAAGAGGCCACTAGAAACTCACAGACTCTCCGCCTCCACTGGACGTGCCACAAAGCTTATGATGACTGCCAGCTCCCAGTTCCTCTGGGATTTCTAGGCTCATGTAATGAGAATGAATGCTGAGACCCAGCTCATTGTTCAAGATCCAAAACATCTGTTTGTGGGATAGACATTCTGTGTATCCATACAACTTATTCTAAAAGTGACTTCCATGTGAACACATTGTGACTTGTGCTCAAGACTTGGATGTTTTTTTCTACCCACTGCATCACTGGAGCAGCAGAAAGACTTCAAGCTGTGAGTGGTCAAATGTGCATTTGTCTGATATGTTTTCATACCTGGAGAGAAGACTTAGCTTCCTGTGTAGACAGAACTATCATGACTTTTCCCATACTCTGGCTTTTGAACATCTCCATTGCTTATCCTTGAAAAAAATGTACCTTTAGGGTCATGACATGGCAGTGAAATAAGGCCTGAGTGGTAAATATCTGCCTATTCCACCTCTTGGCAGTAGAAAAGGGGCTTTACTTCCTGATTTGTACATTGGGACATTTGTATGCCTTCTTGCCAGTCTGCTTTTCTACAGTGGTGCAGAACTGTTCTTTGTAGACAAGACTTCCTATTGTGTCATCAGAAGAACCTACCTACTTGCACGTGATATTTTAGGAAAGTGGAGCAGTAATGTTTCCCTGTTTCAGGGATTGTTTCAGGAGTCAGTTTTCAGCTTGATCAGTAACAAGTACGCCTTAGTGCAGAAGTGGTTCCTCTCTTCTCGTTAGCCCAGCCCAAGCATAGTTTCCAAAGGCTTGGATTATTTTGGTATCACAGTGGTTGCACATGCAGAAGAGGCAGATTCCTATCTTGAGAAGGTTGCAGTAGTCGGTCTAATACTTTGCAAGAGTTCAGAGGAGCTCAGAGGTGTTCAGCTGATGGGTCAGGTTGCAAGACTGGAAAACCAGTGACATTTAATAAATGCCAAACAAGGAATATTCGTTTTGTGTGTCAGATGCAATTAGTACAATGCTAAAAAAACTCAGCATGGTTACAATTACACAGAAAAGCAGTGATGAACAGAGTAGAAATGACTGGATTTCAATGCAAGAAAACAAAAAAAGAAGGAATTTCCACCTATAAAAACATGTATTTTACTTCATGCATTCTTCTTGCTCAAGTCTCATTCCTGAGCAGACAGTCAGCAGTTTTTTTCTGTATTTTCATCTTCAGTACACAGAAACACATGTTTTGTAACCATGAAGATCAAATGGTAGAGTACTAAATAAGGGTTGTGTCCAGTATTACTTCAACAGCAACATCAATTGTTAAAAATAAAATTGAGACCATTTTACCATATTTTCCTTGCTTTGTCATCCAGTCATTTTTCCGAAATTAACTTTTCAACTGCAGAGGGCAGTGGTTTAAGTATGAAGGAACCAACTGGGATTTTTGTATGACTAAACGTTATTCCCTGGAGTCTGGGAAATGTTTGCATCAGCTGCTGCCAAATCCTGCCTGCCTCCCGGTGAGCACAAGGCCATGGCCTCTTGCTGGGGAGGGGAACATGTTCCTCTGAGCCCACTAAGTGGGGCATGATGTGACTCAGAGTGACATGGGAAAATCTTCTTCCTCCCAAATCATGGCTCAGGCATAACACTGTACTAAGTATAGTTATTTACCTCTCCACAGTGTAAAACAGAAGCATCCTTTTATCTTTCAGCCAACTATCCAGAACACCAGCAGAGAACAGGAGCCCTTGGCTGGGTTTCAGTCTCTGGAAGGAGGCTGTTGGTACATCTGACCTCCTGGGAAGGCTCGCATGCTTAGACAGGCATTTCAACCAGGCAGTCAAACTTCTGCCCAGCACCACAGTGTCACCAGTGCACTGCAGGGACCATCTATCCAAGCAGCAGCCATGTGGGTTTTATGGATATACATTTAGTATGACAAAAAAGTCAAAATTAGCTTGGGGTTCAGCTCCCAGCAGCATGAGCCTTCCAAAGTGCATCCTCTAGTGCTTCATCCAGCCATGGTTAAACTGTATGGTCAGTGGTGAGGGACCCTGTTGGCACAAGAAAGCAAGGGTGCCCACAGGTGCTGACTGTGGCCAGTGATTCTGAATGCCTCTGGCCACCACCATAGTGCTGTTCTTACCTTCCCCACACACCGCCGTGCTTCTCCCTCGCTGGCTTTAGGCTATTTTGTTTGACAGACAGAAGTATTTTCTGCTCCTCTTCTTTTTTAACGTCCCAGCCCTCCAGTGAAACACACACTTTCATCACACTTGCCATTTCACCAGCTGTGGCCTGCATCTGTGACTGCTGGCAAGTACAGAATGTTTCAGGTTTGCCCATTCACTTCCCTGTGGTCTGTAATTTTTCATGCATGGACTTCAGTTGCCACCTTCATGGCTTCCCACATGTATCTCTATAGAACAGGTGATAGCAGATAACCTCTATCTGGGACACTCCAAGAAGGCAGCAAGTGGTAGCTGATTCTTACCCAAAGCTAGCTATGTATTTTCTTTTCTGTGTCTAACATACATGAATCCCTTCCCATAGCCAGGTGTCTGAGTCTTACTCAGCATGACCTGGCTCTCTCCCAAAAAACCAGCATTCTCATTTCAAATCTGAAGAGTGATTTGTTTCTGAAAGTGTGCAAAAAGCCCAAGTAGTTCTTATCAGTAACTGGCACTGAAAGATTGCTGTCTTTTTTCCATGATGTTTGCTAGATCTTATTACTGGGACTTCATTTCTAATAGCCATGCTGCCAAACATTGATTAGCACACTAAGAAGTATTAGAAAAATGCAGCAAGTGTCAAAATCCAGTCTCTGCCTCCAAGCCTCACACCTTGCTTTTTTCATTATGTTCATTGACTTGCAAAATTCATTTGCTTATTTTTGGAGAGTGATAGAGCCATTAGGGAGAATTAAAGAGGATCTGCTGAAACCGAGGAAGAAAAAAACATCTGCACAGAAGGGAGGGAGGGAGGGAGAGGCACTTCTGCAGGTTGGCTTAAGCTGCATGATTAGGACTGTATGTACTCCTGGGAGAACAGAAATTGTCTGGAATACAGGTCTGCAATCCAGAACCAACCTCATCCTGGAAATGCTGGTTTCTGCCGTGAGGTTTCTCAGCCACAGTTGGGATAATTACACCGACAGACTCACGAGCATGCAAAAGTGGGGAAGAATTTGTGGAAAAGAGAAAGCTGCTTACATTTTATTATCGCTCAGTGGAGGTAGTGAGGGATTTAGCCTGATTACACGAGCTGCACCTAATCTTTCATTCCCCAGCACCTGCCTCTTGCAGGGACTCTCATCAGATAATGAGGAGTGACACACGGTGTGAAGTGCCAGCCCTATCTAATCGACGCTGTCATCGCCACTGTCACAAGGAAGCACTACGGGAGATAAATTTAAGCCTGACTGGTGTTTAGAATTTGGATGTTGTTTGTTGCTATTTTAATGCAACCACTCTTCAACTCAGTTCTCTAACAGAGGCAGAAGGAGAACTGCTGAGTTACTGATCATGAGAAACAATTCCACCTAATTAGTGTTTCTGACCCATATTGGAAAAACATGGTCGGTTTTTTTCCCCTGGGCAATTCTAAAATGCATCTTACAGTCTCAAGTCTGATGTAGAGGACTCACTGTAACTGCTGGATTTAGCATTTCAGTACCTGCTTTAGCGTACACTTTGTGAGACCATTTTGACTATTTTGTATGCAGTTTCCCCAAACTAGTTTTGGCTTTTCAAAGGTCAGATATGAACTTCATTTTGTAGCACTGTCTTAAGCCCACATGAACAACTGTACATAACAAAACAAATGTATGAGTTGGCAAATTTTTCCTGTGAGGACTGAAGTTTTAGTTTGATTCTTCCAAGAGATTATTATAAATGACTGTGGGAAAATTATGAAAAAATGCATGAAGAGTCCTTTCATAATTCTTGCACTGAGAAATATAATAAAAGAAAAATAATTCCCCTTTTGTCTCTATTTTGTTCTATAATCCTTGATGTTAGAGCTGTGATTGTATCTCTAAGCCCTTTTCTTAACAATTGCTAATTATAATGCGCCAGCCACATTTCACAGATACTAACTTCAGACCTGGTCATGCAGAAGTTTACACCCATGTTTAAACTCCTGTACTGTGAACAGCCTCCTTGGCTTAGAGGAATTGCTCCCTGTACAGAAAAGTAGAGCCTGTGTTTGAAGTCCTACAGGAGGACTGGAAGTTGCAACCTTTCAAATGGTCTCATCCAGCTCAGCATCTGTGCAGAAACCTCCTCGCTGCCTGACATTTGCAGAAGTCTACCCACACAAAAACAAATAGCAAAATTTTTGTCTCAATCTGTGGCAATTTAAGATAAAAAGTTCAAAAATATCTTCACATTTATTTTTCCTGAGCCAATGAAATGAGCATTTGACCGTCTCCAGTGCTAACATCCATTAGCATTTTGGAGCATGCACAGTCTTTGCTTTGTTGGCAGTGAGTGCAATTATTGTTTGAATGACTGAGAAGTGAAGTCCTTGGAAGCTGAACTCCGTGGGCTGTCTCCAGACCACAGTATCCTCCCACACGTGTCTGTAGGACAGTGTCACAGTGGCTGTCCAGAGGCCTATGGTGTGTGTTGCAGTGGGATTAGCCTGTAAACAGGAGGGCTACCCATGGGGTGCCCACAACTGGAGGGATATTACATACATCTCTACCCTCGTGGGAGTATCGTGACTTGCAAGGAAGGGCACCTTCCCTGGTAGGTGGCGCTAGGTAAGCAAGGTGCTTACCCTGTGATAAATGTTACACCAAAGAGTAGCAAAAAATCCTGCCTTTGAGCCTAACAGGCTTTCCTATGGGATCCTGCCAAGGCTCCTGGTAAACCTCAGATCTGAACTGCAGTTTTTCCTGTAAGCAAATGAAGCACATGCTGACCACAGGGGCTGTGGGCCAAATGGGCTGGTCTACTCCGAGACCAACAACCACATGGCTCCTGCAGCTGCAAGTCTGAAAATCCAAAGACATTTAGATTCTTGGAGTAATAAACTCTGTTGGCTGACTACAGAGGGAGTTGAAGACCTTTTTGTCATCCCCACTCTCACCAGCAGGAACTGGACTATGATTCTAGATGGTGAAACCCTGTTGCTGAGCAGCAAGTTTCTCTTTAATGAAGAAAATGTTTCAAGAGTTATTATCGTATTTTGTTTCAGAAGAGGAAAACACAGAATGATTTGTGTTTTCTGGTTGTGTGTTTTCTGTTGCTGCATAATATTTTTAAACAAATATTCATATATAGTAATTTTATTGCTACAGAAATTTTGCATAAAAACCATCATTCAAGCTCTGCTCCCACTCACCCTAATCAGTGACTTCACTGACTGAAGACTTAACACTGATCACTAGGTAAAGATCAGCATTTGGATTTTGATACATTTCTTCAGAGAAATAAATTAAAATCAAATTAAAATGAACAGACCCTCTAAGGCCCATAGGCAGCTTCCCAGCCTCTTCCTTGAGAAAAAAGAAAAACAGAGTTGTCAGCAGACTTAAATTCCCCATACAGGGATCCCTACCCCCACACGAAAATCCTATAGGTTCCAGAAGCCAAAAATACTTCTAAAACCCCAGTTTTATAAGGTAGGCTTGCTCTTCTCCCTTGTGTCTCCCTTTGTGTCTGGGGTATGATGTTAATTACTCATAAATAATTATAATGTCATAAAGGATCCTTCTGCGTGCAGCAGAGAGGTGGATGACACCACATACACTGCCACTGCTCTTCTCCCATCGTCTGGGAGTCAAGACACGTGTCACATCCTGCTGGGAATACAGCACCATGGGCTGCTCACTGGCAGCAACACAGAGGTCCCTGGTAAATCTTATGCAAATGATCCCAGTGATAAATGAGGGAGGGGGGAAAAACAATAGATCCAGATTAATATTAAATTAAATAAACCCATTTTCAAAGTTCAGCATTCAGCACAATTTATCTCTTGGTCTCTCAGTCAACTTTATTCAAGACCTTCTTAAAGTTCAAGCACCTTCTTTGCTACTTGTTTCATATCTTTTTACTGCATGAGAACTTAACTACAGCCATAGATGGGATTGCTGAACTACAACAACATACGACTGAAGTATATCCTGACGTACTTCTAAGGTTTTAGAAAATTCAGGTTTCTCTGCATTCCCTGGCTTCAGACTCAGCTACACTGTTCTTGTCCTTTTCTATTTTTCCAGCGTGAGTTGACATAACCATGGATGTCTGCGTTTTTTTTTATTTCAACCAAGACGTCCCAGTTGATCTCCACTTGTTGGTTAGGAGGTAGTTAATGCCAGTTTAACAATGGTGACCACATACAAATGTTCATGAAAAATCGCTCTGTACTTTTCTGAGTTTATGCTCCAAACCAGACTTGACAGTTAGGTCAGCACAAAGAAATGTGTCTGTGATGTTGTGTGAATTGTGAGCTGTATCTCGATCCATGTCCATGTATCTACAGATGGAATTGCATTTGGGAAAAGTGTAGTCTTTAGTATATCATTTACTCCTCATAGAGGAAGAAAAGTCATTTCAGGTGGAATCCATGTTTCTTTGTCAATGCAGAGCTTACCAGCTGAGGAAGACAGCCCATGGCTAGGACTAGGACAGGGACTTAACAAGCACTCTCCTCAAATACTCACAGAGCAAATAAATCCTTGCAGCAGGCACTGGTTAGGAACCCACAAGCTGAAATCTATGTGTAAGATCCCTTCACAAGACATTTTGGAAGCAGCAGCAGCAGCAGCAGCACTTGTTACAGCTGGTCCTCACCTCTGCTTCCCCCCCACCCCCCCTCCGATTTTTTTTTCCTGTTTTTCCAAACAAGAGACTTGAGTGGGCAAAGAATATGAGCACTTGCTTTGGAAAGGAGGAGATCTCTATGGTTGCCTTCTAGCTATGGGGTGGAAAGAATCACTTTTTGAAGACCACCCCAAAAATACTAGAGATCTGCATTCAATTCATCCTCAGACAGCCTGAAGGAATCAAATTCAGTCCTACCTTGAGATGGACTATACTGGGGAGCATAGCTTCTTCCCATCACAGAGAATTTGACATTTATTTGGTGAGAAGAAGAGGATCCAGGCACCACTTAAAAAAATTATCTGTAAGTTTCATAAAAAATCTCCATGGTGAGGGGGTTATTTTTACCTCTCTTCCTTGCCTAATTAATATTTACTGATTACATGTGAAGTGGGACAGCTTCAAGCTTGAGAGATCTTTTCTTGGAAGTACTATCTCACTGAGTGATTGACTGAAGCCTACATCTCTGAGAGAGGCAAGAATAAGATCTGCCCCCTCTATCAGTTTTCCCAGTGGCAAAAGGTATGTCCTTTTGCTCATAAGAATCTGAGGCTGGAAACCGATAGGATGGGTGTCAGTCAGCTGTCTCAACTCCCTGGAGAAGATCTCTGTGTGCTAAGCCTGCAATGGCCTTCTGTGTCTCTGCAGTTCTGTGAGTCAAGGAGTTCTGCTGGTCACAGCTTTGGGCAGTGCTGTTGCCTTCTCAAACAGCCTGGCAATGGAGTTTGCACTTAAAGAGATGAAGGCATCCTTCTCAATGCTCAGAGGTGCTCCCTGAGCTGAGCTGAGCGGTGACACACACACATCTCTTTGTCAATGTCAGTCATCCCATCAGTTGTCCCTTGGCCACTGTTGCACATGATGAACACAAGGTTTGTAAATGACCTCTCCATCGCCCTGCTTTGCTTCACTTGAATATTCACTACAGTATCCAGCTAGATGGCTCTTCAGGCCACGTCCACATTGTTGTCCACAGGCTGAAGCTGCCATAGGAAATAGGGAGGCTGCTTAACCCTCCAGCTCCTGGTTTAAAGACCCACTTGTAGAGATAGAGAGTCCTGGCAAGGAGCCAGGCAATCTTCTAGGAAGCTGGTCTCTTCTCAGTGAAGAAGGCAAAAATACAGAGAAGCCTTGCAGTCCCAAGATGTAATGTCCCACCACAGGTCTTATTTTTATATGAAGGCTTTGGTCTTCCTTATATAAGTGTCCTCACAGTGCAACTGGGCTCACAACTTAAATTGCTCTAGAAATGCCAGCGGAAAAAGGATCACAAGGAAAATGTGCATAAATACGCAAGGTACCAATCAGTGCAAATGCTGGTTTACATATTTACTAATTCAACAGTAACAACTAGACCAACTACATGCTGCCAGATTATTTAGCAATATTGTCATTTTAAAACCCTTGTCTAATCTTGTTTAGCATGGTGGCTTTTGAGAAGTACATCTGAGGTACTGACCCTCCTTACAGATGTTGCAGAAAATGCTGCAGAGAACACATCAAGACTCAGAAGGAAATTCATCTAAGTCAGTGGGATCCACTGTGACCTCCTGCAGTGGTTTTGCTGCACACATGCTCCTCAGTGCTTTGGCACTTCAGTTTGTATGTTGGGCTTGGGAGGGATGGCCTGTGCCCACTAAATACCTGTTTCCTCCATTAACTGGAGCCAAGTGATTCTGACACTGCTGGCTTTAGTCTTTATTCGTCTTTAAGGAGATGAATTACGTCTGTGCTATCTCAGTTAGATATCCAGCTACTGAGCTCTGCACATACACCAACAGAGCCACCATGAAGTCACTTTAACTCCGGCTGGAGTAACCACATATGCTGAACTGGACATGTGAAGAAATTCTTTCAGGGTTAAGACTTGGGGAGCTAAAGAAATGTGGCCTGATTTCTCTGGGAGTCAGCTGAGTGCTCAGATCTCCTGTTGAATTCAAAGGATCTGTAGGTTCTCAGTGCTTCAGAAAATCAGTTTGTACCAGATTTTTATAACAGAATGATGCCATGATGCACTTAAAAATAAACATTTCCTCCTCCTGCTCCCTCTCTGTGTCCCATTTTAACTTACTTTTTTTCATTTGACTTTCTCCATAACTTTCTCAGTATGAGCAAAGGAAAAAATTGCTGAGTTTTAATTAGAAAGTAATCTTTCAACCTACAATGTAAGCAAGGCTTTAAAACCAAGCAAAAAAAAATGTTCCAAAGCCTGTTATCCTTAGTTACAAAACAAATATGCAAACTATGTCACCATATTCTTCATAAATGTCTTTCAGCTGTTCTTTTTAATAAAGAAAAAGATGAATTCTTCTGTATTACTCTGAGTTCAGGTAGCTCAAATGTTTGGTCTACCAACTTTGACAATGTCCCTTTAAGTTTTCTGATTTTTGTGGAAGATCTAGCCCTGGGGTTTTTTGGCTTAGACACAGTACTTGTCAAAACCCTTCAGACTCTCTTACTGAAGCGGCTGAAGCTGTTCTGGAGGTTTTTTCTTATTATTATTCTTTTTTTTTCTCCTCAGAATGACCTTATTTCCAGCTCCGATTTCATGAGAAAATATGATCGTGTCAGAATTTTCCTTTGGAGGGAATTTTCATTTTATGGATCTGACAGATTTTCAATTTCATGCTTTGATTTGAAGTTTCTGTGATTCTTTTCCTCTTTCAGTTTAATCTGACAGTCTGTGAGGCTAGGGGGATCTATTCTCGAATGGTTAAAGCAAAAGGTTTTGCATCAAAAGATCCAGATTCTATTTCTGGTCTAATCTCCCAACTTGCTATGTAATTTCAGCAATATGAGTATATGAGTTTGTATGTTTGTGTGTCTGTGTGTATTTTGCTGGGTCTTGTCCTATAAATACATAAGTAGGAATTTAATTAGACAACTATTGGCATAAAAGCAGTAATGGTTACCCACCCTATTTCAATTAACGCTTTTGAGTATTTTATTCTTTGCTGTGAAAAGAAAAAAGAATAATGCATGTGAGCATTATGGTATCAGTTAGAGTGTTCTCTTCAGCAGCTGTATTTTGACATATTTAAAACTAACATTGATTTGCCAAAGTTTTTCATGTCCACACATTCATGCAATATCCTAAACACACTTTTATTTCAGCAAACAGGTAGGGAGGGCTGCAGGTGGCAGAGCAGAGGTGGTTGCTAAAAGAAGTTTAGGCTTCCTGGTCAGTGACTGAGAGGCATCTTGCACAGAGGCTCCAGCCACTGACAGATAGGTGCCTTGAGAGCAGACAAATATTCCCAGAGTTCATTCATCTGATGGAGAGAAATTTAGGTGCTTCTGTTCCATAGAGCATATCTCCTTGGGAGACCTTCAAAGGCATGTACTTCTCAATAGGGAAATTACGTGGTTACTTTAAAAAGACTATTTCATTAGGTGCCAAAAATGTAGATGCAAATTACTTGCTTATGTTGGCTAAATCCCTGTCACAGAGATGTGAATATTTGGCTTCAAGAGTCCTTCATCTGTTTCTCATCTTGTGGTCATTAATATTTTTATATTTCTCTCCTCATAGGTGAGGAATTCCTCATTTATAGAGGTTATCTGAAAATTAAAAAAAAAAAAAAAAAGCCAGTCCAGAATGGACAAAAGGTCAAACTGTTGAGCACTGAAAATACTGCTCCATGAAAACTGACAGTATTCCCATCCAGGCTCAGAAAGTCTGTGCTGTTCTTTCAGGCTGTGTCTTGTATTTGTAATCAAGCCCAATGCTTTCCCCTTCCAGCTGTCAAACATAACTGGGAAGGGAATGTGGAAACCCACAACTTTGCTTTCACAGTTCAACTATTTTCTCATTCATGAATTAGATGGGAACTGTGGGACTGTTTACAATTTTGTTATTACCTGAAATGTGATCCGTGTAATTGGTCATATAATTCATATCTATTCTCTCTCAGACCAAACAACTCCAAAACCATAGAAAAGGTTTCAGTCTTGTGCCACCAGCCTTGCCAGTGAGAGTCCCCAGGTGATGATTCTCAGATGAGTTTTCACATGATTTTCATTTTACAGGCTTATTTTCTGGCAAAGAACAACAAAACCAAACAAACACAAACAAACAATAAAAATATAAGAAAATCCATTTACTTGAATGTTGGTGGAAAGCACATAAAAGGAGATCTGATACTATAAAAGAGAATTTGCTATTGTCTTCAAATACTGGTATTTTATCAGCTACTGCTCATTCAGATGTGATCTATATCACACAGAGCTTATCAGATCTGATTGAAGATCTGGTTCATTTTCATTCATATTGATTTTGAGGGGGATAATAAGCATGTAAGAAGAAATGTGGCTCTTCCATCTCTGGCTGTATACCCATAAGTTTCAGCCATGCAAGAGACTGGTTCAAATGCTGTCAAGACCTGAAATCCTGAAAGGATTTCATTCTTGGTCTTGTGGAGGGACTGTAAGATCTTTTTGACATGTTTACACAGTGTCTGCTACAAGCGGCTGGAGCATAAAGGCAAATGGTGCACTGTGAGAGTCATATTCTTCAGTGAAAGGCACTGCATCTAGAAAGGAATATAAGCTGAGAGGGAAATAAACTTCAGAGGAAATATCAATTCATAGAAAAATGCTATGCTTTAACTAAGATCATATGCATTGTTTCAATAATAGTCTTCTTTAAAAGCAGATATTAAAAATGGCTGCAACACTGAAAAGCTGTTGCTAATACTGGTCTCTCCATCTCCTAGGGAGGGAGCAGATCCAGCAGCATCCTCAGCTCTTGGCAGGCCCACGGAGCTATGGCAGAAGGAGCGCAGTGGCATAAGCATAGCCCTAGGGGGAAACTTCTTAATCCTCCATTTAAGGTGAGGAAGTTTATCTTCAGCTGGAAGGGGGGTGCTATCTTGCTTTTGCCAAATTTGGCACAGGATAAGGGTACAAATATGGGTAGTCACTGAGAGCACATGTATCTCATGCTTTTACAGTAACTTACTGCACTATAATTTCCTGAATAGTGTGCTGTGTATGGTAACCTACTTAATTATGCCACTTAATTTTTCTTGAAATACAGTCTCTTTTTGGTTTTGGTTGGTTTAGCAGAAGTATGAGGAGGTAGTGAGCAGGGATGGGTTTGCAGTGGGAGTTATATATGTGTCCAGTATTTTCAGGAATTTATTTCATATTGCAACCTTTTTCTCAGCCACCTATTCTCACTTCTCACTGAACTGTGTTCAAAAGGCCAGGCAAGTTTTATGTGAAGGAATCCCCTCAGAAACACTGTGGCTCCCCAGCCTTGACATGCCCCCCATGTTTGAAGGCCTGGGTGCTCAGTGTTTGAGCAGCATAGCTTCCTGCAACCCTTCCCCTCCCATAGGCACGACCTATTTAGTCCCATCTGGTACAGGAAACACTTAGAGAGCCTTCTTTCCTCCTGGCAATACAATTGCAATTTATTGATCTCTAGTAAAACCATCACACAGTAAAATCCAGCAGCTTTTCAATTACAGGAATGGCAGATCAACGAGCCCTCTTTTCATATCCCCTGCAGTTCATTCCCTGTATTTCCTCATCATCATTTAAGCCTTGATGCCATTGCTAGTGGAAGGAGTTTATTGGGTTGGCTCCATAAAAAATGCACTCTTCCAGGAAGGTCTGAAACCCCAGCCATACTCATTCCTCTTCAGCAGGAACTTCTGTGGATGAAGCACGGGGTTTTTTGCAATACCAAGGACAGACACCTTCTAGGTGCTATTAGTTTCAGGGACAGTTACTTTAAGCACCACAGAAATGCATTAAAGAGCACTGCAGTGCTGCTGAAATGGCTGCCCATTGACAACTTCTAACCCTTTTGGGTAGGAGCAAGCACGGTGTTTGCTCTGAGGGAGCCATGTGCCCTCTCTCTATGGTCTCTATGGAAAGACGATCATATGAAAGGACGAGATCCCCTTTTTGCTCCACAGAGGATGAGCATCAGGGTCACAGCAGCATTTTGTGATGGGACGCTAAGGCTTGGTAGTGTGAGCCTGGGATGTGCACAGGGATATGAGAGAGTATTAAGTCTGTCACAGCGGTGATGTGGGACAGCCCCTGATGGTGTGGGGCAAACTGTCCTGTTAGCTGTGGCCAGCTTTCCTCTTGAAACTTATTTTAGATTATGTCTGGGGGGGTGTCAGCATGAATTACTATGTTGGCAGTGTGGGTGACTGATTTGATAGCACAAAGGCACCTCAAGTCGTTGGGATGAATCATCCTGTGGATTTGTGGCTCCAGGTCCAATAAAGAGAGCTGAGGCAGCCTGGCAGAACTCTGTACCCTGCTTTCAGACTGCTAGGGCTGGAAGAGAGGAGCCCCACTGGTGTCTCAACCCTTTCCAGCCTCCACAGGTTTGATTTCTCCCCTATTTTACTGTGTCTGCTGGGACATAAGCCAAAGCCACACAGAGCTGGATCTGCTCCTGATGTTCCTCATGTTCCCACTGTTCATCTCTAAGGCTTTGCGTTGGCCCTTCAGAGGAGCTGAGGCCAGCAGGGAAATCTGGAGCTTGATCAGCTTCCTGAAGAAGGAGAGTTTAGATTCAGTGGGTTGTTTCAATCACATCCCCACCAATATTTGCTAGAATAATAAAAACTCATTTCTTTCCATTAGCTCAACTTGGATTTGCTATGTTGGTGGTCTCTTTCTCTCTATTTTCTTTAAGTCTTTCTGTATAAACTTAATCAAAGCAAGATTCCTAGATTTGCTGAGCGATTCCATGACATTTCCTGACCGCTGTCTTTCATGTCTGCTTTGCCTGTTCCTCCCCATCCTGCAAGGATCTTTAACACAACCATCTGAACCTACATAGCCCCAGCCCTTCGGTCTTCCCTTCGTAAGGCACTGAAACAGGCTAAAGTAGGCTTGATTATTTGACAGAGGAAAGCTAAAGGGTGTCTCTCTGCTGCTCCAAGGGAAAAATCCCTTTCCCTGACACTCAGCTCTGATTTACAGCTCACGCCCTACGTGACCAGCAGCTCCCTGTCACCTCTCCCTTCTCGTTAGTTGGTTGTTTTCCAGACAGTGGCTCATCATGTCTGTCCTGAGGTATCTTATGAGCTAGGAAACTCATTGTGTCATGCTGATGGATGGTGTTAGAGGTGGGAAATGATGGCTTCCCCCTGCCCCAAGCCCGAGTGGAGGCACGCCTGCCGTTCAGAGGTCAGGGTGCAGATCCCTCCAGCACCCAGGGCTTGCTCCCCAGAACAGTCCATGCCACCTCTTCTCCCATCCTGGATAACCATGACCTACCTTTATGCATCCTTTTACTTCTCTCTGATGGAATGAATGCCCTTTCTTAACCTTGCAGGAACGTGAGTGCATACTGACCAGAGGGGATGTATTAAACATGTCAGCCTGTACATAATACCATGTGAAAGTGCTTACCTGGAAACACTGGGGCATGAAGACTACAGTATGCTGCTGGGAAGCACGAATATTTATTGGTGGCTTTAGGCCTGACAACCTTTGCTGGCTGTCAGAGTGGCAGGGAATAGAGGCAAAGACAGATTTGTGCTTCACCCCTGCTTTAACTACCAGGAATTTATTGTTCAATCATTAACATCTTACGTAGAACCTCCTTCCTCCAAAGCTGCTGTTATTAGAGGGGAAGGAAAGCCCTTTCTGCCCCTTCCTTTTTTCCTCTAAAAAAACCCAGAAAACCTAAGCTACATATCCTGTGGAGAGTTTGTTTTGTTTTGTTTTAAAAGTCTTTGCAACAAGATGGTAAAAAGTGTCAGAAAAAACCCAGCAGTTGCTTTGTGGTTTTCCTTGATTCATTGTGTTCCAGCTGACCAGCTGCAAACATTTTTTCATGCCTTCATTGTTGTTTTTACTGTCAGTGGTTTTATTGCTTGATTTCTAATCGGACGTTTCTTGCAGGTGTACCTCCAGTGGTAAATCAAGGCTGCCCTTGCTTCTTTGATCCGGGTCTTCAAATAACGAAACCGAGCACTTATCTCTCCCTTTCATCCAGGTGGCTGTGTGCTTTGCCAGCACTAATGAGTCCAGTCTCACGGCACCGAGGAGACAAGCTGTAGGTAACTATTGTCCCCATTTAAACAGAGGTACAGAAGGCTCTCCCTGCACAGCAAGGGAAGGCAGTGGTGCAGCCAGAGCAGCGCACCCAGCTCCAGCTGCCAGCACAGCCTCTCTAAACTGACTTCCCCTGATTTGATAGCGACACAGGGACAGCAATAGCAAGCCCTGGCAGGTGCCATTGCTCCTTTGTAGATGGAAAGATTGGTCATAATAATGAGAACACATCATGAAGAAGCATGCTTCATCTTTGAAGTGCTTTTCAAAAGTAGTTCTGTAACTTCCCAGGTACACACTTTGCCCTATGATCCCTGCTCAGCTTACTGAAACTGCTTATCTGCTCTGCTCTTAATAATTACTGCCAGAGCTCAGGACACTTTTCTCCTGGGAACTAAGGGTGTGCATGAGACTATGGAAGCAAGTCAAAAAAAGAGAAAGGACTACAACATCTCCCTCTTAAAAATTTGCCACCTTTGTTGTTCCTAACCTGCTGTAGAGCCTATGGAGCATCCTGGTGCACAGCAGAGAACAGCTTCACAGCCGGAGACACAGAGGGCCTAAAAGGGATCCCATCCAAAGCTGCAGGGCAAACCAACAGAAGTAGCTGCATTGTTGACAGGGGTGGGTAATTTTGGTGTATCTGCCCAAGCTTGCACACTAAAATGCCACCTCATGAGAAATGACACAGAAGTTGGCTCTTAGTGATCATCATCTAGTAGCTGTTTCAGATCCACTGCTGACTTGTTTTTCCAAACCCTCCAGAACCTATAATTCCAGTTTCTAAGAAATGAAAGGTTGTATACTCCTTCTTGTTATGGTGCAAACTGTGTCCAGATATAGCTTAATGCACAGCTGTGCTTTTAGCTGGAGGGTATGGTTTCACAAGGCACCTCGAGTTAAATGAGTAGCTCACAGGGTTGCTGTTTTACTGGTCCAAGTTGGCTTATCTTACGATCAGATGAGTATCAGAGCTGGTGCAAGGAGAGTCGGGGAGGTGAGGAGTGTGCAGTGCAGACTGGAGTCTGGAAGAGGGCATGGAGGGTGTCTTGGGGTGACTCTATCATGTGTATCCCCTATCATGCTCTATGTCCAAAAAGTAGTATTGTGCCTTTTCTGTGCCTTTAAACTGAGCTTGAAAAAAAAAAAAACCCAGATGAACTTTTCAAAGCAGCTTCTCAAGGACACAGAGATTACACTCCTCAGTGTTTTTTCTGACTGCAGAAGGCACAAAGGGAGCACCCTGCTTGCTTTTTCTTCAGCCAGCTGGTTTTTTTTCCCTCTTGGCGTGAGACGGAGAGCTGAATTTTGTTTCCTGGGACTTTGGTTTTGTCCTTCTTCTCTTCTGAACTGTTTCAACAACATCAGAACACATCAGGAGAATTTTCTCCCCGAGGCCCGAGAGTGGGCCCACGCCCTCACCGACCAGCTCCGAGGAGGAGAGAGACCACACCTACAGAAGGACTCTGAAATCTTCCCAGGTTTCTCTCTATAGCGAGGGTTTTAATCCATTATTTAGCATCATTATCCTTTTCCTGTGTGTTTGTTAAAATAAATAGTTTTTATCTCTTTCACTTTCCTTCGAGGAAAAATTTCTTTTTTCCCGAACCCTGTGGGGGGAAGGGTGGTTGCAACCTGGTTTTCTCTCAGGGGCTATATTACCAGATTTTGGCCAAACCGGCACAGAGGGGATCCAGGATGGAGGAGAATGGGCTCTCCCTGCCTGTAGCAGCAAGCAGCTGCTCGTTCAGCCCATCCATAGCCAAGCCCTTACTGACCAGAGAGAGATCAGATCACAGCAGTCTGGACAACTGAGTCACTTCTACAGCTGCAGGGGGAAAGCTTCTGTAGGATCCCATGGCAAGCTCATTGCTCCAGGCCGCCATGGTGAGGACTCAAAGAGAACTGCAAGAGAGGTGTCGGCGTGGAAGCCTCATAACTTGGGAGAAAACAAAGGCAGCTCTGCTACCAAGATCCTGCAACAGCAATTAGTATTATAGGCTGCTGTTGTACTCCCACAACAAGGGATGCAAGTATTAATGGATACACTATAAAAAGCAGGGAAAAATAAGGGAAAGAAAATATGCATTCATGAGCCAAGCTGGTTCAATAAAGCAATAAATATTTGATGGATAATGATTCCAAAACAAAACCAAACCAAACAGGATTGCAGAAGGGTGGGAGAAAATGCAAGAGCAACTGAAATGAACTGGAAGACGGTGAAATTCTTAATGAGGTCTGAAGAGGAGAAGGTAAAGGGAGGAGCTGGTCAGAAATTTCTGCAGACTCCTCTCTCTAGCGTGTCTCATAAAATCCCACATAGCTCAAATTATTTTACTCCAAGACACACATCATAAAGACAAACCTATTATTAATGGGAAATTTTCCTGATATGAAAGGCAATATGAATTTGATCTTGTTCTTGCCATATGTCTTCAGAAATGACAGCTAAAGACAGCTGAACTGCCTCCAAGTGCTAGGCAGTTGTTACTGACTAAGGAGCTTTTTTTATTGAGAAAATTATTATATTCCTTTCCATGATAATAAAATTCTTCATAACCCTCATTAAAAATGCTAAGACTTCCCAGGTAGCCGCTGTGCCCTGCCAGGAACGTTGTGCTCTCCTGGAGTTCAGGCAAACCCAAGTAATGTATAGAGCTGTCTGTATATTTTCAACATCTTTGCAATCCTCCTTTAAGAACTTGTGATTTGAATAAGCCCAGGAGTGTCCTGATGCTTCTGAGCTGATTCTTGTGCTGCTAATCTTTGCTCCACTATTTTTAGATAATTTTCCAATCTGCTTGCTTTTCAGTTACATACTCGCTCAAAGTGACGGCTTATTTATGCGGTCCGGGAGCGTTTGTTGTTTGCCTCAGTATGTCAGTCTGAGCTCTGCAAACGCTTCCTGACAGAAGCAAGCTCCAGTTCCCCTTATCACTGGCTCCCTGCTGTAGGAGAGGTCTCCATGGGGCACCTGACCATGGGGTGCTGGAGGCGAGGGCAGAGTCCATACCCCTCTTTCACCCTCACTATGTGCTCCTGCTGCCCACCGATACAAGATAGTGATCAATAAACAGTAATCTTCACAAATATCCGGAAAGAGTGAATGATCCTACAGAATGTGAATGCATTTGGAGCATATAGCAGTGCTCCCAGACACGGCTGCAGGAGAGCCCTGTGGCACCTGGCAGAGGCCAGGGAAGGTGCCCTGGAACATTTACAAGCTTGGTTTCATCATGTGTCACCCAAAGATAGGCACACAAGTGAGGCCAGAGGGTCTCTGTAGGCCCAGACCCACTCAAGCCCATGTTTCTACAGATGTGCAACAAGCTGCAGCAAGGAACAGGGTAAAAAATTATAACTTGTTTCCAAATCTGTTTTACTCCTGTCTGCCTTTAAATAGCTGCAAACCAAAGACTGATGGTTGGAACCTGGTGGGTGCAGAACCCAGGCTGCTGCATCCTGGCCAACTGGTCCCATGGATGCTTTGGTGACTGCATAGAACCCACTTCTGCTCCCAGATGAAATAGAAACCTCAAGACCAGTGAGATATCCTGCTGCTCCAGCCTTAAGGGACAGAGAGGTGGCTTGAGCCATGAGGGGATGTCTGTGTGTCTGTTGCCCTTTTCACCATCTGAAGTGCTTCCAGATCAAGAAATGAAGCTTTACTACACTAAAAGCTTTATTAAAATAAATAGTTGGATGGATTCAGAGCTGCCTTCTGTGTCTGAAGAATGGGCTCCTCAGGCTGCAACCACTCAGTGTGAGCTGCCAGTGGTGAGTGACATCTGTGTTGACACTGCAAAGCAAGACTGCCATTTTGCTGAGAAAAAAAACCCCATTTCTTTATACGGGCAGGCAAGTTTCACCTTGACTTAAACTAGGACAACTCATGCAATGTTTGCTGGAGGAAATACAGTGAAAACAAACCAGAGATGGCAGAGAGATGGGCTGGAAGTTTTTTGCCCTCATCTCTGAGTCTGTAAAAGTTAGGAAATCTCACGGTCATATCTGAGCATTTCTGTGGATATTCACAAATCTGTCAGGTTTTACTCAAAAAACAGCCCCGAGCTGTTCAGATGAGACAGTTCAAACCCACCCTCCTTCTCTGCTGACGGAGCCGAGAAGCAGCGGAGGGTCAGGGGAGAGTGTTCCAGCTACAGTGCAGCAGTTTGTGTTTCACACTCCCATGCAAACTGTGTGGGTTTGCACTTTTAGGAAATGGAGCTGCCCTCGAGGAAGAAAGACAGGTTTATCTGAGCTGACGCTGTGAACAGCACTTGGCTGCTATAGCTGCCACTTTTACTTAAGGCCAACACGAGCTCACGTGCTTTACACAACTGCAGATGCTGTGGGAGTTGCAAAAAATCGACAGTTGCTGACAATATATCTACAGATGAGCCCACACCCAAGCTCTTCCTTGAATTTTGAACACTGAACTTCACTGGAGTGCCAAATGCTGTTTACATAGGATATGGGCAGAATCTTAAATCTCAAGATTCTTACAGCTAAAGTCTTGCTTAAAAATAGATCCAAAGTAGCCAGCTCAAGCCCCTCAGTAATTTGTTTATTTTGGGTTTCTTTCTTTCATATTTGTGACTCAACAACCTGGCAGCAAAAGGCCTCAGTTATTCTCACTATACAGGGCAGTGTGTTTAAAGAAATTGGACCAAATTATGTCGGTTATGTTTATCTTGCCAAACTACCTCTTCCAGCAAGGAATTACGTAGCCAAGATAGTTTCTGTGTGATAAGTATCTCTCATTTCCTTCCAAACCACAAGTGCTTTCTGCCCAGAGAAGACTGGCCAGAGCAGCAGGTAGGTGAGGCCATCTCCATCCTCTGAGCCAGCAGCCACCCGTGTCCCTTGGCAGACTGCCTTGGGCACCCGTCTCCATCGAGGGTGCCCAGGCCACCTCTTGCCTGGGGTCCCTGGTGCCGAGAGGGTTATGCAGCAAGGGCTCACCACCCATTGACACCTGACCTGCACTTGGCTGGTGCAGCCTCTGGGAGCCCCAGTTTCACAGTTGGTGAAGCAGAGGGGATAGAGCTTGGTTCACCTTCAGGACTGCTGCATATTCAGGTACTACAGTGAAAGAAGTCCCAGAGCAGATTATGTGTTGAGAAAAATTTGTCTGTCTGTGGAATATCACCTGTCTGTGCCATATGCAGGTATGCCCTGACTGAGAAAAGGAGCCAGCAAGGATGTGAAAACCTCAGCATGGTAGAAGTACAAGCCAGTGCTAGATTTACCACACCAGGTCAAGCCAATGCAGCAAACCCCTTCAAACAAACACAACAAGATGAACGGCAAAACAACTGTTTTTTGGTGCATCCTCAATGTTTTCATGTGTTTATACCAGGGCTTAACCTTCACATATGAAGCTGCTCACTGGAGAACACAGACTTGCAAGAAAGTTTACTGCAGACTCCCTTTGTTCCTGTCTCCCCTGTGTTCAGACCTTAAAGCCTCCTTGCTCTTTCCCTGGTAGCTCCTTTGCCACCTCAGCAGTCTGCTCTCCCTGCTCAAGTACCTGCTGATGTCTGCTCCCACCTGCATGGCATGGAGTCTGCCTGAGGGCTTTTTTTCAGCAGTAATGCTTCTGGAAAAGTGTCGTTGATCTGGGAAGCACAAATGGAAATACCCTCCAGAGAGCAGAATTTTTTGGTTTCAGACCATGAACTTGGCTTTAGAGAAGCTGGGTAACCCCTGATAAGAAGGAAATTTGTAGAAAGGGGTATGTGTTTTTAAAGACCGTAGAAGCTGTTGGCACAGCTATTTTCATAACCCTATTTTAGGGCTCATTCCTCTCTTTGGGAAGGAAGTCCCACTGAGGGAGAGGCTGTGAGCTATTGAAAAAGCAACTTAGAAGAGGTCAGCTTAGCTTTGCTTCCCAAGCACCCAAAATACCCAAACAATTTCCAGGAGGTGACTAATGTTGGAAAGGTTAGTCTTTGACGTGAAGAAGAAATAAGGACCATGAGAAATGATGCTGTCAAATAGGGTCATTAAAGTGTCAGTCAAAGAAAAAAACAGGAATGTAGAGAACTGCAGAGGACCACTGCTGTCAGTNTATCCCTTCCCATCCCATCCCATCCCATCCCATCCCATCCCATGCTGTTTTTTTGAGCATGTGCTATTCATAGGCTTCAAGGCTTCCTAAGTTTTCAGTTAAAATGAGTTCTAGTCCAAAAAGCGAAGTCTCCCTATGGATTTATTACTCTAATAAGGAAAAATGATGGAATGCCTTGAGTCAGCAAACCCTGCCCTGTGTACATACAACCCACACAGGTAACTACTGACAGTTCATCAGGAGCAGCACGAAATATGCAGGGGAACTGGGAGGCAGCAGTGGCCCATTTAATTGTGCAAGCTGAGGAAAACTGAAAACAATGTCAGAAGAGAGCATCAGGAATGAGAGTAAAACAAAACGAGCATCCTTTCAATAGGCATGACTGAAAAAAGAGCTTTTTAAAATCTCTGGTGACCTTCAGAGATAGCCAAATCAAAAGCAACAAGGGGCTGGGGGCAGGCGGTGGGGCAAGATAGGGATGTGATGACAGGCTGAGGGAAAATAAATCGCCATGAGCTTGATGAAAATCGTAAAACCCTGACTTCACCCTCCATATTTGTCATGCAGACAAACCAAAAGCCTTCAATTTTCAAAGCCTCTCACATTCAAGTCCCTTTAAGGCACCTCATACTGAAAAGGCAAAATGTAAAGAGCTATAGTTACAGGCTACTCTGGGAATGACCAAATATATCTACTTTTAGAAAATCTTATTTTGAAATTATAACTAGTTTTATCTACTGAGGATTTTTTTAATGTTTTAAATTAGTCATGATTTGCATATATTGGAAGAAACTGCATCGTCTTTTATTTAAATGTGGAAACAAAATGGAGCTTTCCTGGTCCTCCAGTCAGTACTAAATCAAGGAGGATTAACCAGCATGCAGCATATTTCTCATTCACGCTCATTTGGCCTCCTTTTTTTTTTCACTGGAGAGTTTTGGCCTCTTATCTTCAGCTGACATTACACACCAATCACACCATTGGTGCTGAAAGCCAGGCTAACATTTGTGGCAGGAGCTACTTCTCAACTAAATCCCCACGCTTACCTTGAGAAATGCCAATCATTCTCCAGTCCCAGGACCCAGACCTTGCAGTGGTGGTTAATGGCAGCATTTACCAGCTGCAGCAAAAGCCTCGTCTGAGCAACCTTTACCTGCAGAGGCAACTGGAACAGCAATGGCAACCCATGGACCACCTTTCCCTGTGGGAGCCAGGACACCCAGAAGCTCAGCATTGGGAGGTGGAACTATCTTAGGTCAGGAAACGCCTGACCCCCTGGAGCCTCACTGAAAAGGGGAAGTTAGTGGAGGGGGTAACTGTCTGATTGAAGTTCCTGCTGAAGTCTCCTGTCATCTAGAGTTCACCATTGAAAGGGAATTTAATCCTCTGTCTCAAGAGGTTTGTAAGCTCAAACTAAATTTTCCAACAAATCCCCTAAGTTCTGCAAAGATCAAGTGTAAGAGCTGGGGAATTTGTCAGCTAGCTCACTGAAGTGAAGAAAAAAAAAGGAAAAAAAAAAGAAGGGTTTTTAATAAATAGAATGCAACCAGAGTAATAAAATAAGCATGGTAGATTCAGTGTTATTTGTTTTTATACTAATTTTATGCTGCCCCCACAAACTCAGTATACCACAGCTTTGTATATTAAGAAAATATGTGCAATATGGAAAGTATTAAGGACATGTTGCAGAGGTTGCTTTAGAGCAGGGTCGTTACTTCTGGCTGTCTGAGGAGCTGTCTGGAGGCGAGGAATGTGTGTGTCAGCTGATTAAAGACCACAGAAGTGATTAGTGAGGGAACCCTTAACAACGCTGCATGTCAATGCACATCTTGAGGTTAAGGAGTTAATTGCCTCTCTCAAAACTGCGGCTTCAAGACTTCTGTAGACCTGGGAAGCAAACCCAATGGCAGTTTAAACTTGATCCACAGTTTTCAAAATTCATTTCACAAATATGAAGGCTAGATATGTCTCCTTTTAATTCCTGCAGAGCATTTTAATGCTGAGGTAAACAGTTAATTCTGTTTAGGCATGAGGCAGCCATGAACTACACAAGTATTTACCCATCACCTCCCCTGTTTGCTCCAACTTTCTATTTTCAGGAAAGCTTTTCCTTGATTTATGAAGCACACTACTGCAAGAGTTCAAGTTTGTGTACCTTCCACAAAAGTGCTGATGTGCAGCATGTCCTTCAAAATGCCCTTCCTGCCCTTGGGAACAAGTACTTCCCACCATTCTTCCCACCAAACCATCCTCTTTCCACCCGTATAAGCCTGAAGCAATAAATATTGTCCAAAAATTAACAGATCAAGATTTTATAGACTGAAAGAACAGAAGGACCTCTTGTTAAAAATGCTCTGGTGTCTTTACTGCATGAGAAGCTGGAGCACTTCCATGTGGCAGCTCTGCCTGGACCCACCCTGGTGGGCACTGGATACCCTCCAGCCTGGCAGGTGCTGCCTGGAGAGCTGTCCTGGGGGTGCTGGGTGCCCCCAGTAGCCTGATCTCTCACCTGGACCCAGGGCACTCACCCTGCCCACACTTAGGCCGCTGCTTTTCAGCTGAAACACTGAAATGTCACCATTGAGAAAACTAGGTGCTTTTCCACCAGAGGAGTCCCAGGCCATTTCCAGCCTTTAGAGCTGTCCCCAGACAGACCGTGGAAATCAGAGATAAGACACAGATATTTTTCAGTACCCACTCCAGGCAAGTGCTGCTATGTCCCCTACTGCCACCCGTGGGAGGACTGCACCGTGCTAGCCCAGTCTCGGGGTGTGCGGGTATTGCTCACTGTACTGCAGTCTGTGAGCAAACTAAACCCAGAAAAAGCCCCAGCTGAACAGAGGGAAAATAAACATTTGTTCAGGTCAGCTGCTCTGATCTGCTCACATTTTGCTCAGCTCCCCATATAAGCCAGAGAGATACACAACAGATACAATCTATAATCAAATGCGTCTTTTCTTACCACTAACATGCAGGCACTGTCAATCTTACCTTGGCTGCGGCCAGCTGGCTCTAGGTGAAGCCCTACCCTCAGCCAGCCTTGAGTAAATAACCTTTCCCTCTAGCTCGGTGCCTGCAAACCCTGATCCATGCCCTTGCACTGGCTGGCAGGCTGGGAAGGTACAGGGCGAGCTAACAAGCTCAGGCAGTGCCTGCAGAGAATCCATCTTTCAAATGATAGATGCCGGGAGTGATGGCTTTGGCTGTGGACACTTTGTGTCCCTGCCAATACCTGCTTAACACAACTACAAGTTTATGCACCAGCAGCTTTAAACAATAGGCGAGGTCCTTCATGACCTCAGCTAAATCTTTAACCTGAGAAGGGGACAGCAGCTTTAATTTGCACAGGCACCTGCAGATTCAGATGTTTATTTCAGTTGTTTTTGGCTTTTTTTAAACAGCTGGGCTTGTCTTCTCTAGATATGAGTTTTTCTTGAGATATTCTGTGTTTAATTATCAGCTGGGATAGGAGGCTTGCAAGCACAGCTGTTATTGCAACATTTCAGTGCTTTGACTTTCAGGCCCAGATGGAGTGAGCTGTGCAAAAATGAGGAATCAAGAGTAAAGCAAACTTTCTCAAACTTTCAAAGCAGCTCGATGTGAGAAACAGGCTGGGATGGATTAAGAGCGCACACGGCCCAGCTGAGCCAGTGAGTCACGGTGCTGCACTGACGTGACACCACGCTGGGGTACCCTGCCTCTGCACAAATGCCAAGAGGAAGGGCTCCTCCATAGCATGCTGCTGTAAATCTCTGCAGTGCTGAGTAAGGATTTGGCTCTGCCCTTACCTGGTCAAACAGCCTTAGTTCTTTTCCAGGAGCCCATCACAGATAATGGCCTTGTTTGCAGAAGAAGGTGTTTGGCTTTTGAGTGTGGACATGGGGATGGCATGGGCTCCTCGGTTTGGTTGCCAATCCTTTCATCGGCCCTGCCACATGAATGGCCTCACAGCAAGCCAAAGGAAGGAATTAGTTTGGGGTAAGACAACACATTTTTTGCCAGGGTGGTGTTAGCTCATTTTTCTTCCCCCGTTGGGGTGGCAGCAGGGCTCATGGGGCATTGCCGTGGCGGAAGGAGCAGCTGCAGGGCTGGGAAGGCAGGAGAGCAGTGCTGCTGCAAGGTGGTTTAAGACACAAGAGAGACAGGCCAAGGTGAGGTGCTGGCAGCCCTCCTGTGCTCACCAGCAAGGTGGCATGGTGGGAGATGCTCTCCAAAAGTGCTCTTCTCTCCCTCTTAGTGCAGAGGCAGCCCAGGCAACTAGATTACACCAGAGCTTTAATTCCTAACCAGGAGGAATCAGGAAAGGTTAACTCCACCCAGAGTTCCCAGACCCCAGAAAAGAATCTGAATCCAGATTTCCGTGGCTCATGCTCTTATGCCTGGACAATCTTTCCTTTCTGGATGCAGGCATCTGGGAGCCAGACTCTCGTCTGCAGTGTCAGTGGCAAAGAATCAAACACCATGACAGCAAAGACAGCCTCAAGCACTTTTCCCTCTCAGAATTAAACAGATTATTTCCTCAGGATAATATTTTATTAATATAACTGTAACCCACCCCATTAATACCTACATTTACTAGTGGCTTCCTGTCAGGGGCTCCTGCTGCTCTGCACTGTGTAGGACATTGGCTGGCAATGCTCAGCACCTGCCCTCAGTCAGTCCCATCAGTTCAGGTTTTCCAGTTGTCTTCATGCTAATGCTGAATAAAGTCCAGGTCTCTATTTCCTTGTCAGCTGTTTACAGATAAGGGGAAAGGCATCCTGTCTCTCTTTGGGGGCCAAAGAATCCAGTCCACAAGCTTAAAGGAGTGGATTTCCAGGAAGGCAGGATTTCAGACAGCTTTGTGGAGCTCTCCCTATTGCCTGTGAAAGAAAATAATCTCTCTGGCTGGCTCATCCCATATTAGCTTCCCAATTCATCCCCCCTACTCTTGAGCCAGGGCCATCCATGCTTCATTAGTTCACTGAGCCCTGTTGCACCTGCCACATACATGTTATTAGGTCACTGCTGATTAAATAATTCAGTCTCTCTGAAAAATTACAGTCCTCAAAAAAGTGGGTTATGCACTGAGGCCAATCCTGTTTGCCTCAAGGAAGATCACTGCTCTCCTGCCTCTCCAGGGCACAGAAACAAGAACTCAGTTTCATTAATTTTCCCTGGAGAAACACTCAGCTAAATAATTATGATCAGCTGCTGCCTAAACATGAGATACAGGCAGGCTAAAACTCACAAGCAAAATACAGCAAGGAATGTCTTCTAATTTCTTTTCTAAAGCTGGATATGGTGGTCAATACAGATGGGATGTTCCCATTTCTAATGGGACAATATTGACCTTATTTTATCAGAGAATCACAGACTGGTTGAAGTTGGAAGAGATCTCTGGAAGTCACCTCAGTTAGGGTCACCTAGACCTGGTTGCCCAGACCCATGTCCAAATGGCTTTTGAATATTTTCAAGGGAATCTCCACAAACCTCTCTCAGCAACCTGTGTTACCCTCACAGTGAAAAGGTGTTCCCTGATGTTCAGAGGGAACCTCCTGTGCTTCAGTTTGTACCCATTGCCTCTAGTCCTGCCACTAGGCACCTAATAGTCCCGATTCTTGGAGCCTCCTCTGAGAAGGTAAGCCTTGGTCCTAGAGGAAAGTACAAGACACACAGGTTTATTCCTTTGCAATGGGTCCTTGGAAGTCACAGTTACTGAACCCTCCACCAGTAGAAGGACCTTTAGGCTATTACTTACACACTGAATATGATGCTTTAGGATGGGAGCAGTGCTGTTGGATGAGTATTGACAGCTGAACAGTGCTGCTGTCTAGTTGCTCTCTCGCAGTATTGACTGTATTTCTTAAAGCTCCAGCTGTTGGACGCACGGGATTTAAAAAAGAGTGAGCTTAGGTTTAATTCAGAAAAATCTGTGGTCAAGAATTAAAAAGGGGCCCTGAGTAAAAATTCAGGGGCCAGAAGTCACATTAAGCAAACTTCCCATTTACTTTTTAGATCTCACTGTTTTTAAGCTCACCTCATGGTTTTGAAAGCTGGATTCCTAAACATCAGTCACTGAGGCTTGTAACACCTTGGCCAACATGACACATGGAAAGTGAAAATTAAACCTTTTTTAGGTAAAATTGTTTTTCCTACTAATTTCTTAAGCTCCTAAAGAACTTCTAAAATTTAATCTAGTTTTGCCACTTTGTGAAGTGTATCGACTTTTGCAATTTAGTCAACCCAGACAATGAAAAAAGACCAATCTCTCTGACTACTGTGGCTACCCTTGACCTGTACAGTTACTGCTTTAAACCTAAAGCAATTGCCTACAGCAAACTTATGCAGCAAACAAGTTCACATTTCCCCTGTGTGTCACCCACTTCTCACTGCAGTAAAAGATGCATAATGAAACTACTGTCAGAAAGTAACAGCTACAAACACATACATCTAGGTTGAGGATTAACATAAATAACTTGTGCCCCTCTAACAGATGAGGGGATTATATAGTATCCTATTATGTAGGAAGTGCATATATCAACCTCATTTCTTTTAGACAAAAGCTAAATTTGAGGCCTGAATTATTACTTCTTCCCTAATGATAAAAGACAGCTGCATAAGGCAAAATGTGCAGTGATATCTGAGTACAAAAATGAGTGCAACTCTCAAAAGGCTTTGCAAAATTCAAAGAGGAGCAATAAATACTCCTGTTTAAGGGAAGCAAAAATTGAAACATCCATTACTTTTATTAGAACTGATTTTGTTATCTCACTCCTCTCCTGCCTTTGATCTCACTTCTTCTTCCTGAGACTAAATAGATTAGTCTGTTAATGAGACACCTCAGGATGTAAAATTACCTGCAAGATGGTTCTTCTCCTTGGGAGCTTCCCAAGCCCATGCTCAGAGTCACCATTACTGTAAATTCCAGAGCAACTCATGAGCTTGGGATTTGCCTTCTCAGGAGATGCACACAGCAATGCTGTTACCCGAGGGAGTGGAAATCAAAGAGCACAAGGCCAGAGGACAATTTTTTCCATCTGAAGAGACACCTTTTATTAGCACTGTTTTCAGGAAGATACAGGCTTTCAGTCAGCTAAGGCCTGCCTCACCAGCTCTCGCAGAAACTTTTCAATGCAGTTCTCTGAAAAATGCAGTTACAGACTGTACCTGCTGTGGGGCAGGGTGGCTCACACATGCATCTGATGGTTTACAAAAATATTATTACTTTAAAATGATGCCTCAGGTTTGATGCAAACATTGCAAAAAGAGTGAGAGACAGAGATTAACACTGTCTCTTACGGACTTGTACAGTGTTATTTACAAATTCTCAATTCATTAGTATGATCCCACCATTCCAGGATGCCAGCTGATGTTTGCAGGGCTGCCAGACAGAGGAGAGAAAGAAAATAAGTATAAACTCCGGGGTGTCATGATGCTGTATTTTACAGAGTCACTGCTTTAGAAATGAGATTACAACAAACTGGCTTCAATTTTGGCTACCCTACTACTACT
>VZTD01004241.1:809965-909877 GCA_013397725.1 Rhagologus leucostigma | reverse complement strand
AAAAAAAAAAAAAAAGGCCCCAGAGAGAAGCAACAAAACCAAACAGAGACAAAGAAATGTCTGGAAGAAGATAGGCTGAACAGATGGGAATTCCTCTGTCTATACTGGAGAAAAATAACACAGGAAAAGATAAAAAAAAAACCCCATATCAAATAATGAACTGCAAAAAAAAAAGTAAAGCAGAAACTCCTATAAATATGTCTATGTAGAGGTTATACTGCTGAGTGTGCATTACAGGTATTTGGACTTAAGGCAGACAGAAGTGGCTGTGGTCAGAAGTGAAGCAGAGGCTGGCCTTGCGCACACGCTTCGGGTTCCAGGGATGCCAGAAGAAACACCAGCACATCAGCCAAGGCAGTGGTCACCCAAACTCTATTTACTGAATTGTTTTTGACAGCTTTAGGACTCTTCCTTTGTCGTCTAACACTTTTTAGCACTGCATAATGTCAGAGTGACACCTTGAATGAGATGGGCCAACCTGGAGTTACAGCCCTGTGTGCCCTGTGCTAGTGTTGCTATTCATCTCAAATATTATTTCTGTAACTTTTCCCAAACTATGCCACGCACTCTCAGGTTTCTGTGCTCAGTTTGAGCTGAGTGCACGTTTCCACTGACCATTTCAATATTCAGCTTGCAGAGCTGCAAGTCTACAACAAGACCATGTCCATCCAGACAATGTGTCATAGAGGCCCCTTTCCTTCATCACCTGCAGCCAAAGCCACTTCCAGAATCAACTAAATCAGAGCAAAGTCATAAACCCAACCATACATTTGTACAGGAGAACAAAAGCAAGATGAGTCCCCCAGGCTATGGGCTGAAAGCAGGACCAGCCAGTAAGCACCTGTGCTTTGCTCAGCCTTCCCAGTTTGTGCTAAACCAAGCTAGTGCCAAATCTAGAAAACAAGGCAATGAATCAAACTAGAGAGAAGAGTTAATAAAGAACAGCTGAGGATCCAACTCATTAAAATATGAATTAGGCTAAGTAACATTTATAACTAAGATGGGGGAAATTAAACTGCATTTTTCTTTCTCTAATTAGAGCTTACCTATGGTGGTAAAATTCAGAGCAGGAGGAAGATGCTGCTGGCCTGCCTCCACCTTAGCCCCTGCAGTCCAACACCAGCCCTGAAGTCTGCCACGCTTGACCCAAACACCCGTAACTTGTTTGCTCTCACTCTGACATTGCTCCAAGTGCACTTAATGGCCAACTCTAACTGGAGCATGGCATACCTGCAGCAGCAGTTTGAAAGGCTGTAAGAATAAATGCATATGTGTTACTATTTCCTCTAATATGTGTGATTGGGTGAGTGATTGGAGTAAATAGATTGGAGTGAAACAGGAAGGTCAGTTCCAAATCAGAGCCCCTAGAAGTCCTGGGATGTCAAAAGTCCTGGGATGCCTGGATCAAAGTTCCTGAGGATTTTTGCAGCAACAAATTCAAAAAACGCAGCCCTGAAGAGGCACCTTCTGAGCAATACAGCCAGGTATTTGGAGAGCGATCTAAGCAATAGCTTTTTCACCCCCCTGTGTGGTATGGTACTACATGCTGGAAACATACCTTTCCCAAGGAGGGTTTTTTAATCCCAGGGGACATTTTGACTGATAGCTTCAGGTGACTGATGACTCTGGCAGCACTGGTTTCTTTAGTACCCAAATTGAGACACTGAAAAGGGAGTGGTTTCTCTGCTGGCACAGAATGGTGCCCCCAGTATGACCCACTGGGAGGGCCGATTGCTTTTGGAAGTGCACACCTCCTTCACCCAAGGTGATTACTCTGAAGGGAAATTGCTGTAAGAACTCATTAATGAAACAGGAAGCCATTATTTCTGACCAAGTATACACTGTTCTTTACAAACAGCACGGGGCTGGAAAACAAACCCAGTGAGATCATGTGCTGGTCTTTTCCTCTCAGGTAAGAGTGTGAAGCTGCAGTGAACAATGTGGGCTCTGTATTGGTCTGCTCAACACCAGTATTGCTGCCTTAACGCAACCTGAACCTGTGACAGGCAGCACAAACTACTGAATTCCTTAAGTGACCTCGGAAGCTAATAGCTCATGTCTCAAGTGGCAGCCCTACTTCAAGCATCCTGGTAGCGAGGTGCCCAGCGGAACATTTTAAAGCATGTTATTCTTTTATATGGGCATGGAACAAAGTGGCAGAGGCATGCTGACTTCCCTGCCACCTTAGAAGCATGATTACTTTCTGGACTCACATTTTCTCTCCATCATGGTCCTACCAGAGCTGACAGACTGCCTCTGTCTCCTCTTTCCTCCCTGCTGGGCTCTGGATGCCATTTGCTGTCACAGGGCTGACAGGCTATTGCTGCTCTGCTCCTGCTCATCTCCGGAGGGCAGTGAGGGCCTGGTGGAGGGTCTGTGGCAGTGAGGCATTACCTGCACGTTTGCCAGCTGTTATACCCATGTTTTATTGAAAACCACAGCACACTGATGAGTTCCCTGCATGAACCAAGGATGGCATGTAAAAACGATAACATTTCTTATGGGATCAGCCTAGGCAATCTCCCCCTCTCCCTCCATCCTCTCTCCCTCCCACAAAAACCAGACTAGATGCAATATATAGCCTTAGTCTTGTCTAGCCCATCACATTTCTGATGCATAAAGCATCCTCAAAACGTCTTCAGATAAGATACTTTTCCTACCTTGTGCAATTTAAGTTAACAATCAATAAACATGAACCAGTCCAGGATTTAACTGGAAATACTGATTCAGCACGTAGTAGGGGGACTACTGGGCTAACACATCTGGGACACAGCTAATGCCACTGCTTCCAGATGTGTGCCCAAAACAGTGGGTACTAAGGCAATATTGAGGACATGAGAGCCTGCTGCAAGCTGTGCTCATGTCCCCAAGGCCTCCTGCTCCAAGGTGCATTTGAGGGCACAGTAAAACAGGAGGAGCAATGCAACCACAAGGTGAAGGAGCTCTGATTTGGCTATGGGCTACAGATACCTAGGGATTCCATTTCTTTTTAATTTTCCTTTATTCTGCTTTACTGCAGAATCCATGTAAACATCCCACTGAAGCAGGCACGCTTGTAAAGCAGCACTACCTTAAAAAAACAGATAAAAAAGGACTTTTGAAGCTTCTCCTACTTCTTTTCTTTCCCACTTCAACTAAGAACTTTTCTCTGGAGTGCGAAGATGCATTTTTAATTTTTAAGAAAGATTATTGGGAACATGAATTTAAATATGGAGAGCCAATCTAGATTTGCATGAAGGCACCCCAGAGTACTATCTAATTGTAAAAACTAAGAATGGAGGAGCCATCTAAATCCATCCCACTGCTGATGGAGAATAGCTCCCCACAGGATATTTACAAGTTTTTAATGCCTTGGCCTTGTGCCTCACGTGCACCAGAGACATACTTTCAGGCCAATAAAACATCCCTTGTCATGGCTTAATGCTGGAAGAATTAATTTATCACTCATTATTTCCTCTTTTAAAGCTCTGCTCTTTGGATAGCTGTGACATAATTCTTAAAAATCACACTAGTTAAAGAGCAGAATACGCTGTCCCCTCTGGCTCCCTGCCCACAAAGGCCAGCTATTCAAATGGCTTCTTTTTCCCAGCTTAATTTCAGCTCTTGCAGCTGACAAGGGGCCAAACCCACTGATCACAGGGATGCTGGGTGGAACACCTGGAGTCCTCTTGCAGGTCCTGCCTGGGCACCCTCCAATTAAGGGTCTCTTGGAGGCTGGGAACAGTTCTTCCTTCATGGTGGTGAAAGGGTGTCCCTCTTTGGTTTAAATCAGGGAGTTACATCTGAATTCTGACAAAGCAAGGCCTGACAAAGCAAAGATGAAGTTTTGACTTAACTGGAGCCTGAGGAAATATGATTTCACTTTAAATAAGTCTCTCCCTGTCTCTATCATGTACACACAATCCCAATGTAAGTGATTTCATCTTTCAAAGCTGAAGGTCAGCCATTTCAACATGGTATTTTTTTCACTGAGTGTCACAGTTTCTGGTCTCCTGGCATATCTGCACCATCAACATCCTAAATAAACCACAAAAGCAAGGCAATTTGAACTCATTGGACGCTTTTATTTTAATGTAGCACCCAGCTTCATATCACATACATTTTCCAAAATTAGATGGGCATAGTATAGAACACTATATGTTTTGCAGCTTACCACGGGGGCAGTCTGCAGCTGTGAAAACAAATTACTTAAATCTGGCTATCTAATTTATAAGTTAAAATTCAAATATATAATAGCCTTGGGGTATTTTTTTAGATTAACAACAATAATGCTTGCAATACAACTTTTTTATATCAAAAAATCAGTAACAGAGTAAAACATAATGCATATGTTCATAGCATATATCAAGATAGCTGAAAAAAGCTTCAAAATACATCATCTCTTTTCAAAGATACTAAATCACTAAGATTTACTTTTTTTCCTGAAAAAAATATTTTACTCTTTAGTCAATAAAATATGTGGCATCATGAACCAGTGTACTTTCTTGTCAAGGACTGTGTATGCTGAATACCAAAAGGCTGATGGTACTGGAAAATGGACATCCCTTATTCCCAGCTAGCAACTTTTACAGGATCTCTTCCTCCTGATTTGGAAACTCAGATGGGAGGAAAGCAACCTATGCATCACCAACAGGCAATTTTAACATTATGCCCATCCTAAATGCTTCCCGTGAAGGGTTCCAAATCCCAACCATCCCTTTGTGGTCATTTTACCATGCAAAGCCTCATCACTCTATGCTGGCTAACCTTGGCAGTGTTTTCAAATTGGATTGGAAGGGACCTTGAAGATCATCTAGTTCCAATCCCCCTGCTGTAAACAGGGACACCTTTCACTAGATCAGGTTGCTCAAAGCCCCATCCAACCTGGCCCTGAACACTTCCAGGGATGGGGCAACCACAATTTTTCTGGCAACCTCTTCCAGTGTCTCACCACCTTCACAGTAAAGAGTTTCTCCCTTATATCTAATCCAAACCTGCCTTCTTTCAGTTTGAAACCATTCCCTCTTGTCCTATTGCTATATGTCCTTGTAAAAAGTCCCTCCCCAGCTCTCTTGTAGCCCCTTTAGGTACTCAAAGGTGCTGTAAGGTCTCCCCAGAGCCTTCTCCAGGCTGAACAACCTGAACTCAGCCTGTCTTCATAGGAGAGGTGCTCCAGCCCTCTGATCATCTGTCGAGCTGGAACTGTCTAGATGATAGCCAAACAAATTCCTCTCCCTGATGTGGATACAGAATTCCCAGCAGCAAAACTACTGCCATGCAGTCTGAAGACAATATTTTGACTTTAACAGGATATCCAACAATTTACCAGTAACAAGGCTGCATTGACTAAACATTTACACTTTTGTTACGTCACCAAAACTCTCTGGAAGAGCAAACCAAGGACTTTCTGGAAAGAGTTGGTAATGTTTCCACTGCATCCTAGTATAAAATTAATAACTAGGAGAAGGACATTGATCCTTAAGGATTAATGTGTGTTCACAGGTAGTTTGTTTAATAAAGGAATGCCTCAGAAATGGAAACTGTTTGCCTTGCTTAATTATCAGGTCATTATTTATTTTGAAAGGCTCATATAAAAATGGCTTATCTACAAAGGCAACCAGTCACTACACTTAGCTGGGCATTTTTCTTTTTTTACCACGGAATTACCACAGATTGAAACAAATATAGGTATCAGGTGATATGAATGTTAACAGACCCATAAAGAAATACACGAACAAAAGGAAGACATGAGTGCACACTTACACCCACACTGAGGAAGATCCTTACCTGCTCTGCCTAGCCCTGTTCTGCAGACAAAAATATTTAATTGCCCACTGAAGACTTGAAAAGGGGCACCAGGCTATGGTCACCCTATCCTCTCAGATGCAAGGATGCCGTGCTCCAGCTCCTGTTCCCATTTATCCTCTCCTGCTGGGCATGTTGTGCTCTGCCCAAGTACCTACAGAAACTATGAATTGAGGACAGTGAGAGCTCATGCATGGGAATGTGATCTTGCTCCTTGGTCAGGCTGGCAGCTGGGGCAGGCAGACCGTAGTTGCTGTTCTGGGTCAGGCATGCCAGAGGCTTAAAGCTGATCGCTCACCTGTAGCTCAAGAAAGTGCCCTGAACATTAAGCCTGTGAGGTCTCCCTTTCTGACCAAATGGTTTTGGATGTAGGAGCATCTCCCATCCAAAGTTTGAGAAAGTCAAGGTTTCTGCAAGAAATTATGATTTTGCTACACCCACATTTTTCTAAAGGAAAAACAATTTTGAAGAAAATCTGTAATACTGGATTTAGACATGAGTTTGGACCAGCCAGGGCCTGTTAACAGTAGCCATGAGCACAGCTGCATGGAGCAACTGCCAGAAGCACTGTCATAGCTTCATGATGCCTCCTCCTCTCCTCAAAATGCTAGCAGCTTCCCAAGAACAGACACACTTTTTCATTTTGTGTGGGCTATCGTAAGTACTTGGACATTGAGACATACAGAAGAGTAACCTCCTGCATCATATGTATAACACATCAACACCTCTCCTTGAATATTTCACTTTACTGATGTGTGAAGTAGTGTATCCTCATCATAGCTGATGTTTCACCAAAAAGAATACAAATCAACTCACATTCCAGTCATTGAAGCTGAGTGGGGTATTTAATTGCAACACTAAAAATGCAGGGATTGTTAAATACTTTTATTTATTAATCCAGTGGTAAAGTAACAGCCAAGCAAATATTTCATTGTTGGCTACGCAAATATCATAATTTCCAGTGAATGAAAAAACCTCCTGGATTTTAGATGAGAGACATTTGAAAATGACAGTATAAAGCAGACTCTTCCACTCTTCCCTTGAACAGTATCTATTCCATGAATAACTCAGGTGAAATAAATGGGAGATTATTTCAAAGGAAGCTCCTTTCAAACATGAAAAAGTCCTCCACTGCTTTAAAAATGCAATGTGCACACCTCTTTGTAATCATTTAAAAGCTTTCCTTAAAAAACCACCCATAAAAGAAAAAACAAGTGTGCCATATGATTATTTCCTATGAAATAGTAAGGGCTTATTAACCAAATGGGAATGTATGAACTAAAAAGCAAACAGGCTGAGCACTTAACCTCATTAAATCTCAGGAATGACTCAGTAGTATTATGAACAAATGAAATAAATGATGATAAATTCTCAACAATACCACTATTAGCAAGAGGGCAGTGGCTCTCTTGCAGCTTCCCAGAAAAGCTTGCATTCCTCACATTTTGTCACTGACCGGGAATGACCATCAGACCCCAGCTATGCAACAGTCACATGAGAGAAGTCCCAAATCCAGAAGAACAGTTGTTGCTTGTTTACATAGCGATCTTTAGTTGAATCAAAACTAGTGTATTACCAAAACAGACTTTTAGTAAAAATTCTGCAAATGCTTATTTTCACCTGCAGACTTCTGGATTCATGTCCCCCATCCACATTCCTTTCAGCAAAAGTAGACTCTTTCCTTATCACTTCAAACACTCCCAGTGATGCCTTTCTTATCTCTCAACAAAACTTCTGGCTGCTCTGCTGCCCTCGGATATGCCACGGCAGCCATTCCATGACACACCCCAAGGAGAGGTTACCCAGCTGCTTAAACCTGCTTCTCCTTTCTCTTCAGCCCCAGGGCCATCCTACAGCTAAAGTGAGGAGGCAACACACCCACAAGGGTGACAAAATTGCTGCACTGTTCCTGCAAGGCGAACACACACACTTAAATCAGGTCAGTGAAACACGTGCAGTGTCATGTTTAGGGTGGACAACAGTAGGTGACATCCCCTTGCAGTAAAGCACGTAATACCCATGGTAGGAGCAGGGCTGATATCATCATGTCTGAAGTCACCCAACCCAAGAGTATTGCCCCAAGAAATAAAGCAACGTTAGTTAGCCAGCTTCCACTGCAAGAACTGAGACCAAAGCCACCAACCACTGCATCCATGGAAAAATCCCCACAAGATTCAGCTGGCCCCGGATCAAACGCAGGTTAAACATTAATCTTTGCTTCTTCTCTTAGAAAACAGATGGGCATTAGCAGCTTTCTCCTATCAGTAGCATCTCCACTGATGTGCAAAGGAACCTTAACAAAAGCCTGCTGTAAAAGGCAATTACTTCCATCTCACATTTTACAGCCTCATACATAGCACTTTTGCTATCTTTCCTCTTCTGGAAGTACAGATCTTGTACACATCCTTAAAAGAAATCAGCAGCTATTAAGACAACAAAGCAGACTAATACAAATGTACATAGAATAGCTTTTATAAAAATGCCCTGAATGCATTTTTAACCTCTTGTTAGAAATACACTGTTGGTTAAAGAAAAAAAAGAAAAGAAAAAAAGCTATATACCAGCCATCTCAAACATGCTAAAGGAATGCAGAGACACTGGTAGTTGCAAGCAAGTGCTCAAATGCTGATGATTAGAAACAGCTGCAGCGCAAAATTATTTTTTTCCTAATTTGCAAAATAATTATATTTTAGTATTTTTTACTGTTCTCTTATATGATTTGAACTAATAAAATACAAGTTCTCTAACATTAAAATACATCCGTGATTGCATAATAAACAGTACTAAGAAAATAATTATTTGACATGTGATGGAGGATAAAGATTCTGTACATCTTGCAAGTTCTATTCCTATGGTATGTTAAATCCACAGGTACTCTACAATGATACAATCCTACAGGAATCAGTAACATCCAGATGCACATCTCAGAGGATGAGTTTTCAATTTATGCAAGAATTCAGGAATGCTGTACCTCTTAATGATCGGAGCAGGAGGTGCTGCCAAAACACATATAAATCAGGAATTCTTTACATAAATAAAATACTCTCCGGTTATTCATTTCAGTGATAAACTGCATTTACACATTAGGCTGGAAAGAAGGAGGAAAGAAGGCAAAGCATCCCCCACTCAGAAATATTCCACAGTCAGGTATTTGTTTTCTGTACCTTCCTCATGTGAAAAGGCAAAATGTGCGTAATGGGGTAAAGAGAGACCCAGCAAGGCCAGTCCTCCCCATTGCCTTAGCAGAGACCCTGCTCAGCTGCACAGAACTCCTCTCCATGCAAAGCTGCTGGACACTGCTCTGCTCCTGCTCATGCACAGCCGTGCGTGTCACAAGACGGTGACAGGACGTAGCTGCTCCAGCTGTGTTTCCAAGGCAATTCGTTCCTTGTGAACCTCCTGCAGGAGGAGAGGTGTGTTAGAACTTTTGGAATGCTCGCATGGCACCACCCTGCTCCAGTAAAGGGCAGCCAGGCAGGCTCTTGCTGACCCCCCATGAAAGGTCTCCCTGCAGGTATGGGAGCTGGGCTGGACTACAGCTCCTCCAGGGTCTGCTTCCCCATTTGGGCAGGCCCAGAGCCCCAGCGTAGGAGTGCACTTGAACCCCTCTAAGCCTCAGTGCAAGATGTGCCTGAGGAGTACCCATCAAGTCTTCTGGTCTCCATAAAACCAGCAGAGCTCTGCTCTATCAGAAAGCTTCCAGGCAGCAATACAACGTGAAGGACAAGTTCAGTTTTCTTCTCTTGTGTGAACTTAGGCAAGCTTCTCTGTCTTTTCCTGCTCTAAAACACAGGTGACAGCACTGGCCTGCTGAAGATGGAAGCAAATAAGACCTGACCCAAGGAATGATGGCAATGTGCCGTCACTGAAAGCTTTCATCTCTGTGCTTATTTCAATTACTGTCCCGTATTTCGCTCTGATCTCAATACTGCTGGAGGTGACATGTGACTGATTGCAGGGAGCTTTGTCACTGATTTTCAATGTGTTCCTTACCTTCAGCTGCTGCTGGAGCTCACTGTTCAACCTGGCAAGCACAGCATTGGCTTCTTTGTTTTTTCGTATAGCGGTCTGAATAGCCCTTTTCTGCTTGGAAGACTGTCTGCCAGACAGATAAATACAAAACATTTCAATTAAGAGACTCAACACTGGCTGATGCCAGAAGAGCACCCACCCATTTTGTGTAACTCTCTGCACCCTGGACTACACTTCAAAGACAAGGTACAAACTACAGATTTAAGCGAAGGAAAATATAACACTGAAATGAGATAGCTGAATCAGGTGGAGTATTTGCAACTTGTTAACCTGAATGACTGAAATATTTTAGGCTGTCCAATTATTTCAATAACACTGCATTCTCATTGAGCTTAAAAACAATCCCTGCATAGCTGTGCTTATTGCAGCATCTTTGCATTAGCTGTTTTCAGACATTTGTAGAGTTTAAAGAATCAGGAGTGGTTAAGAGAAAATACAAAAAGCATTCTATACAGAAAGAAAGAAAGGATATTGGCATGAAAATGCTGTCTCAGATTTTTGCTGATTCTGATGTTTCTTTACTTCAAAAATTAATACCTCTTTTATTCAAAGCAGTCATTTCCACCAAAACCATCTGACATCACAAACAGGAAGATGACTGATGGACTTCCCTCAGCTCTTTTGCTGCTAAAATAAAGGATGTATCTTTTTTATTTCAAGAACTTATGTTATTAATTAAGAATTTTTATTACTTCATAGCCTGTGGTAACTGGTCTGAAGGAAATGACAGCTATGCAGAAAGGTATAAAAAGAGACAGCTGTACATAAGGACCAACCTATTCAAAGCAAGAGAGATAACAACTGCAAAAAAGAAAGAAAATACAGAAAATACTGACTGAATATCCAAGCCCCTTTCCAAATAGATTATTTTAAAGTTTTACATGAGGCAACAAGAGCTCTTTAATGCCAAATTTGATCTAAAACAGATACCCTATTTAAATATGGTCCAATGGCACACAGTGCCCATTAGCTCTTCTCTCTTAACAGAGCTGAGGGCACTGATTTTTGCAATAGACTCTTCCTCACAGCTTGGCGACAGGACTTATGCTGTTATCTTCCAGTGAACTGTCAGTTTTCTGGTTCACTATCTTGCTGCAAACTACTCTCCATAGGCTATAAAGTAATAAATGATAGGAAAAAAAATAAAAGCACAGCTATATAGGTCTGTGGCCATTTTAACATTTTAGGAAAGATATAGACAAGACAGGATTGAGATGTTAACAAATGCTGTTATCTTTGAACCACTATGGAATACGCATTCCCAAAGCACAAAATAGTACTTTAAGAGCATCCTAGGAGTCTTATTACTTATTCTAATCTCCAATTATGCAGCACCGATTCAGTCTACTGATAAACAGTTTGCCAAGAAACGCTCAATTGATTTGGGCAGCTTGATTTTGTTTCAGACTGAATCAGATGTCTTTGCAAGGCCCTGGGTGATGGTGGGGTATAATGTTTGCACAGTGCTTCAGCTGACGGAGATGCACAGACCCAATAGGGTTTCAAGTGCCTTCACTTATCATTTATACAGCCCCTTCTCCACCACTATTAAATACACATAGAGTGAAATCCCTACAAGTCTTTGTTGCTGACAGCTTCGACAGCTGTATTTATGAGAGCAAATAATACACGTTGGGTTTGGCCATTATTGGATGGACCACAAGTGGTCTGTGGCTCAACTCACATCAGTGGCAAGCCCGTTTCCAACACGCCTTGCAATGAAGAAATATCACAAAAACATGACCAACATCAAACATTTCATGACTCAGCTTCCTGAGCATTTATTTGGTCGTATCTGTCCATATGAAGGAGCAGAATTCCAGAAGACACATGCAAGGCAGAAACACATACCCTCACATATAAAAGGAGTTGTGTTAGAGATGTTGGTGTTAGAGATGGTTGAACAGCTAGGCTTGCTCTTCAGCCACATCTACCAGGGACAAGTAAGACACCTTTGAAGAGGTTATCTACCTATAAATACCACTGACAGTCACTACAGGCTTAGTCTGCATTTGAGAAGACTGATGTAGATTTCAGAGACCTCTATTTCATGAAGCATCCTCAGAAACAGAACTATTAAGCACAAAATTATACAAAGAGCAAACCCTGCTACATCAGATCTCATGCTGCAGTTTGGCATGCTTGGTACAGGTTTTTACTTTTGGACTGGGAGGTGAGGCTTGACTGCTGGCAGAGAAGAAGTCACGTTTATAGTGGGAGAAAGCTCAGGGGTCTCCAGCCCTTGTGCCTCTGTCCGGAGCTTCCTGCGGGCGGGTTTGGAGGGTGGCTGAGCAAGAACAACCTCCTGAAAGGAAAAAGCACAGCAACGTTAAGTCAGGCCATATGTGTCCTATCATTAGGCTGGAGAATACTTGTGACACATAAATTGCTGACAGCTGGTTAAGATTTCGTAATTTAAAGAGGTACAGAGCTCAATTCAAATTTGGTAATAGCCTCTCAGGTTTCTGACTTTGAAAAAGGAACAGTAACTCCTGCAATCCCTTCATGAATGAAAGGGTGTTCTGCCTTCATCTGGATGACACACTCTTCAGAACTGGGTTGTATAGCTTAGTGTGCATTGGGTGGAGGTGGAGAGAGGGGTATAAATACATGTACTAGCCCCTAGTTGACCCAAAAGCATTAAAAACAGAGCAAGATTTATTTTTGACTATGCTCAGTTGGAAAGAATCAATAATCAATCACTTGCATCCCAATTTACTGCCTCACACATCTGGCATGGAGCCTCTCCCTTTTCCCCTCCTCTCTTACACAAAGCAACACTGAATATAGTTTTAAAATACAAATACATTAAATTATCCATGCAAAATTAACATGTTGGAAGTATAGAAAGCCAGCTATTTCTCTTGATAAGTTACATCAAAGAAATAGTCTGGGTTTTCTAGGTAAAGCAGAGTCTTGGATTTTTATGACTTCATGGTAAGAAGTGTTTTCATTATTATAAATTGACATCCTCTCTTTTGCAATGAGAAGTAGTTTTACCACCTTATAGCTGATTTAAATTATAAATATAAATGTATCCTCTTCAGTGTATTTTATTATTAGATCTGTTTTACAAGGGATATAACTATTACTGCCTCATTTCATGAATGAGAAAGCTAGGACTCAAAAAGTTGAATTGACTTAAGAAAGGTTTTTTCAGCATCACAGACAAAATCAAAGACCAAATTTCACTATCACACATTTTACTGGGCTAGATTATCTTCACTACTGTGTTTTGGCCAAATGTTAATAAAATAAGAAAAAAATTAATGGGGAAACATTTAATGACAAAGCAATTACAAGGAAAAAACCAACACTGTAGTAAGCAGCCTGACTCACAAGAAGAGACTACTATGAATGATACAAAATGTAACCAATATAAGACCATCAATCATTCCATTTGAAGGGTTGCAATTATTAAAAGAATTTGAATTATAAGGAAAAAGGTTTAAACATTAAAAAACAGTTCTGTAATTACTGCAAAAAATCTAAAAATATTATCAGATGTTCTGATCAGGATGTCAGCACATCATGACTGCACAGATCTTTGGTAATGCCATGTTCCAAAATCCTCTGCACAGGCACAGCTCCCTGCAAACACACCACGTACAGCAAGGAGGAACTTGCATATGCCTTCCACAACTATAATGCCAAACACACAATCCCAGTCTACCTTAAACTGCCCAAACCCTACCAAATCCATAGGATAAATCCCTCTTCCCTTTCAAACACAATACTGTAAGCAATGGTCCAATACCTAAAAGCAGATCCCTCTGCAGAGGCTCTTTGGCTGGCTACTGCTGCACCAGGCTTTGGAAGGTGGGTCAGCACTGCAACAACCACCTGCCTCCCACACCCCACAGCCTGGGGCTTCGCTGCTTTTTAGGGAACCAGGTGGGATGAGGGTGAGCATGAAGTAGGTGGACCACAAAGATTTCATTTCCCCAGAAGGGCTACAAAGCAGAGCAAGGAAGGAGGGGCAGGCTAGAAGTAGCATGTGATGAGCACAAGCAGAGCAAGGACACTGCCCAGAAAGCCCTGTCACATACAGAAAATGATGACACTGGATGTTTGTCTGTGCCCCTGTTACAATATGAAGAGTGATGGTGCTCCCTGAGCATGGTACATACTCCATCCAGCATCTGCCAAAAGTTCTTGGTTGGGCTGAGTAAATGTCTTGCAGGTGCTCTCTGGCTGCAGGAGGGGCCAGAGTGGGGAGGATCTGTATTTGACCCCTATCCAAACCTGTTCTGGCTGCATCTGGTGGAAGGAGGTGGTTAGAGCATGACCAGGAGAGGAAAAATGCTCACAGCCACTGCTAAGGCCACTCCATCCCTAAGCAAGGCCCTTTGAAGTGTGCCATTTTAATTTCAGCGCTTACTTTATACAAATGATAGGTTCATACAAAAACATATTAGAAACTGCACATCTTGAGCAAATCTCTCCCAGGCTATGTATATTTAGTGGCAGATCCTGACCTCTAGGAAACAGGTGTGTTTACATCAAAATCAAACCTTCAATAACTGAAACCAAGAAGTGCATCACAATTTGGAGGAACTACAGCGAGACAGGGGTCGAGTACAATTAAACTCTTTTTTGTTTTCCTTATGGCTCCACAAGCCCCTGTTGATCTGAAATAAATGGCAAGCTGCCTCTCTGAAAGCACGTGCATCAATGTATATGTACTAAGAGGTTTCTTAATGATTTAAGTGAGTTGATGTCACGCATGATCACAGTTCTCTCCAGCATCTTGACCTCCAGAGAAGGAAAACATGTAAAAACATAATCCTAACCCTCTGTTTAATTGCTTTTAAACTTAAAACAACCGCATTTGTTGATGAAGGTAAATCACTCCATAATGGTACAATGTGTGCAGATCTCACCTTTTTGGCTGAACTGTTTTCTTCTGCCTGCGATGGGGGTCTGTTCATCTGAGGATGTAATTCAACCTCAGATGGTTGCTCTGTCTGCAACAACAAATCAGTCATTGCTACACCCTGAAAACGACTAGCAGTCACATACAATAAAGTCAATGAAAGTAAATGTTACACACAAAAGAAAAGTTACTTTAACAATTCAACAGTAGGGAAAATGGAGATCTAGGGTGACAGCTGAATGGATGACATATGTCTTTTGCAGATTTTTAATGAAACCATATTCTTGCATTTTATTGTGCTGGGAAGACAGGAGAAAAGTTTTTTAGTGAAGCATTAGGAACCATGTCTCTGAATGTAAACAATCTAGTACCCAGAATTTCTTCTAGAATTACCATTATGGCCTAAATACTCAGATAAAAACTAAGAGAGTGGAAAAAAGCTAAAAAGATCTTGGATATGCCCTATCACCTTATTATCACCTAAAACCGATGAAAATTCATAAGAGTAAGCCTCTGTCTTTGAAGTTTGCGAGGCTGGAGCAACAAAGCCTGAATCATACCAAAAATTCCAGCAAAGTTACTGAAAACACAAGTCATAAAAAAGCAGACAAATCTTTCCTCCTCCCTTCTCACATTTCAAAGAGAAACCCAGCTGAACACTCACCACTCAGATCTACACATCTGCAAAACAAAACACCTGATTCCCAACATATCTGACTGAGAAGAAAACTAAAATAGAGGTTTAATCCCTTGCTTTGCCTCTCATGAAAGCTTTCTGTATCTTTAGATTTCCTCCACCAGGACAAGGTACAGCACCAGGGAGGGTGGCAGGATTTAGAGTTGCCTGTCCCCAGGTGCACAGCAGCAAACATGATTATTTTAAACATGGTGTGGCTATTTTCTGTCCAGAAGGTAAAGGCTGGCTCTTCAAGATAGGGAAAGCAGGCAGGAGCAGGAGGCTGAGGGCGCTTGGCACTGACAGACAGCCTCTTCTCGTCTTTCCCAGCTTCTGCCAAGTTGGAGCCAGGGTGGCAATGGCCCCCAGGCAGGAAGGGCAATCTGCCATCCTGCTCCCTCCTCAAATAAGGCTCATTTCTACACAGGTGAAAGCCTGTGCTTAAAACCAAGTCCAAGGCAAACCTCAAACTTTTAAGGGGCCAGGATTTTAGCCATAATAGTAATTCATTGCACACGGAAGAACCTAACTCACTGTTGCCAAGAGGCTTCTGCATAGGCCCACCAAGCTCTGTAGCAGCCACAAGTTTCCAAGTGCTTAACTTTAAGTTAAATAAAAACAACAGAAAGCACAGAATTTGGTATCTTTAAAAAGGAGGAACTTTACCATACCATTTTCATTTCTTCCATAATAGACACAATAAGAGCTGTACAGAAAGGTGAAGGGGAAATGTGGTTCTGTGGTACTGGTCTTCTCCAACCATACAGTATCTAACATGTGTACAGAGGAGGAAGTTTCGAAATTGATTTTTTTAAAACACATGTGAAATTCCTCAGGAGAGAGGAAAAAGGTATTTTGACTGACAAGATTTCTCTCCCACCCTTTTTAAAGTGTGCTACATCTGTAGTGCTACCTGATGGCTAAAACCCCCCCCAAAGAACCCTTCACACTGTAATCTTTCCCGTATTTGAATATTAATATCTTAAAATTTTTTTATTTTAATAACTACTGGATGCTAAGATTTGAATCTTGAAAAGCTTTTTATATATTGAAGCGCTTCCTCTGTAAATGTAGATTTCTGGTCAAATAGAGTGAAATGTAAAAAAGCAATCTTTTTTTGTGTGTCTATAAAAATCAAAGACCTTTAAAAGTCCATTGAACGCAACAGAACATTTCTTTATCAGCAAGCTGAATAGCCCATAACCTCCCTGATTTCTACAACTGCTTTTTATATATTTGAAAGAAATAAAGACTCTAAGCACAGCTAACAGTAGCCTGGCAAAGTCCACGAGGGAGGAATGAGTCCATGAATGACTGGGGGATGGCAAAGCTCAAATAATGAACAGAAGCACAGAGTAAATTTGGGCCACATCAATTTGACAACCCATTCATTCATTTGGGGACAGCAAGAGTAAACCCAGCCCTTCAGAGAGACATGTAATACACACACTCTAAAGTCCTCATGGTATAGCTTTGCTGCACAAGACAGAACAGTGCCAGGGTACAGGAGAGACAGCTCTTAATGACCCTTCCTGGACAGGGAGCACTAGATACCTGCCTTAACCTGGCCAGGTAGGCAGTTTCTGGTGCTCACGCTCTTATTGGAGCCTACACTAAACCTTGCATCAAAAGCAAAAATATATTAACTTATTCCACAGAATGGAGAGGAAAAAAAAAAACCCAACCAACTCCATGTGATTTATATATAGATTAAAAACCGCAGCTTTTGAAGAACCAGTGTGTTCAAACAGTGTAGAAGTAACTGAACAGATTGGTATTCTACAACATCCGTTTCAAATAATCAGAAAAATTGAAATCACTGTCAGATAAAGCGCCTAGAGGAGAAAGAAAAATTTTTTAAAAAATGGAACCCAAACTTTTGCAGAACCACCCTCTCTTTTTTCCTTTCTTTTTTTTTTTTAAATGGTCTCATTGCAGGAGAATACTGTTTTAAACCAAAAGGGAACTGAAAAGGGAAAAAAAGGGTAAACCTCGTGTTCTGGTGAAAGCAAATATAAATTGCAGTGGTAATGTCAGAAAGGGTAAGCTTTCAAAATCTGTGAGAGCAAGACACATTTTTTGCAAGGTGAGTGTTGTGATGTGCCTGTCAGGCACAGCCTGCAGCCCATGCTCAGGGCTGTGGTACCCGCTGGCTGAGGCTGGGTCACTGGGCTGGCCACGTCTCCCTGCTGCCAGGACATGAGGATGGCAAAGTTCGGCAGCCAGCAGTGCAGGGGCTGGGAAAAATAAAGAAATAGCTACACCTGACAAAAACAAAAAAACCTACCCAAAAAAAACCCACCCCAAAAAAAACTAGTTCTGGTGATGCAGCTCCTGCATAATGAATAAAACCAAGTGACTGCCATGTCCCTAAACTGCCACCTAGTGGCACGTGGGACAGGCCATTTCTGAGTGCTTGGCACACGCATCGTGCATTGATGCAAAGGTTTGCTGGTGCGGCCAACCCAACAAAGTCCTCTCTAAGAGGCTTTACAAACACATCTGCAAGCTGATGTCTCCCCACATTGTCCCCACACAGATTTTAAAGGAAAAATAACTCCTGCTTTTTCTTTCAGCGGAGGGATTCTTCGCAGATTTCCTTCCCTTCACTGATTTGGATGTGGGGGTGAAAGCCAGTATTTATAGCCTTCTGGTATTGGGCAGAGAGAGCCTGGCTCAACAGTACTCTGGTCCTGTAGTGGATTGCAAGGAAAAGGAGATCCTTCAGGAGCAGCTGAGGTGAGTTCCCTTTAGTTCTTCAACATTTTAATACCATGCTTAGCACAGTCTGCAGGCAACTCATTCAGAAACATGGCAATAAACTACCTCCCTCCAATCACAGAAATGTCTTAAAATTTTCACACATCTTGGCACAATTATATTTGGGTTTAAATTCTTCACCACTGGTATATTAATTATACATTAAGCAATATGGTCTTCCAAAGGAAACTCCATTTATGGTACTGTAGAAGTGCTTTGATGGAGGTGTCTCACATCCTCAGAATGGAGTAAACTACTGACACTGGGAATGCTGCTGTGCTGGCTGGGAACACACCCAGGGTTACAGGAGATGGGCAAAGAATACCCTGGTCATCTGCACTATCAGCAGGGCAGAGTCTGCAGACCAGGCCTATGGGTATCTTGATTTTGGGAAGCAGGGTAAGTGACCACAGAAAAGAGCAATAGAGTGTCGTATTCCAAATCTCCTGAAGAGATTCTCTTTGCAGAGAACCAGTTTAGAACTGTCTAACCAGTGCAGTTATTAACAGACAGTATCTCCTGTTTCATCAGCACAGCCTCAAGTTTTCTAGGAATAGCCATACCCTTCTTATTCTTCCAGGCAGAAGGTAGAACTGGCCAACAAAGCTCCTGTGCAGTGGCCACAGACAGAGCCCAACCTGCAGCCTGTGGCCAACGCTGAGCATCAGGACAAACAATTCCTCATCGTTAAGGAGAGTATTAGGAGTTGCAAATGCTCATTATCACATTGCATGATCCCTGACCAGCCATTGATAATCTCCTCACTGTTCCATGTGACGATACTTAACAGTACCTTTCTAAAAGAATATGTAACGCTCACTTGAGCACTGAGTGCTTCAAAAGCCTCAGATGAAAGATTTTCATAACCATAAGAGAACACAGTATCTCAACAACTGGTTCTTCGCTTACATTTCCAGTTCTTTTGCTTTGCAGTGCTGGATTATATGTAGATTTCACACTCACTTTTCAAGACAATCCGTAACTGATCTTCCAGAACAGAAGATCTACACCAAGCTTTCACATTTCTGTTACCTGATAGCCTTTTTGCAAGAGGTGAAGTATATATATTCAATCATTCCCACAATTCAATTTCGCCCACACGCTCCCAGTTAACTTTACACATGGGAATAGTCCCATTGTAGTCACTGGTACTACTCACAGAAATGAAATTATCTCTGTGCATTCATTGGAGTAGCCCATAATCATTACCTGTGTAGTGCCACTGCTTAGCTTTGCAAAAAAAGTATTGAGAACAGCTTATCTGTAAGAAAAAGTAGGATACTAAATATGCTTAACGCTCTGCATGTGCCCACTACAATCTTCTATCATCTCTACGTAAGTTCATTTAAGAGGTATTTTGCTCCTTTCTAAACACTCATATTTTTTGTGCTTAAAGCCAATTTCTGGGAAGTTGAGACATCTCAATTCCAGTTTCTGTTAGTCTCCTGCATCCCACACTGAATCATCAATTCTTTTTATTGCTTATTACAAAAACTGAAAATGAAGACAGAAAAAAACCCCACAGGGATGCGGATGCAAATGCAACAAGCTGCCAGGGTCTTAGTGTGCTGCCTGCTTTCTCAGCGCTGTGCAGCCCTGAAGTTTTGATAAGCTTTTTCTTTCCCTGAGCTATCTGAGGGCTGGTGATAAGGTTGAGGAGAAAGGCAGCAAATACAAACAAATTGCTGCAATGTTCAGCTCATTCACAAGGAAAGAATAGGACCCAGATGGAAGCATTAACAATCTGTTTTAATACTTCAACTTCCACAAAACCAGATTAACGTAAGCTAGAAAGGCATATGTGCATTCCACTAGAGATACAGGCATTGGGTTCTTCACTTCTTTTTTTTGTTGTTATGATAAACGTGAAGCCAAATTAAAAAAATGTTACAACACATTTTAATTAAGATACTCGTCTTCTTCCACTCTTCCAGAAACCTCTTTAAAAAGGATTTTACAGCATCCATCAACTACTCCTCAAATTCAATTTTAACTGTGCTACTTTCCACCACTTCTTAAACCGTAATTTATTTTGTCTGGCTGTCTTAAAGATTTAATATATAATTTTCATGAGAGGAAGATAATCCATTTGTATTATATTAAAGTGGCAGATGGCAAAATCTTTCATATTATAGAAGACTTTCAGTTTCATTACTTTTACAGGCTTCTTCAGTACCTATTGCACAGCTTATACAACATATGTTATTCTGCAGCCAAAACCATGGAGATGATAGAAAAAATCCCAACTTTTCCTTGCACAGTAGTTGTAAATGCAAGCTAAAAAACTATTCCTTTCATTTAATATAAAATAGTTGTCTGATAGAGTACTATCATGTGTAAAATTGCATGGTGCCAAAAGCAAAATCTTCACTTTTTCGGGAGGAGAAATTTTTATTTATGTAACAGAAAAGTTCCTTCCTGTAAAATTCCAAGTGTCCTGCCAGCACTTGAAATTCCTCATGTAATTTTACAGAATAAAGGAATGCCTGAGTATTTTCTCCAAACAACCTTGCAAGCAAGCCCAACCTCATCCTCCACGTATCTCTGCTTTAGCCAAAGACGCTGGTGTGGGGGGATGCCTGGACCACCTCCCACCACGGAGCCTGCACATGGCCATTCTGCTCTGGAGGCCCAGAGGTGTCAGCAGGACACATGGGCATCCTTCCCCACCTCTTGGCCTCAGCATGGGCATGTGTAATTGATGGTTACAAACCCAGCCTGAGCATACCCCACACTCGTGGGCTCTCCATGGATTCAGCACGACGTGAAGGCACGTTAGTAGAGACAACTTCTTGAGCTGGGTCCCAGTTTTCACTTGCAATTCTGGATGATGAATGGCCAAAAAGCTTCAAGGAGTTATGAAGTATGAAGTAACATGTGGAGAGCAGAACATTCAATTTGTTAAAAAGACTATCTTTGCTTTCCAACACCACCAGGGGCTGTGACTGGGCAGGGTGACCCACCCATCATCCCTCACAGTGCTTCATTTCCAGGATTTCACCAAATCAATACCACCTAATGGTAACGATGGCCACTAAACCGACAGCCGAATTCTGAGCTCATATAACACAGTAAGATTTTAATCTTCAGAGTTGCACTGTACTCAGGGTACTTCAATTTGATAATGCTAACAGCTGCCTACCTACTCTACTTCACTTGAATGCTTTGCCTTCACCCATAATTTTTTCAGTGCCTGCCAAAACTGCCAGCATGGAATCAGTGGGAAAAACACATCCCAAGGTCTCCAGAAAGAAAAGTGCAGCACAAACCAGTGTGAATTTACAAAACCAACAGGCTTAAAATTTTGACTCTGGGAAAAGAGACCAGGAACATCAGTTTTTTCAGCCAAGATATACAGAGTTTTCTTCCAGTCCCACTGTTTTCAAATTCCCTCATACAGCACAGGCAGGATTGAAGATACGCCTTCATTACTGGACAGGCAGGTACTGAAAGAGTAATTTAAATAAAGGAACATTGATCTAACTGGGCAACGTTGCAGATAGTTAGCTGATGCTGGATAAAATCCTAACTTATATTTGCTCTTCAGTGTTCATCCGTAATTCCTATTAACATAAAAGTTACTAAATCTCCCAGACAAAGCAGCTGTGGTAAATTACTTCTGTAGGCTTAAAAGCCAACAGTAATAAAGTATTATTTTGTTTTCCATTAAAAAAATAACAACAGGGGCTTATATGAGATGTGCACACGTTTGGCTCCAGTAGAAGCTGGTTATTCATGAGTTATTCAGGAAGTTATTCATGAGCACCCAAAGTTATTTTCTATCTGAAATCTGTGTCACTACAAATCAGCTGCATAGCTATTGCCTTCCTACTGTGATTCTTGCCCCTTCATGTTACACAAATTTTCTCTATACAGCCCTGGATCTGCACAGAAGTTTTGGGGCCACCTGTATGCCATCCCTCCTTGATGACTCCATTTTACTATCAAGTTAGGAACACAGGATGAGGAAAACTTACCCAAGCCACTGAATCCCATTCTCTACAAGCCCAGAGAAAAACCACAGTAGGTATTTCAACAAGCTAGAGATTATCTGTTCTATATACTATAGCGTGCCCTGGGAAATAAGCAGAGGTAAGGCATTGCCAGTATCCTAAGTCTACAACAGCTTGCAGTATATTAAATATTTATGGCCAAAAAAGTTAGGAAACTGATACAGATAAAATCATCCTTAAATCCAAGAAGCCACTGCAGACTTGCTAAATGTGAGATGTGCTACTAGAGATCACAGAAGGTGTCAGTGAAGTTACACCCAGGCTTACGCACAAAAGGAAAACATTTCAAAATAACATCCAAAAAAAACCTTCTCATCTATGTATAAGTGTTTTTCCATACATAATCTTTCCAAGCACTCTTTAGAGAATTGAGGCAAAACTTGAATTACTTATTTTTTTTAATAGGAAAGCAATATGAATTCATGAATCTAATAAAAGATTTCATACTGCAATTCACAATGTCCTACTGTAAACACAAATTCAAAATGGCTTGCAGTGCAGAGAGGTATGGGCTGGAATTTGGGTTAAAAGGTCATGAATGGAAGATAATGATGTATCCACACTATTTAAACTGGCCTTTTGTCCATCTTTATTTATTAAGTTTACTTACAGTCACCATAGGGACCTCAGATAAAAGCATCACTGCATCAGAGAAGCATCTGGTGAAAGCTCTGAGGAAACCTTAAGTACAGCTTATGGACTGATCCAAAGTCAATAAAATACTGACTTTGGCAATGGAGACACTTTCTGAGAAGGAGCTACCATAGCCTTTTAGAGGCCATCAAAAAAAAGAAACAGAGTTAAATCCACCAACTCCAAAAGCTGTTATAGAAGTAAAAGGAGATGCAGCCACTACCTGTAAAGGTGTCTGCCCAGCAGAGGTGTGGAACAGCATGGGCTGGCAGCGGCAAGCTGAGCAGAGAAGCCAGCCCTGCTGCTATTTGCCATAAACTGGCCAGGTCCTCACAGCATCCCAAGGCTTGAGTCTGCCACAGTAAGCCTGTGCATCCCCTGAGCTGTGAAGTCAAGGCCACAACAGTATCAGCTCTAAGTACCACCTTGTGCTCTGCTCACCCAGTGATACAGTCCTTGTCCCTTGAAATTCAGCTGCCTGGACTATGGAAGCAGAGTTGGATGTGGACATAAATTAGGAAGTTTGCGATATGAGTAGAGACGTTTGGCAAGCTCTGAACAACCAGTGATTCAGTAACTCACCAAGGTTGATTACCTTGGAGATTCTGACAGGAAAAATAATGTTTTCCCAAAGGCTGAAGTAAATTCTACTAAAAAGCACTGCAACACAGGACCAAAGTCAAGGTGCCATTTCTATACTGCTATTGATTAAGCTCATAGGAGGACTTCTGCTCCACTGAAATGTAACACCTACCCCTTGGTACCTCTCTTTTATGCACTTTGGTCTTTAAATCCCATGAGCCCTTTAATGTCACTCTAAAGAGCCAACTGATTCAAGCTGCTTCTCAGTCATCCATAGAAAACCGTAGTCCTCAGAAAGAAATTATTTCCTTCTCCTCCTTCATCAACTGATTTCCAAGGCTGAGCCAAAATAATCATATCCTGAGCATACTTATAAGGTGCACAGCCACCTAAAATATGCAGGGTTTGCTTCACTTCCAAGCTACATTTATCATTAAGAGTGCTTAACAGAAGGCATACAGCAAAATGAACCAAAGAATGATTTTCAATAATATTGTTGAAAAATAAGTTAAAACAGAAATTTAAGAAGAGTTTGGTAAATCTTGAAACAAGAAAAAGCTGAATATGCAATTTCAGCCTCATGGCTTTTCTTCAGTTCTTGATCCTGTCTCAGCTGTGAAAGCAGATCCCTTTTTCTAGCTTCTCTGTGCTCTTTAAATCAAGACTGGACTACTGTAATCCATATGCTCATGATTGCTCACATGCTATTTGCAAAGGTCAGCTCAGCTGAATTATGACCCCATCACACATACTTCCCTACTGTCTGTTACCTTTATCACAGAAAAGCATACTTGGATGAAAAATAAACACTGTGATGAGCATGAAGCTTATTATGTTTTCAAGAACTGGTTTTATATACAGTTTTGAGAGACATGAGAACAATAGTATTTTAATATTTGATTCAATATCTTTAAATATCATCAGAAATAAATTAAGTAAATGTAAGTGATGCATGTTAGCAAAGCATCAGCTGCATATTAATTACTGAGCAGACAGGGAAACCACTTTTTTTTTTTGCTTTTAGAAACCAGACCTCCGTAATGGAGAGGACTGGATGAAAAATTTCACATGAGAATCTCCTTGTGTTTATCATTTTAGAAAGGTCCTGTATTCTGCATGTCCCAGTGTAGGATGAGCACTTGGTTCAGTATTCGGTAAGGAAGCTGCTGGACATGCATCAACAAATTAAGTTGTCACTCCGCTGCTAAGGGGATGCAACTTGATCACACGACAAGAGAACGGATAATTAACAGAACCGCGCTTGAAACCAATGGTTTTGTTCTCTGAGAGCAGGATTTGTTGTAGCTAGTGCTTTTCCCAATGGCAGCAAGAGGGCTTGCACTGCACAGAGCCAGCGCTGTGGGAAGCTGGAGTAGCAGCAGGAGGGCTGGCGTGGGTTGCAGCAGCAACTGCCGCAGGCACACGGCTGGGAAGTAGAGAGCTGTGCTGCAGGATCTGGGATTGGGAGGTAGGGAGCTGTGGGATCTGGGGAAGCCAGAGGGAAATGCTGCTCTCTGGGGAGTGTCAGAAAAAGCAGGAATGTGATGGGTGCACTAAGGGGTGTGTGCTGTTAGCAGCATGGTTAATGCCATCCTGGCTGGGGAAACATGCCAGCTCAAACCAGTGTTTTACAGTCCTCAAGGCAGAAACTGCACTCAGTGCTAACAAGGGCTGGGGAGAGGAAGAGCACAACAAGCTGCTGGTGGAGCTGGGGGTGGCAACAAGCCTCTAATCATTTCTATCATAAGCACTGTGCAGTAAGAGGTGTTCAACAGCACACTCTTAGGGGTAGATCCAAAGCTCAAGTGATGACCATTCTGGCCCAAGGAAGGTATCTCACCAGCTTTTTGTATGTAAGGGCTGTCACCTCCCCTGTGGATTTGTTTCCTATTATACACTTCATCTAAAGGAGTAATATATGAAGCATATTGCTGCCTAAGACTTAACACAGCCAACAACATAGAAAGAAAAAGATTACGATCCTCCATCACTTCCTGAAACATGAAGAATTATCTGGATGCAGACATGCATGATTTTGTCAATTTGTGTTGTGCTGTAGTTGTGTGATGCTCTAAAAAACAAAACCCAAAAACTCACCTAAGATGCAAAATAAAAGCACACCACTAATGGTTTGAAATTTTACAACATAACTGACATGGCATTCGCTTCCTTTCAGCATTATTTTTTTAAACCCATGGGTGCAATGGGTTCAAAATGGGTGCAATGCACTCTTCTATGCTGTGGCTCCCTTAGCAGATGCCCTTAGTGCATTTGAAGCCCAAGAAGCAGGTATCAAGCCCATGCCTTCAGGCATGAAACTTTTTAATAGACTAGCTTTGCTAGCCTTTAATTTACAGTTAGGTCTAGTGGATGTGTGTCAGCTCCACTGCAAAGAGGTTTAATTAGTCTGTAATTTGACGCTGCAACACACTGGCCAGACAGACCAATGTAGGAGGACACGGAACTGCAAACTGCAGATTTTCACGAACTTGGAAGCAAGAACAACTGCTGTGTCCAAGCCAACTTGTGCTAACCACTGCAATGGTAACACAAATAAACAAATAACACACAGCAAAGAACTAAAGTTTTGTCCATACCTGAGATACAGAAGGTCGAGGAGGCAGTGCAGGTGGTGGTGGGGGCAGCCAGCCAGACCTCACAGCTGAACAGTGGGAAAAGAAGAAGATGATGATAAAAAACCCCAACCAAACAAAACCACTGTAATTTAATTCCAAATAAACCCAGGATTAATTCCCAGGATAAGTGGTAATTCCTCCTAGTGAAGAGGCAGTATTCAACATTTAATAACAAAACCCAAACCTGATCTTTATTGAGCAAAAGCTTGTTTGAAATAACTTCATGAGTAGTGAATGAGTAGTGATTTAATTGCTGTAAACCCCCCCATGTTATGATAAAAAGCAGAGAAAGAAGCCAGTCAGCAACAAAACCTGTAGGTAAAGCAATCCAATTCCAGTTAAAGAAACCCAGAAACAGGGTCCACTTGTTCTTTGGACTTTGCTCTTTGTCATTAAAAATACTGCCCTTCTTAAAAGTGACACCTTAGCACCCAGTGTAGACACTAGCATTCACTCTGGATAAAACACTCTGTGATGGAGTATAGCCTTAAAAAGAAAACATCTGCCATGGAATTAACAGCACAAAAGCCTAAATGAACCAAAAGAAATCCATTTCTTTGGTTTTATATTTTGTATTTGCATGCTATTACTCAGTGGAGGTATTTCAGAGGCAGGAGGAAGACAAATCCTAACAGTTAGTTCAAGCCCTTATAACACAATACAATGTCAGCTTTGAGTTGGAGCCAGCAAAAGGGAAGGTAATAATCATGCAGGTCCAACGCTCTAATTCTCAGTTTTCTTAAAATACCTAAAATCCATTTGGGACAAAACTACAGGATAGATGACAGTTTCCAAAGGCAACTGAGATGAGACAGAGAGAAGGACTAGGCTGGCACAAAGACATCAACCAGGACTAACTGGGTTACCCTCCCCAAGCTCCTGTTGCACTGAATGCTCAGCACTTGCTCTGGCAAAGACACCAGACAGTCCATCTTGCACTGGTGTATTTCTGCGTAACAAAAAACCCCCAACAGTATTAAACTTAGAAATGCCCTTTACCACAATAATGCTAAGCAATCAATTACATTTATACACTTTTTATTTCCATGCATATTTTAAAAAGACCACAAAGACCATTAAGAGCCGTGTTATAGCTTAGCCGTTTATAGATTTTATACACCAAATCTAAAAATGTCTACATGGCTGAAAATATGAAGAAAAAAGATACTAACCATTACAGATAATTGTGATATGAGAGTAAAACTGTGTGTGAAAACATTGAGAACAGTCAAATTGACTATTTACAGCTCCAAAGAGACTTATAATACACTGGTGGGTTCTTTCCATCTTCTGTTTCATCATCTCTTGCAAAATGAAGCCTAATATTGCACACAATACCAAAGAGAGAGAACAACTAAAACAGAACTGAAGTTATGCAAGGAAGCCACTAACACACCTACAGGTGTAAGAGAGATTTGAAAAAACAGTCATCAGGATCCTTTCTCTTGCGTTTCATTAGTTCTGTTCATAAGACCATTGCAATAACAGCATGATGTGGTAACTACATTCTCCATCTCTCCCATGCAACTGATCTTTACAAAGGAAGAAACCTTCCTTTCCTTTAATCTGAACTTCAGGTTATTACTTCATTTATCTGGGCACTGGCAGTGGCTTTGGCAGTTACAGCCTGTGACAATATTTGAAAACAACAACTCAGACACCACATGCTGGAAAAGCATCTCCTGAAGTCACTGGACACACTGTGAAACTCCATGAGTCTCCTGGGATTTGGCCCACAAAATTCCAAAGGGAAAAGTAATTGTTCCATAAAATAGTCAAATGAAAAAAACCACATCACCACACAAAAAAGCCACCACAAAAAACCTGCTTCTTCAGCTTTCAAAATGCAAAATACAACATATACGAATCTAGCATTATAGCATTAAAGAAGTTAGATGCTTACAACATGTGCATTTGACCCAGTTTCCTCTTTTTAATCCTAAAAATTCTAACTTAAGCTACTCGTGAAATATTCATAGAATTCCTGCTGTTGCAGAAGATCTTTGGCTGTTGTTAGAAGGAAATCATGCTTACGTGAGCATAATTACTAGCAAAAGTTAGCTGACTTCGGAGGACTCACAACAACTTATAAAAAATCCCCCAGGCTTCAGCCTTCTCTAGTGTCACTACCCTAAAAGAGGACAGCATGAATACTTGTAGGTTTTCGTGGGCATTGGCAGGTGACTCTTACTATTCCAGAATACTCTCCTTCCTGGGAGAGTGCCCTGCACAGTTCAGCTCTTGCTGTTAAGAGATGGCAGCACTACTTCGTGCTCAGAGCAAAACACAGGGAAGGTCTGTTTCCAAAATAAAAGCAAGTACCCTGGGGCTGAGCAGCAAACAGACAAATAGACAAATGTCGTGCTTCCAGGTGCACGCCTCAGACCTTGGATAAGATGATGTCCCTGATCTTTGAAAAGAAGTCTTCACACCCTGTGCAGAAGCCCAGGGAGCTGGATGGGCCTTGCACAGGTCCTCTTGCTGTTGAGCAACTTGCTGCATTCAAACCAGGCAGAGCCACAGAATCATGGAACAGTTTGGGCTGGAAGGGACCTTAAAGATCAGCTCAAGCCAATCCCCCTGTCATGAGCAGGGACATCTTCCCCTAGACCAGACTGCCCCAAGCCCCATCATGGAAGGCAAATCCCACAGAGAGCAGTGTGGAAAGCCCATACAGGTACCAGTAAAATAGATTTAAGTATCCATATCACATGTATTCCAGTAAATGACAGCCCTTTCATGCACTAGTTACTCCCACAAAGACAGGGTTTTCAGTTCAAAAATCATGGCTCTTTACTTAGCATATTTACACTTTAAGACAGATTATCTGCATGGAAACCTTCCAAGACCATTTTTCTGCCCTATTTTGGCAACCACAAAGGTCTGATAGTACTAACATGACACCACACTAGATAAAAAAACAGGCTTTCCAATCTGAAAGTAGATTAATATTTTAAAACAAATACCAGGCTGCAATTGTACACTCTGAGAACTGGTCATGCCATCTTATCTGACCACTCTGCCTCCAGCCTCCCTAGCAGACAACAACACTCAGCGCTTAATCATTATTTGTGGTAGCAAAAAACAGCAATCCTAGGAACCACTCAGATAGCTTCTTTACTTATTTGATGTAGGAAGAGGAGATGAAGGAAAAATAAAAGTTGTAACAGCCCACACAAACCTATGGAAGCAGGTCTTTAAGTCACCAGGCACAGCAGCAGTGGAGATTTCCAAAACTAGGATTAACAAGTCTGGGCCATGGGATTCTTTAGTGCAATGTAAGAGCAAGGTGCTATACTTCTCTTACCCATTAACAGTCACTTATGCGCTCTTGGTTTTCAGTATTGAATAAAAAACTGCCATGATACACTGAGCTTCTGGCTGCCTGCTATTTTTGAAAATTAATAGTGGAACAGCAGCATATAAAACTACATTGCCTGAAATATTTCCATGTCAGATATTTAATATTAATTCCCTAAATGTGGATGACATCTTGGTTTTAGATGTCCATCACCTTAGCTTGAATCTCACCTCAGATGTGTTAAACTTTGGGTGGAAAAAGTGTATACCCTCCTTCCCATCTGAACTGAATATATATGTAAGCAGTGTCCTGAAAGAAGGGTGCTTTTCCTGGGTCAAGGACCATTTTGTACCTTACTGGCCAAAGCGAAACTAGATCCTGCCTACCAAAGGAGACTGACCTCATCTCAAGTCAAAAGAGAGAGCCTGGCTGATGTATTTGGTATTTTTCAAGTGGACGCTACAGCACTGTTCAATCAAAGGAGAGGCTGGTTGCATGGTAGGTTTCCATCAGTTTATGCTGCTTCAGAGTCCTGAGCTCCCAGATCAGGTTTAACAGAACACCAACCAATTCATTTTATCAGGAAGCAAAGGGAGTAAGATACTGCTATCAGTTCAAAAAAGATAAGCTAACAGAATGAATTATTCTTCAGTTTCCCCAACTACCTAAGGCTTTGGTTCCTCAGGGAAGCATTTTCATCCTTCCACTCCGGCACTATTCCAGAGAGTTTTTTAGATACTTTTCCTGCTTCTGTTGCCAAAGGCGGAGCACAGAAAAGTTCTGTGTCTAAGCTGGTTTCTGTTTACCTCCTTCTTACTAAACTTCTATTCTTGTTCAGTGGAATTGGTACTTGGTTATCCCCTAACACTGACACCATTCTTTGCACAACTTAATTTATTTACATTCCTGACAGCAGCATTAGTAAGTGATTGTGAAATAACCATTTCTCAAGAGATCTGATCTATTAATTCTCACTACTATGTCTAAACAAAAAAAACCCAAAAAAACCCAAACCAAAAAAACTGTAAAGCTGTAGCCAGGAACATAAATTTATTAAAGGATTTTAGTAAGGTAGTTGTGAAATACCTCCTGATCCAGGGATCTGTTTCAATAATTCTTACTAATGTCTCCTCGGAAGGTAAGTATTGCAAAAAAACTGTTTTAGACTCCTGACATTAACTTCGTTACCAGGTTTGTAGAAACGCTGTAGAAAGCATTGCCAGCGGTAGAATGACCTCTCTTCTCACAGTTAGTTTTGGGAACCTGCTCAGCAGGCAGTTTCATGTCCCACAGCAAATAATACACACACCTGATATCACAGACACACACTCTTGTTACAGGTCTGTTTCATGTCCTAATCATACAGAACATCATTTGTACCTTAAGTGAGTGGAAAATTATCCACATACTTTCCAAGCAATTAGGAAGATATAGCCAGACTTTAAGTAATTAATGTTTTTACACTACAAACTCACAGGTGTGACCATGTGTGCTAACGTATCTGATCGGTCACTCTCCAATCAAACAAGCAAAATATCATGAGAGGTTTTTTATGATGTCTGTGTTTAATGTCCTATCCATGAATATCAGCATGTGTTAAGAAAACCTGTAAAATATGTTTTTCTTAAACATCTATTTTCTGGTTTACATCACATATCCACAACATCTGTATTTTTATCTCCCTGTCCCTTATTTCCCTTAAACCGTTTCATTTTCTAGTTACTGTTTTCTCTACCCTTTCCTTTTCTGTGTGTTTCTATTTGGGGACTGTTTCTCCCTCCTCCCTCTGCCCTTAAACAAAACTATCGAAGATTTTGTTCTGCCTCACTTCACATTTAGCTTCATTCTCCACCCACAGGGAGGCACAGTCCCTCCACCTACCTCCCACAGATCCATGCTGCCAGAGCTTCTCCCCTCTGGAGACCTGGGAGGTTCCAGCACTGGCCACCTGTGACCACTTCCAACACGGACACACTCAGAACAGGCACGAGGGAGCCAGGAAGGGCAGGGGGCTACCAGCCATCACCCCTCTGGTCCCACCTGTGGCTCACACACTTCTTGGGGACATCTGCATCTCTAGGGTCTTCCCCACAAGAGAGGCAGCTTGACCCCCTGTTCCACATGAGACATAGCAGATCCTGTCTTGTTTAACCTATAAAGCTGTTCCATGATAGATGAACATTTTTTTTCACAGAACAGAGTAACTCATATGGGATCACAAAAAAGGTCAGTGGGGCTGGTAGGGCTAGACAAGTACATTTCAACCTTCACAATTTTCTGTAGAAGAGCTTTTGGATTAAAATTTAATTTTTAACAACCTGCAACAGGATCAAAACAGACTGCAAATAATTCCTCAATCCCTGAAAGAGCTAAGATTAGCTAAATGGAAAAATACAATTTTTTAAAAGTTCAATTTATTGACACAAATTGTAAAAAACCAGGTACACTTGAAAGGCTGATAAGATTTACCCCAGTAAAGTACTCTCCAGACTCAGCCCTTAGAGATATACATAAAAATCTAAAAATGCAAAAATAAGTTATCCCATCAGGTTCCTATCATGTAATAACTATTCATCCACTTATATCCTTACTATTTTCTCCATTTTATTTAACCTTAATTGTGTTCCTGTCCAGTTGGGCAAAGAAGTAAGGTACACAGTTGTAAACACATAAATCCTTCATATAAAATTCTAAAAGGCTGAGAGGCACAAAACTCCTCCATTCAAATCAGAAGGAAGACATGAATATTTTATTTAGAGTAAGCTCAGTTCAGTCATCAAATATATTCTGAAGGGGAACAGGACTAGAAAAAAACAGCAGCTCCAGTATCAGATAAGGCGCTGGGCTAGTCCCAAAAGAAAAAAAATACTTTCTGATTCAAAAAAGTATTTTTTCAGTAATCATTTAAAAAATGTATTTCATAGCCTGAGAAAAATATGAATAGCAGCTCAATTTTGTGTTCTCTGTGCTCTAAGAATAAGGCATTTTTAATTTAAATTTGTCACAACCCTTACAACCAGTCACTAACTTGACTCTGCACTCCTCACTTGATGAAGCTTGCAATATTAGAGCTCTTGTACACTATGCAAACAGTAATTCCTGAAATGGTATATTTGGTGAGGGTATTTGCCATTATCTCTCCTCTAAAATAAAGGTCCTTCAGAATTCTCAGCTTCCCAATTTAATGTTTAATGGTCTGATTAATAAACACAACACAGTAACATGCAAGATTGTACAGCATTACAGCATGAACAAAATCCCAAGAAAGTAGCTGAATTTTACTAAATCAAGACTAATATAGGAGCAATGAGAGGAAGGAGTCCTGAAAATTAATCACTTAATTAAATTGAGCCTTAAAAAAAAGAACACTACTATTCTAAGTTTCCCCTTGTCACTTTGGCTTTCAAATCAAATTTTGGTTAAGAAATCTGTACTTACGGTAATACAAAAACATAACTGCACCACCCATTAAAAGCTTGTCTCTAGCAACTACATTTTTCAGACAGCTAACCTCAGTGGACACAGACATTTCCTAACAAATACAATTAAGCATAAAAGAACACAGAAGATAATACAGTAATCACGCTTATCTAGGTTAAGTTTTGCAGTTTTTTTGCACTCAGTTTCACGTGCACAAAAGGGAAAGTCACTTGCATTTGACTCACTAAGCTAAAAAGACAATCTAACTGAAAAGATATTCCTGAAAACAACTGGAAAAACAGTTGGTTACTGTTTGGGCCTATTTGTATCAAAACATCTATGACATCAGAGCAACAATCATTTTAATTCTCAAAATCTTCTTTCCTACACAATTACGAACTGTTTAATTTTACATGTAGACTTAAAACCATTAAGAAATACAAAGAATTTGATTTAGGCAAATATGAAAAAACCAAGATATCGCAAAATACATTTAACTATTCACAAATCTCCACACTTGGCAAAAAAAAACCCACCAAGCCTGTAAGCTCAAGGAAAGGATGTGCTAATTGAATGAAGTAATGGAAGTTTGATGAAGTAAAGAACTAGTAGTTCTTTACTAGAAGTAATGACAAGTCTTCTTCAGAGGTATGAAAAAGAGGGTAAAATGTGATGCTGAACAGTCTTCCTCTAGCACTAATGAAAATGGAGGGTGCAGAAAGACAATTGTACTGATCGAGTCTTAATGATACCAGTACCACTTTAAACTGCTTGGGAAACACGTATATGAAGGAATACAGGAGTGATGTAGGGACACACTTGTATCACTGATGGGAATGCTGATGCGCACACCAATAAAATCTGTTCCCTTGTTTTCTTCCTGTGAACACCAGATTTAAAACAAACAGGACGTTTTCTTGTCTGGCAGCCATCACTAGCCCAGCAGTGCTAAGTAGAGGTTACAGATCTGACTGCAGTCAGGGAAACATCATCTGTAACTGAAATACTGCACTCGCAATAAAATGCTTGTTTTTCCACCTGACCGAGTGTGGAACTTAACACCTCACATTTTAAAAGGGAGAAAACCTCCAAAATACTAGCCCCTTGTTGCTGGCTGAAACCAGCAGCCCAGAAGCAGAGAATCCAGGTTGCAGTGAGTGCTTCCTCACAAGCCAAGGTAAAAAATGGTGCCTGCATTCCACGCGTTCTTCACTGCAGGGAAAGCCACAGCAGGAGGTGCATTTCAAAAGCAAATGAGTGCTGAAAACCTCCACTCAAAAATTCATTTGTAAATAGTTATATGGCTGTTTTGTTCAATCTGCTTCCAGATAACACAAAACTACACTGTTTATGACAATTTTGTTGTTTCATCAAAGCAAATTCTCTTTCCCCAACAAGTATCCTTTGTTCAACAGAACTGTTAATTAAAAGTAGTTATGTGACTCAGAAATGAAACTAAGTGGGAAATAAAATGTATTTCAGGGGCAACTGTATGAATCTAACAAGACTCAGACTGCTGTCACTGCCCAGAAGTAATTCTTTATCAGCTGTCATGGGCAGCAAACAGAACTGAACAAAACATCAGAAGACAATGGATCCATTTTCAGGTTTTAATACTTAAACTGAGACTTGCCCCAGCCCCAGAGTCACCCCAAGGCAGACTCTAGCTTACTGCTGCTGTCGAGGCTGGAAGGTGGCTGGGGCTCTGCTGCAGGATCTCTGGACTCTGAGCTGCCCCAATTTTGGCCCCCTCAATACCCAGGTCTTACTCTGGGAGCTCTTGTCTTGTATCTGACTAGAGACTGGGCTACAGGAGAAATGAAGAAGTAAAGTAGGTCATGTATGCATTTAAAATGACATTTTTGTTTCTGCTTAAAACCTGCTGTTGTCCTTCCAGGAATGCATAAACTCTAGCCAAGTATTTTCTTAACATGAACACAGGCCAAATACCAGAGATTACATGTTCAACAAAAAGAAATACATTGAGAATTTAGCAGCACAGAATTTTTCTCAGATGCTAACATAAAGACCACACAAATAAAAACAAAAATAGAAGATATTTCTGTCTCTTCACTTGGATATTTCAGAAAGTGCTGCCTTTCAATAAGTTCTCATGCTTTTTTGTCTTTCCTGGGTAACACTCATAACAGCATCTCAGAGGAGTGCAGCTATGAAGTATGAATGAAGGTGCCTTCTTCAAGTCCAGTTACCTCCCAGTTCAACAATTTTAAAGCACATTTCGTTGGCCAATGCATTGCTGGACATCCCAGCCATCACAGATAAATATTCTGTGTGTATACTGGCCAGGAGGAAGGCATAATACGATGGTGACAAACATGATATAGCAGCAGTAAATGAATAACAAAAAATAAACAAAAAAATCCCAGTGCTCACAACAGAGATTCGTCACAGTCTTTGACTGAATTTACTTGAAGAAAAGATATTTTTCTTTTTCTGCCCTTTAAAAAGGAAATAAACAAAACAAATGCTTCAAAGCACAGATGGTTTTACAATTAAAGAAATGATACCTATACATCAACATGACTCATGCGGAACTGAAAACAAAACTCAATACTACTGAGCATTCCTTTGTGGGTCTGGAAGCAGATTATCCACCAATGTCCCCAAATTAAAATTGTTCCTGAACCAGATTTAGTAGGACAAAAATGAATGTACCAATATAGGATTATTCTAGTCATGCTAGATATACATAGAAGCATAGAACATCCTGAGTTGGAAGGGACCCACCACGATAATCAAATCCAACTCCTGGCCCTGTACAGGACACCCCAACAGTCACACCATGTGCCTGAAAGTGTTGTCCAAATGCTTCTCGAACTCAGGGCTGGTGCCAGGATCACGTCCCTGGGCAGCCTGTTCCAGTATTCAACCACCCTCTGAGTGAAGAAAATTTTCTTGATACCCAGTCTAAACCTCCCCTGACACAACTTCAGGTCATTCCCTCTGGTCCTGTCATTAGTCACCACAGAGCAGAGATCAGTGCCTGCCCCTCCTCTTCCCCTCACAAGGAAGTTGTAACTGCGGTGAGGTCTCCCCTCGGTCTCCTCCAGGCTGAACAGACCAAGTGCACTCAGCTGCTCCTTATATGGCTTCACCTCAAGGCTCTTCACCAACTTTGTTGCCCTCCTCTGGACACTATCTAATGGCTCAATGTCTTTTTTATATTGTGGTACCCAAAACTGCACACAGTTTGTTAACTTCCCCAAAAGAAACCACTTTGTGACTTTCAAAATGATCCATTGCAAAATTAAGATGTTAATTTTCATTCACAGAATGACTTCTTTAAGAATTTACATTCTTCTTTCATTTGTGTTCCAAGCGAAAGTTAAACCCAAGTTTATTTCCTTCCAGTTTCCTTCCAGTTACACTTGTTATCTGGATTCCAAGATTATTTGCTGCAGTAGAAAATGTGTACTTGGCTCTGTTTGGGGTTTTATTTTGATGTATAACAAAATCAAAATTGGAGGTACCAGATCCCTCGAGGGGAACAAAGAGAAAGAATTACTCCTCTGTGTAAGGCAAAAAAAAAAAGTTTATTCCTATTCCGTTTCAGGGTTCAGCAGGACTCTTGAATTCTCTCTAGTGTTTGCACAAAAAAAAGTCCCATATAGCAAGAGGTAAAACTCTTTTCTACTCCAAGAACCGCACTAGAGAGTCCAGTTAAACATTCCTTGACACAGTCAAACGTTGGCTTTCCTCTGAAGCGTAAGCATGACCGTGTTTAAGCTAGTCCTTAAGTCAGATGATTGGTGTGCAGCACACAAACCTCTGATCTGGTTCAAGGACACTGCTGAAGCACAGCCATGCTGGGTGACTGCTGCCCTGAACAAACAGCTCCTCTTCCCACTTGAATGCAAGAGGCACACTCAAAGGGTAACGTGCTGAAAAGCCATTTTCTTTCAGTTCACCCCAGCTACTATTCTACATTTTCTTTCTCTCCCCTCAACGTGCACCCGTGTCAAAAGAAATTATCATTTCTTTTTACTCAAAGAGTGGCTTCTGATTGTTCCCACACATACGTTAGACTTTAACATCAAAAATGTTTGCTTTCTTTCTCCCAGTTTAAACACTAAGGGTTTTCTTCCTGCTTCTGAACTACAAAAAAGAAATAGTAATAAAAATCAATTATATTGTAGCTACTGATGAGAGTTGTCTAAACAGCCAGACTAGTTATAAACAGTCAGTGATGACAGACTACCATATGTTAAGCTTCCCATTACTGTGCCAGAAAAAATTATAATCACCTTAATTATAGAAACAGTGATTTTTCCCCTCAGTGGAGATGTAACACAAGCAAGTGCACAAGCAGAACTCCTGTTCTGCAGTGCATTACTGTCTGCAGCAAAGGCCAGCACATGCACACATTGCCAAGCATTTCTGCAAACAGATCAAGTTGCCAAGCACACAGTTAACCTGAATGGTCTCAGAAGGAGCAGAGAAAGCAAACTTTACCTTGTGTGTTTTGCTGAAATATTTTGTTCAGATCCAAAGAGGAAGCTCTGGAATGTGATTTTTGTGGCCTTGGAGGTGGAGTAGGGGGCTCTTCTCCCTTTTTCATGGCATCTTCTATTGATGTGCTAGAGTAAGACCTAAGGTAAAACATGTTGGGGAAAAGCAGAAAATATTTCATGTCAAAAATTAATTTTAAACAACTATAGTGAATAGCACCTAAAAATACACTGACCAGAACTCAGGTTCATGGTGGAAATTCCTCGCCCTAATGACTAAGAGTTCCCTCTTATAACAACACAGATTTTTTTTGGCAACAAAGGGACCTAAGCATGTGGAGAAAGGAACGAGTCATGCTTACAGGGCTAGTATTTTTTAAAGCTTTTTGTAACACAGCTTGAGGCCTTCTTATGTAACTTTGCCAGCAGGATAATTGTAGCAACTATTTCAAATAAACCAAAGTAAAATTCCCCACATATACCCCTTGGTTTCTGTTGCCTTTCCCAACTGCAAGGATAGTGTTTATAGAGGTATACATTCAACCTACCTCTTCCAAATACACATTTCATAATTTGTAATATTCTCACTAGTAGAATAAATTTTTAACTATTAGAATAAATTTTCCATAGAAAACAGTCACCAAATTTCACAAAATCCAGAAAAACAGTATGGCTCCAAAGTGACACAACTGGTCAAACACGTGGCTCAGTTCCTCTTTCCAGGCCCTCCCACAGCACATTAATCCCAATGTGGTGCATTTGCTAAGAATTTTTAATTTGCTAAATACTGTCCAATATTTTTCAGCTGTTGTAGTTTTATTAGAGAAACCAAGACCAAGCAAGACCAAGACTCTGTTCAAAATGAGCACTGACAACATGAGATGTTATACTTACCGTAACACATTCTGCATGTCAGAGCAAGACCAAAAGCACATTTGAGTAGAACAGAAATAACTCCCACTAATGGCAAAGAGATCTTTTTTTCTGCCAAACAGGTTCCTAATATCCAGTGCCAGCTGTCCGATTAAAAGCATATTGAGCAACATCCTATTACCCTCACTCTCCAGGTCCAAATTTGTCCATTTATGAGCCACTTCACACAACCACTCATAAAAAGCTAATGGACATTCTCTGTCTCCCTGCTTTATCTCATACAACTTCACAAGACTCCTAGGTTTCTCCACTCCATTATGAATTCCATATAAAATCAACATTTTTACTCCTTTTAATCCAACATCTTTATTCAAATCCCATTTAAGATCTTCTTTAGGGAGAAGTTCATCAGGATTTGGTGTTCCTCCTCCCCCAGTTTTCTGATCTAGCCCCTGAACTTTTCCCCTACTCAGTCCTTCCTCTGCTTTTTCTAGAACTGCTCTTTTTTTCTCCATAAAGAAACAAATTTCTAACAAAACTTATGTATCTCCCCAGCTGGGGTTATGTGTCATCAACATAGATTTAATAATAATAGTATGCATATCAATTGGATTGTTACAGTGAGATCCAACATCCTGTTTCCAAGTCAATAAATCACAGTTAGTAAACCGTACACGCACATAGACGGCTTTCCCAGCAGTCCCACAATTTGTCTTAAAGGAGCCTGAATCACTGGTTTACTCCATCCTCTTGCCCTAGTTCTGCTAGAGACAAGACTTCCTGATTTACTTCTTTCTCTAACAGGACTGTCAGAGTCCTCTTCACCCTCTGAATCAAAGGTTTTAGGACTCACCAGAGGAGCCAACAACAATTCTACTTGTTCATTATCACCACCAATCAGATTTACTTTTAACACCACAAATTCTTTCACTGTTTTTATTTGTTTTCTCAGTTACTGAATATATTCCAATTTGGTTTTGAAGTCGATTAATACACATTTTTTTCTAACATCCCAATCATTCTTTAAAGAAAAATAAATCCCCCTATGGTACTGAATTCCATTTCCAACAAGCACAGCAGGTCTGTGTTCAAGGATGTGCTCAAGCACCTTTAGTCTCAACTTCTGCATTGAAGCAGTGACATACAGTCAGATGTGAGACAGCCACATGTGACATAGTAGTCATATCAGGTGACTTTTTTTGAGCTTGTTTAAGCATTTGGTACTCTATGTATTTGCGCACATTTTTTGCATATTTGCAATCTAGTAACACAGCAAGAAAATTTAAAACTCTGCAGAAACTAAAAAGCTTTGGTTAGCAGCAGAAAAACAGCACACAAGGCAGTTCACCCTTCCTGAATATAGGTCCTACGAACAGAGGATTTCAATCCTCAATCATCATGCTTATAGCTGATCCTCTCTCACTAGCAGGCTTTGACAAGCTTGTAAGCAGACAGCTTCTGATTATACTCTCATTACCCAAGTAAAAAAATCCCAAGCAGAGTCCTCTAACTAGCACTAAAAATGAAAAGTTTAAGGTGAATTAAGAATATGGCTATACACCAGTAGGTGACAACCAACCCAAGATGTAATCCATTTATACAGAATATTTTCTGGCACAGGTTTCCCTTTTCTTTCAAACATCCGAACTTAGCAGGTGTTACTTCTAGCACACAACAGTCCTTAAGTCCTTCCATCACACACCAACCAACCATAGCCAAGCACATGCATGACAGCAAAAGGATTCACTCACCCACACCTGAGAGCTGAGCTACTACTGCTGTTTCTGTGGGACTGTGCAGTGTCTCCCTCCATACGAAATCACCATGCAGGCTGCAAGAGCATGGAATTGCTGAGGATGTTCTCTGCAATGGGGTGGTCCCAGCTGTCCTGCCACAACATCTCTGGGGCTGGGCTGGAGGCAGTCACCACCCTGACAAGGCAGTAGGGCTGGGCAGACAGGCAAAACTTCCAGCACCTTATGACCAGAGATCATGGGGCCCTAGTGCAGTATTTATGTAGGGTCTATAGCTTACAGATTCCTCCTGCTAAATCTGTCTGATCTGAGCTGTACTTCCAGCAAAACACCAAAATTAAAAAAAAAAATCCAACACCAGTTCTGATGCCTTGTATCTAACACCAGAGGAACATACACCTTTTCCTGAAATAGGAATGAAAGCAGTACCTGGATCGTGGTCTGGCTCTGAGTGCATTAGGTTCTTGAGCAGCTGGAACAGATAAGAAAAAAGAACTGCTAAAACATCACATTTTAAATAAATGTCTTTAGCTTCAGAATCAGTGCCTATTAAACATGTGAGTGTTGCAAATGTGGATGTGAGAGTATGCTCCTCTCACATAAGCAATGGGGATTGATTTTCACTTCTCCTTCCCCTTTGTTTTTGTAGAGTGTGAATGTCCCAAGAATTCAAAAGCCACCATGTAGTGAGAGCTTCACCTTTTTAATTTGGTTACCAGAACACAGGAAGAGCAATAGGTCTGGTAGCTCTGACCTGTAGTTATGGATGTAGCTGTGATAAAGCAACATAAGGAACTGCATAAACTTTTTACAGAAAACATCTTGTTCTTAGTCCAGGTATCTATTAGTTGTTCTGCTTCCAAAAGCACAAAGATTTATGTCCTTCCTAAATACTTTAATTAGTATAAATGTACATCACCCATTACAAAAAAGTAACACGTCATGTTGAGACTGTTTTGACTTTGAGAAGGAAAGATATTTGAAGGTAGAAAGCTTTAAAGTCTAAATGTTGATCAAACATATTTCCATCAATGTAAAAATAGGTTTCTTTTATTTGGATGAATTCCAAATATCCTGCCACATGCAGGTTTTATGTGATAGGAAAACAACAGTGCTGAATTATCCTCTCTGGGTAATTCCTCGAGGCTGTTCCTTGGTTTACATTGTCTTTTCTGTTACTCTCCTTACTAGTATCACATAATTTTGAGAAAACATATTTGCATGATTGCTTTCAAATTCAACCCACTGAGATATCCTCAAGGTATTACAGCAGCATCAATGATCCCAGTGCATATACAAAGTGAATCCTTGTATTTTTCCCAGTCTGCTAATCGAAGTACAACACTCAAGAGAAACAAGTAGGTCGGGGAAAAAAATAATCGTCAGAATTTCTTACTTCCTTCAGGTACATGTCTACTTTCAAGTCAGACATTTATCATCCACTACTACAGAGCACTACCTGTGAATACAACAGATCCTCCAAACCACAGAGCAGGAGCTGCCTGTGGCAGAAGTTGGCAACTACTGAGTTTTTAATGTCTTGTACTGTGCTACTGCACAGACCCTCGATAGGAGGCTTTAGGCTCACAGAAGACAAGTAGCAGCATATGGCACATGAACAGCCACACACTAGTTCTTCATAAAAGAAACTGCTTTTAGGATCATGCAGAGCTAGTTGGTGTTTTGGATGGAATAAACCCTATTGCAGCTGGCAGTGACAAGAATGACCACTTATAAACCAAGTTCTAGTAAACTGTCATCACCAAACTGGTTCACAGTCATTCCAGATTTCTCTGCAGCAAACTCTTCCTAGCAACTAAAGAAGGGAGAGGGAATTAATATTAAAATAGGCACTGGTGATAATCCTCCTCCCTCTCTCTGTGTCAAACTCCCAGAGAATACAACTTCAGACACTGCTTCCCTACAGCCATATGACCCAATTTTCCAATGCTGAAATTGCTGATTATTACATTACATGCACAATTATTAAATATGCCACTTAGAAACATGAAGTATAAATCCTTTCCAAGATAAACCATGTTTAAGAATCTTCAAATTTTCCTTTTCTTATGGAGACTGTAATTCCACTCATACTTCTTTTAGAAAGCCTTTCATATAAAAACCCATAGGTAAAAACTGACATTCAAACTCTCCAAGGACATCCTGTTGAGGTAAACAGGAAAGCACATAAGGAAGAGAGAATTCCGAAATGACTGCTAATAAAAAATGATAGCAACAGAATGCCACTGCCAAGGATTTTCCTTTAGGCTTTTGAAAAAGTAGGAAATTCAAGGCTACAACTACAGAATACCCAGACTTAGCTTTCCTTTCAAAAGAAGTAGTATAATACAAAAAATACTATAAAGCAGGGAGTTCATTATTAGGACTTATAAATAATTGCAGCAGGATTTCCAAGAAACGTGCAGCTATTTTGGTACGTTCAGCCTGTGCACACTTCAAGTCTGAGGTGCAGGCTTATACACATACATGACAAAATCATTCAAGATGATACAAAACTATTTATCCAGTTCATGAGTTTTCCATATTTCTATTGCAATGGTTACATAAGCCTAACTTTCATGAAATGGGTAAGTTGAAGCTGTTGAGTAAATAATTTACATTGATTATTCAAAAGTTTGTACGGTTCCTGGAGTAGTAGAGCCTGATGGACCGAGCAGCTTGGTCTGCAGTAATTAAAGAGAGTGTGAAGGTTCCTGGCTTGGGTGTTGAGCTGCTCCTACAGCCCTCTTTCAAGACAACTTCATTTTAACATTCCAAAGGATGCTGATTTGGTAACTTTTGACTGTAGCCTAACATCTTACACTCAACAGCTGCCTCCTTGCTTTAGAGGCTTAAGATCAGGTGGAAAATTGTGCTGTAAAAGGTGAAAGGCTACAGAAAAAAAACAAAGCATTCCCCACTAGTCAAAATCAACCTCAATGACTCATTTCTTACTGGTCATCTAGGGAGAAATGTACAATTTAAAAGCTTGGAAATTTGGCCCTCAATCCTTTAAAAGGCTAAGGTCAACAACAATCTTGCACTTAGGAGTCTAAATAAACTGGCCAGATATTCAGAGATGCTGAGCATATAAAGTTCTCACTGATTTCAAATTTCTAGACCTTCTGATGGCAGAGAAAACTTTCATACACTATCATCTTTCCTGAGTTTACATAAACAGCTCAAATGAATAACCAAAGAAGAATGTAAAATTTCTCCCACTTTATCCCAAATGAGTTTTCATGCTGGAGGTTAATGATTACAATGACCTTTCAGAATGGGGACTGATTCCGAAATAACCACTCAATTACTGTGCTGCATCTACTCCACTGGACAGATAAACATTCCTACTTTTCACATCAGTCGTAGCACGCAACCTGAGAATGTGCTGGCTCAAATCCTCAGTGTGCAGCACAGCAAGAGTGGAACCCCTACAGGGGCAGAAGCCATGACGATGAGTGAAATTCTGCCACTATCCCCCTTGGTATACCAACACAGCAACTCTGCAGGAGGAGCACAGCAGCATTGGGAAGACCTCCCTGACTAGGAAATGAAAGACATGGGGGAAAAGAGGTTGGTGGCAAAGGAGATGTTCAGGTGACAGTAAGTTTTTTTCCTAAATGTACTAAAGATAGAATTCCTGAACTGAAAGTAAAACTCCCCTGTGCTCCTGGGCAAAACCAGGGGGAAGGAAAACAGAACTGAAAGTTGTGCAACCACCCTCCCCTTTTTTCCCCTGAGAGGGATGTGCAAGAGTGTGTGAGTGTGTGTGTGTGTGTGTGAGTGAGTGTGTGTGTGAAGGAGAAGCAGCAATCTTTTGAGAACAGGAGCTGAAGATAGCAAATCTGGCAGCTGCCAAGTGTTTGGGAAGAAGCCAGGAAAAAAAGAGTTGGGAAATGAGGCATGCAGCTGTTGAGCAGTCATGAATAAATTGAGCTATAAGACAAAACTGCTGTGACAGACATGTGGGGTCCATTTTCTCAATCAAGGATATCTTCATGAGTAAAAACATTCATGCAAAAGGAAAAGAAAGCAAGAGTTTAGCTTGACTGGGACCAGGGAGGGCTTACAAACATTCTTACCACTGTAGGAAAGAGATTAACAAAGAGGAAGGCAAGGGAGGTCTGATGGACTGAACTGAATGCAGGGGAAGTTTCTGGAACAACTAAGTAAATTTGACATATGCTGTTCCAAAAATAACATTTTCCAGAATGATAGGAACAAGGAGTGTATGTTGGAGCTGGAGAGAGAAAGATCTTTCAACAAAGAAGTAAGCCCTGAGTCAAAAGCTTGCGTCAGTGTCTGAAGTGCCTCAAGGTCTGTGTTTCCAAAAGGCTCTCTGTCATGTAACTCCTTGATACAAAATAGGAAAGCTGAGCTTTCACAAAGAAACAGGCCATTTCAGAATAGTTACCAAAACATTACATAGTTGTTCTATACTTTCGATGAGGTTTTACCAAGAGGTACAATATTCACACTCTTGCATCTTGTTTGTAGCACAGAAAAGCTTCAGACTCTTTAAAACAGCTGTGTTAAAATATTTCCCACACAAGAAGAACCCATACACTAACAAAGAGGGAAAGAAAGCAAGAAAACCTTTTGACAACCTGAAGTAGTAATTAATATTTATCTTAAAAATAGTAGTCATTATGAGGTAAAAGCTAATTTCAGTAGGAAAATAGTACAAGAGCAAAAAGTTCTTTCAAAAATTAATCAAGGTATGTTAATTTAGGCTTATTGTGATATAGAAATACTTGATCAAAATTCTCATGCAAGTAACACATGGACTTTTTTTTTCTTACCTGCTTTCACAGTCAAGTGCTGAAATTCCTTTGGTATAGTTTTGAGAGTAGTGCTTACTTTAAGAGCTTAAGACAAAAAAAAAAAAGGAAATTATTTTAAGTATGTGTGGGTAAAATCTACAAGTATTACTTCTGAGAAAGGGACACCTAAACTGGCATTAGACGTAACACCAAACATACTTGAAAAGTAGCCAAATACCCTCAGAAAACCAAAGCACTCAAACAAGTAACGATTTCTAAGAGCACAGAAGTCAAGAACAGAAAGACCTATGCTCAAATTGCCAAGTAATCTCAAATTTTGAGAATTTGTGGGGTTGACTGCTTATTCCCCTCCCCCATCCCCCTACACATCCTTTCTAATGACTTTCTGAAGGAGTTTTTAATGCACCATAGAGTATTTTGATGTACTGTAATACTCGGTATTAAATGACCACTTGGAATGAAACCTCTCCCAGTCTAGGATGACCCTGCTTTAGCAGAGAGGTTGAACCAGTTGTCCCTTCCAACCTTTCCTGCTCTGTGATTCTGTGATCTGCCTTTATCAAACAAAATGTGGGAAAAGTTCTGGGTCTTGTAACCCAGTTCAGTTTCCATTATCTTCCAAATTTAACTACATTGTAACCTAAGTGAAGATAATTTACTTGTATACTTTTGAAAATGCAGGAAAATTTGCTTCTACTGTCCTGAACTGCAGGTTCTTGACTTCTGGGGAGATCCCCTCAGCCAGGAGAGTGATTTGCTCTCATGTCTGTCAGAATAGTAATAAAAGGTAGAACAAAAGTATTCGTTCTTTGGCTGAAAAAGTAGCAATCTGTGTCATAAATACAGCGTATCTTCAACCCTGAAGGAGGATTGCATGTCTCAAAACAGGTTCCCATGTGACTTAACATGTCAGCTACAAAAATCAAACCACAACTTCGTCATCTAAGCAGTGAAAAAAATATTCCCTTAGTAAAAAGTAAATCTTCCCTAGACATTTCAAAGCAATAACCTTCAAGGTTCAAGTCCGTCTCTGGTCCATTATACATTTTACAACAAAACAAACCTTGTCAACAAAGCACTGATTTCCTGGAATATGCTGATGTGTCAAAATGTTTTACAAACACATGTCAACTCTTGACAAACTTTCTTTGAAACAGGGACACTGGGAATCTGTCAAACTTTGTCACACCTGAGTGTTGAAGGTGAATCAGGAATGTGGACTACCTGGTCCCACAGCTCTGATGCAACCTTAAAGTGTGGACATCTGGGAGGCTAAAATATTTTTTATTTTAATTAATAATCTGCAGCTCTGAGAATTGGGCAACAAAATACCCACAATTTTTTTGTTTCTACAATGGAGGGACAGCAAATAAGAATTGAGAAAAGGGAATATAAAAGGGAATGAATAGCTGTGTGATGATCCAGTGCCAGTTCTGGAAGCCATAGAAGCTACTGCGTGTAAAAAGGGAAGGATCAATTTCACATGGCTCGCTGCTGATGGATTTCAAGTGAAATGAATGAATCAAGTCTTTTCAGTCCAATTTGACTAAAACTTTTGTTTTGCAAAAAAATACATGGATTATTTTTTCAAACAGCAATAAAAACTAATTTTGAAGTGTTGATGGTTCTTGCAAAAATGGAAATTCAAAATTTGTCACAGTGTAATCTTTACTCTTAAAAAATTCCTGATAACAACTGAAATTTAAAGTAAGAAGTGCAACATTATTTGCCTTAGGGCTAGACATATTTTAGAAGGTACATTTCATATCATTCACATGTGATAGAACTAATTTTGAAACAGACCCCTCCATTTATTTGTCTTCAACTCGGCTGCTGTGAGTTGTCTCTTTAAATCTACAGCAACACATAGCCAGCTTAGAAATTAAACATACCATTGCTTCAGTCAGCAAACATAGCGGCTTACTAAAAACATACATAATTTAATCCCTAATGGAAAAAAAAGTTATTTATTTGAATACCTTGTTTGTCATCCTTCTTTCCATCTTGTAACAGGGCAGAGTTATCAGGTACCTCTTCAGCTGATGACTTCTTAAAGAAAGAAAATTTGTTAATTACACTGATTGTTGTAGCTCGTAACTTGTACCTTTCCACAGTCAAACATTTAAGAATACAGATCAACACAAATAATGGCAACATCTACTCTTGCACCGCAATTTCTTTGTTAGGTAAAGAAGCATAAAGGACCTAGAGAAAGACAATATAGCTCTGCTTTTCAAGGTACAGCAGTTCCACACCTAAAATCAGTTAGAGGAATAATTCAACAGTGAATCACTGAAGCAGATAAGGACTATATGTAAGGAGAGACTTCCCCCAACAGAGCCATATGTATCACCTGTGTTAGGAGAGATGAAACCTTCTCCAGTGTCCATGAGAAAAGTCTCTCTAACCAAAACTCCAGCTGTACTGATGAGCCTGATGGTTATGCTTCAAAGGCTCCTGGCTGATGTGACTGATCCTTGAACTACTCCTTTCTTTCAACATGCAGTCATAGAGATGGGAAAATCAAATTTCATTAGCAAGTCTGTTGGAGGCCCATTCAGGCCTTTGATAGGAAAACAGAGGATTTCTCCCCACTCTTATTCCTTAATTTTCTGTTATTTCAGCAGTAACTTCTAGGAATTTATTGTTCTCAGAGCATCTGCTGTGTAGCCCACAAGACGGAACCTGGAACAAATTCTACCTTCATTATCTGTAAGAACAAGGATACACTCTGCAACCAAAGAAAACATTAAAACAAATGCCAGAAACCCTAAACTTCTCTAAATATTAAGTGATGCTGGTTTTTTCCCAGGGAGCATGGAAGAGGTTTGACCTAAAAATGTCCTGAAATAAATTGGGCCTAAGCAAATGAGTTGAGAAACCTAGATTTCACAGACATTTTTAAAAGACCACAAAAATCTCAAGTCAGTAGTTCAAAAAGGAAAACTCCACAGTAAAGGTCCGTGTTATAAAGTTTCTGAGGAATGGGATACCCTAATACTTCTGAGAAAGCAACACAGGAAAAATAGGGCTTGAGGACTCTGAAACTGTATGAACAAAACTTTTCACATCCATAGCTAGCCCTGACACTCAAGTGAAGAACATGAGACCACAGACCTAACTCCGTGCATGCTTTAATCAATGGAATGACTTTCTGAAATTTCAGTGAACTGTGAGCATGACATTTCTGAGGGAGCTAAGAGGAACCCCAGCTAGTCATTTTATGCATGTTTTAACTTTAAGATTTTGGCAGTGAGAAAGCTTGTAGAAAAGAACCAAAGGAGAGTGGGAGTCAAAAACTTGAGGGAAAAAAAACCTGTGAAGACAAAACTTCCTTGGTAAACAAAAATCAGTCACCCATGTCATTGTCAAGCATAATACCAGCAGCCTAGGTGCATTTTGCAAGTTTAACAAAGCCTAGCATGCAGATGACACGTCTCCTGCCATTATTTTCTTTATAAATGCATTCAGGAATTGTTTCCATTTTATTGCAGTACTGTAGTTCAGCAGTCACAGTAAAAACAGTCACTTCAAATGAAATTAAACAGCCTGAATGGATGATAGGTGGAAATTAAAAAAGACATGGAGGTAATGCATAACAGATTGCATTGATAATATAATATTTTTAACATAATATAATTTTTAGTGATAAAGTATCTAAAGTATAATTCCACAACTAGCCAAGTTACAAATGAAATTTCAACAGTAGATTGCTGCACTTCCCACTGAGGGAGATGAATGGAAGATGAATTACTGACCTTCCAAATGATACTCATTCAGTGTATTCATTCCGAATGTAAAAACTTAAGTTGAAAAAAAAAAAATCAAGTCAAAATGATTCTCAAATCACTTTTGAGGAGATTTTAAAGTCCAATAATCTTGGACAATGTAAACTGAAGCTTTTTAATTATGTGTACGAAAGATACATAATTATATATTTGTTTACATTTCAAATATAATTTAATTCTATATTATATCTATATCTTCCTTTATACTTCAAGTTGCAAGTCACCCAAAATAAGGTCATAAGCAAGGGATTAGGCTGTTCTGGTAAAGGACCTGCCCACACTGCCAACATACCAGATTTGTGCACTACCAGATCTGCAATGCTGCTTCCAAAGCCCAGTGTGACTGCTGTGCTTTGGCCAAGCTGCTGTAGGATGAGCAACACCTCCCAGGGATACCACACATATCTGACCAGTTCCAGAAGACAGACGGGGTGCTCAACGCGCTGGCTGCAGCACTGCCCAAAGTGAACACTGTACTCCATAGAAGCGTAGGAGATTCTGGTTGGTGGTACCACTGCCAAGATGGATTTGATGAGGGAGCAGCTAGGTTCTGACCCATAGACTTCCCAGAGCAAGGCACTGGGAGGAAACAACTAGAGAACAGCCTTGCTGAGCTGCCATGACATACCATTATTTTTAAACTTGAAAGCAGTGTCAGAAGGGCTGGTTCCTGCAGTCAGTCTGCCATTTGATTAACTACCTTGACACTAAACCTTTAAATCCCGCAGCACGTATATTGAGAGTTGCAATATTCAGGCACAACTCAGTGGCCATGATTAGTTCAGTTCTAAGGGTCTTTAAATGTTTTGGATTTTAACCTCAGTGTTAAATTCTTCTCCTCAATTCAGTTTTTCTTGCAGCAGTCTTCACAGAATCATACAACAGTTGGGTTTGGAAGGGACTTCTGGAGCTCCAAAAGTCGCTGTTACATCTAGCCAAACCTACTGTGTTCGAATTGGGCCCCTCACTACAAGAAAGGACACTGGCGTGTGTTCAAAGAAGGGCAGTGGAGCTGGTGGAGGGTCCAGAGCACAAAAGGAGCGGCTGAGGGAGCTGGGGTTGTTTATCCTGGAAGAAAGGATGCTCAGGCGTGACGTTACTGCTTTCTACAACTATCTGAAAGAAGACAGTGCTGGCCTAACAGTTGGAATTGATGATCTTGGAAGTCTTTTCCAAACTATATGATTTTATCATTCCAGGTCTGTGCTGAAGCCTCATATTTTCAACCAATTCAGACTCAGGAGATACTTCACCTGAACACTGTCCATGTGCCCCACTGCCCCTCCTGCAGCAGTCCTGCAGGACACCAACAGGTAGAGTCTATTTCTCTGCAGACTCCAGCATCTCACAAGTCCCTCAATGACTACTGTGAACTCTGTTACGTGGGAATATCTCTTGAAAAGCCTGTCAACTCTTTCCAGACACAGAAGAAATGGCTGAGGTGGGGGTTTGAGATGGCTTAATGGGAAGCTTAGAGACTCCTAAAGTCCTCTCAGAGACTCACAGTCCTGCTGCTCACATAGCACAGTCTCTGTGAAGCTGGTCCAGCCTCCTCCCATCTGCAAGGTAAGGACCCAGCTTACACCTCCTCACCTCTGTCCGACTGAAGTCCCGAGTCTGCTGACTGCTTGGCAATGGCTCAGAATAAGAATCAAACAGTGCACAGTCACGCATGGGCTTCAAACAAGCTGCAGGGCAAAGAAAAAAAAATTAAAAAAAATGAAACAAAACCACAAAAAACAAACAAACAAACAAAAAAACCAACCCAAAAACCCCTGAAACAAAAAACCAAACAAAAGAAAAAATCACCCCCCCCAAAAAAACCAAAAAAAAAAACCCCAACCCACCCATCCCCAAAAAAAACCCACCAAAAAATGAACCCAAAACCAAACACAGAGACACACCAAGTCTTCGGTTAATACACATTTCTTAGAAACCTGTTCTAGCATAATTTTGCCCTTCTTTTCTACATCTCAAGACACAATCCATAAGATATTGATGACAAACACCATGAAGAAAATCCTTCTATCTTGCATCTTAAGTAAGACAGTGTCATGAAAGGGATAGCATGTATAATTTCTGTTGTAGAAATAATGGTGAAATTTGGAAGAAATTTTTCCTTCTCCCAGACCAGTAGCAACTTAGTTGATCTTATAGTTTATACTTTGTTCTCTTAGCAATGTTAAAGGTATTTACGTTACCTTCAGCTGCAGTTTTGACTTTTTGAATACTGTAAAGTACAGTAGAATCTAAATTATACACTAAAATTGAAGGCCAGCAAAAAGCAAAGCACTAAATACAGTGGATGCTGTAGCATATACCATCTTCAACTAAACAACATTGAGAGCACAGGAAAAAAAAGGAAAAAAATCACATCCAGCTTCTCAAAGCAATATTCCCATAAAGCTAATTTCTATCTTCTGCTGGTATCACTCTGGGATTAGTTCCTCAGAGATAAATCTGTTTTATGAGCTGGAAAACATCTTTTTTTAAAGATCAATATATCAAAAGGCAGAATAATCACATTTCTAGTTTTTGGCTAGCATCTATTCTATCTCAATAAATTAAGGTCTTAGAAATCTGTCTTAATTTACAGTACAGTGGATTACACACAGGGCAAATAGCTTTTGAGATTCTGAAAATTAGTTCTAATAAAAAGTTTCCAAAAAGAAGGTGGTGGGTCAAACTGTCAATGGACCTGTGCCAGGACAGCATTTGGACAGTTGTGCTCATAGTTTATGGTACAAGTCATAAAACTAGCAAGATTAATGCATTCTTAAATGCTTTTTTGCTCCAAGTCATTTTATTTTAAGCTTTAACAACACTCTTATCGATGCAAATTGGTTCAATTGAACCAAATTATGCCTCATTCTGAAACTAATACAACAACTTAATGAAAAACAGTTTCCAGTAATCTTCATCGGGATCCTAAGAAGCCAAAAAAATTGAAAAAAATTTATAAATTCCACAGAAATCAAATTATGAAAACATGAAAACACAAGATTTCTCTTGAAAATTGCTTTTGATATTTTAGGTAAGTGTGTGAGGCACTTGCATACTTACCAACGCTTTTATTTCAGAAGTGATAAAACCAGGGCTCTGTGCTTTTCTGTGATTCACAGGCTTACAGTGCGTTGAGATGTTCTGCTTTTTATTAATGCAAGTTTTTCAAAAGATAGATTTATGAATCCTGACCAGATAGCAGAATGAGCACGAGATATTTTCAGACCCTCAAATTAACCAGAATTAGTTCATTAGCTGGGGTATTTAAAGGACCCACAAGAAACAATTAGTCCTTTCACCTCCTCCATGTAGATTTGCTTGAAATGCTTGGTTTCATGCAATAGCTTGAAACAATAATCGTATAAGAAAATGGTAGAAATAAGTGCTGAAAGGGACAAATAGGGAAAAAGACAACTCCCAGGGAACAACTGCAGCTTACCATGCTGTTTCTCCCATTGACATAATGATTCCCTGCTACTAGAGATAGTTATTTCCATTGCAGTTTTACCCAAAAAGGCTCAGTGTGAAAATACACCAAGAAGAACCTGCATGGATGAGTTTACAAGCCAATTTATCATAAGACCAGGCATGAAAGTAGTGAACAAAGTGGTGGTCCTGGGGGGGAAAAGGGTAGTTGCAATTATGACAGGGGAATGTAACTAGAGAGACTGAAAGTGATGAAGATTTGGAAGTGCAGGTTTTCCAGGAGCTTATTGCTTTGGATATGAATATAGTGGATTACAGGTACATGACTCCAGAAATTATTTCACAAATCTGATACAGGGTCAACATTTAAATTTCCTAACTGCAGCTTGATGTGTTCTTTTCCTGCCTTTTAATATACTCACTGTCATCAAATTTAATGGAGATTTTATTAGGTCTTAAATATTATCCCTTAGCATGGTAATTATCATCTGTGATTAATCCTCCTTGCCCTCGAGAGTCAAGCACATTTTTTAGATGTAACAGTATATATTTCAACATTCATTTATAATTAAAAGAAACATAACTGAAGAGAACAAATGAAAGGGCAGGTCTTTCACAGCACATTACTGAGGTATGTTATATTTTGGATTAATTCATCCTTGTGCTACACAAACTGTTGTAATCCTCCTGTCATTAATGTAACCTACCCATAGAACAATCTGTGGATTACATAAAATAAACTACAAAAAAAGTCAACCTTTGATATAACCAGTATCTCCATCTAACAAAATACACTAGCATATTAAGTTCTAATGCAGTCCAGTATCATTTTAAACAAATCTTCAAGAGACGGATACTTTAAGGAAAAATCATCAAAAGAATTAAGAGCTATATCATAGATTCATAGAATGGTTTGGATTGGAAGAGATTTTAAAAATCATCTAGTTCCAGCCTCCCTTGCCATGGGGAGGGACACCTTTCACTAGACCAGGTTTCTCTAGGCTTTATCCAACCTGTCCTTGAACACTTTCAAGGGTGGAGCATCCACAACTGCTCTGGGCAACCTGTTCCAGTGACTCACTGCCCTCACAGTAAACAATTTCTTCCTAAAATCTAATGTAAACCTGTACTCTTTCAGTTTAAAGCCATTGCTGGATTCCCTTTGTTTTACAGATACTCATCTCCCTTTTTAGCTGTCCTGACACCTGAAGCACAATGGAGCAAGGGGCAGACATTAAGAGGGAGGTACCTGCTACACTTTGCATCCCTATCTTTACGCTTTGATATATTACTTCTTCAGCAATCACCTCATAAGCACAATTAAAAACATGTCTTAAATGCAGCTGGAGAATCATTACATGGCGTAGAAGCCCATTCCAGGATGGAAAGTGAACCTAACATACGTTGGATTTCTGAGATGGCTACAGAGACATAACTTGCCGCAGGAACTTTACCTGCTTGAAGGTACTCAGGCAGCAGTGTCTCTGGCAGTGTCTCAGGCAGCTGGTAACCATTCTTCCTCGCAACCACAAGGTGGAAAGCAGCACAGAACTCTGGGAGTGTCAGTGCCCCATCACAATCCACGTCACTCAGCTCCCTGTGGATAAAACAGGCGCACATTTTCCAAGGTGTTACCTCAGGGAAACATAAGTGTGCCATCACAGGAGAGACAAAAATGCAACTCCGAGAAGGGATATTTAAACACAAGACAAGCATCTCTGTCATGTACACTTGATCCTGACTTGCACATTTGTCTTGGGGAAGACGAAGCAAGCTGATTTTCTAATACTGACTTGCCACTTTTCCCTTTTTCAGTAAAGTACATTTCTTTAATACATCATGCCATTGAATATGACAGTATGTGTATATTAGAATGTGAAATACATAACCTATTCTTATAGGGTGGCTGGTGTTAGAAGGGACCTCAAAGATTATCTAGTTCCAACTCCTCTGCCATGGGTAAGGAACCTTCCACTAGACCAGGTTACTCAAAGTCCCATCCAGCCTGGCCACGAACACCTCTGGGGACGGGGAGTCCACAACCTCTCTAGGCAATCTGTTCTAAGGCCTCATGATCCTCACAGTAAAGAATTCCTTCCTAATATCTAATCTAAACCTGCCCTCCTTTAGCTCAGAGCCAATCCTTCTTGTCCTATCACTACATGCCCTTGTAAAAAGTCCCTCTCCAGCTCTCTTGTGGCCCCCTCCAGGTACTGGAAAGCTGCTAGATCTCCCAGACCATTCTCTTCTTCAGGCTGAACAGCCCCAAGTCTCTCAGCCTGTTTTCATAGGAGAGGTGCTCCAGCCCTGTGATCAACTTAGTGGACCTTCTCTGGACTTGTTCCAACAGGTACACATCCTTCTTATGCTGAGGACTCCAAAGCTGGACACAGCACTCCAGGTGGGGTTCCACCAGAGCAGAGTAGAGGAGCAGAATCCCTTCCCTTTCCCTGCTGGTCACACCTCTTTTGATGCGGCCCAGGATGCAGTTGGTTTTCTGAGCTGCAAGTGCACATTGCTACAAGGGCAAAATTAACCTTCAAAATATTAACCTTTAATACTTGGAAGCGCTTTTTGCTAATCCATGCAGGATCTTAAAACAGTTCAAGCAGAAAAAGTTAAATACGGACTTTAGCAATGGTTACTTAGCACCACTGACTAACCTTAAAAAAAAGAGCAAAATTAACGCTCTTGACACATTTAAATATTGTTGTTAACTTCTCACTAAGCAGTTCTCTCTAATTCTAGCACGTTTCACAAACACTAAAGCTGAACTTTAAAAATTCAAGAATTCAATTTTGTAAATTAACTCTTTGCAAAAACTGAGTAATATTTTATCTTCTGCATGTGGTCTAAAATAAACATGTAATTTCTTACTCTTTGAAAGTAACAAGCATTTCGCAAGCTGTTGAGGTTATAGTGACAAGGACTGAAACATCCCATGTGTTTAACACAGCAACACAACCTGATAAATCACACTGCCACAAAATTACAATTATTTACTAGAAAGGAATATTTTTCTTGAAATTCTGCACAGAGAACAAGTTGCGTCAGCAATAGAAATAAAATCTGTTTTGCTAACATATTAGGTTAATCCATTCTTCTTAAGTAATCTTAAATTTAAATTCCAATATTCACTTCCCCCAGACCTACGTTTCTTCAGTTGTGTTTTTTCTTTTATTTTCACAACTGACAATCCGCTTTGAAAAGATTCCAGACATATCCTTTGACCCTGACAGATGTTTAGGCTCTTGCAAGCTTTTCTTCTCATCTCTCTTCATAAAAGCATATATAAAAATAAAATCACTATCAGCATTTCTGATCCACGTTTAAAACTGTTTGTTCCTCCTATCAGAGAAGCAAGTATGACAACAAATTACAAAGCACCATGTTGTTTATGAAAATATAATAGAATTCTTGTCAAATTTTATCATGTACAGTTCCATTCGCAATTGTTTCTCAATAAGCTCATTAAAAGCAAATGCACTGGTTCATTAGAAAAGCACTAATGAATTATGTAGTTGTTTAATTAGGCCTCCTCTGACAGAACAGAGACAAAAACATAAAACCAACAACACATCTAAAACATTCCAGAGGTGCTTCTCCTCTGTGTCATTTCATGAAAAATACCGGTTCTTTGAGCTAATGATGCTGCTTACAATACATTTAAGAACAGCTCTCAACTACGTCGCTGTTCAAACCTTCCCAGTCCTGCTGAGTAGGCTAACATCTCTCCAGAAAAGAAGTGTGTCACGAAGATCAATGAGCACCCTGCTGCTTGGGCCTCAAATGATTCTGGAGATAAGAGCAATAATTATAACTGAAGACACTTTTAAAATTTAACAAGAACTGTTGAATTAAGTGTCTTTAAAAAAAACCACATGATACGCATCCCCAACACTATTAAAGTACTCACCAGATGTGAGAAAGTTCTGGGATGGGCAGCTTCGATTTTGTGAAGAAATTCTTTGCTACGGAACCTGTTGGGAAAGGCATGCCTCATCAACCATCGGAAATTAATTCTCCAAATTCCTTTTACCAGGTCTGCTGTGCCAGAAGCAGACAGTTAATTTACGTCCGAGAGATGCTCAGATTAATCGGATGCTACTGGAGATCTTGGACCATTTGTTTCCTTCTGAGTAAATGATAAAGCCAGACAGAGCTGTTGACCTCAATTCCCCATTCCCTCCACACGGGAAAAATAAATAAAGGGAAACCCACTTTAGTACTAGTAACTCTAACCTGCATAATAAGTATGTCACCAATGATGAAATAACAGACACAAACAGCCCTGCTTCACCCAGAAGTCATGTGCATGGCAGTACAGTGCTTTGACATCTGCACTGCTCTCCCAAGATGCTGCTTCAACCATGACTTTTCCCTGTAGCGAAAATTTTATGAGGGAAAAAAAAGAAAAGAAAAAAGAAACTGCAGAAGATTCAGATAGCACACAGCTCCTGTCCTGCTGCAAGCATCCTCACTCACCCTGCCACAGCAGCCCTTCTCATACTTCTAGTTAACAACTTCTTCACCATCTCATATGCACAGGCTGTTAGGGGTACCCTGGAAGCCCTTCCTGCGTACAGGCTTACAAATCATAAGGAAGCAAAGCACAGACTTCTGGGATGATAATCCTCTTCCCCGTGGGCAACCACTGGGGAAAGAACCAACACTGAACAACCATTTGTTCTTTGAAGCAAACTGCATGAAGGAGACTTAACGGAGGTAAAGAACTGCTGAAGCACTAATTTCAGTTAGCAGCAGGTCATTTCTTCAAACTTTTGGCTGGAATCAAGCCCCAGTGATACAGCAGGGCTCATTACAACTGCCTCAGTTTAAAACCTGTGACATATTCCTTGCCAGACCAACTGTCTGTACATGGCAAAGTCTCCTCTCACAAGCAGCCTGGACCTTCTATTCAGGATGGAAATCTGAGTATGATCAGAGCCATCTCAATATGCTCTTAACAATACTTCTACCATGTGTGTGCTCTCCAGGATTGTTTTCTAATTACCTAAAGGTCAAAATCTCAGTCCCCCAGAACCATAAACCCTCAGGCTTGACTGCACACGGCAGTTTTGCATGCTTCACTGTTGCCACATGGACACTGCCACAGTTCTGCTGGATAAGCCAGCACAACCCTCAGGGGTTTTTCAACTCAATATACACTGCAGATGTGATCCACAAATACAGCACATCAAATACAGAGAGCTCATTTTAAATTTTACCAAATTGCCAACACTTCTCCCTTAGATGTAATTATTTCTCTAAAATTAGGATATTTAGGAGGAAATGTAAGGCTCACAATACTGGTTTGAATAGTCTGCCTTCTAAAAGAAAATACAATCAACTCTTACAAATGCACTGCCAAAGAAAAAAGCATTTATTTACTTAACATTCTCACCACCCAGCTTGGTCCCCCTATTCAATGTGCACAGTATTTGGTAAAAATTACCTGAAATAAAGGCCTTGAGGTCGGGCTGCAGGGACCTGAACTGGTTAATGTAGTAATCTCGCTGCTCCTCCGTTATCCTCCAAGGGTCATCTGAGTACTGGGTGCTGCTGTCCTGCTGCTCCCGCTCCACTGAAAGAGACTGAAGGGAGGGACAGTGGCATCAGCCACAGGGAGGGCACCTGAAGGGCATTGGAAACCTCAAGAAACCAGATTCACACTGTTCTATTTACCAGAGACAAATTTTCAGAAGACAAGAAGCAGAAATGGCCACACTGATGACCATCCCACTACTTACCTGTTAAAAAACTGAGGTCATTATTAGATATCTTTACCCAGGCAATTAAAGGAAGTTTTACATGACCAAAGTTCAAAGGAAAAGGAAATCTTGGTACTGCTGACCACTAGAAGTCCAAGTCATACTTTATTACCTCTAGATTCATTTTGGGGGTCCACTTTGGCTGCCATGCATTACAACCTTGAACTGCACACTGTACACCTCAAATGGATGGAACCAGTAAAGGACCTAAAGCTGCATTTATGCATCTTTGTGCATGAAAATTTATCTTTGCTGTGAAACTACATATTTAATCTAGGAATGGTGCTGTAACTAGGGAAATATTCCACGTCTGGACCCTCTGCTCACCCCAGTAACTCAGCACTCATTATGCCAAGTCAGGGAGACACACAAGCCCCTAGAGATCCCCTCAAACTTCTATCACTTCCCAAAGTTTAAGTAAAAATCCTCATTTGGGTAAAGGAATATTCTGGAGGAGAAGGGTATTTAATCCAATGGTATCTCTGCTCTGTCTTTGCTCCCTGATTAACTTGTTTATGGGGTGCCTGTATCTTTTGCAGGTTGGACGGAGGTATCTACAAGAAGGCTGCCCGTACAGCTGGTGTCTGTTAAAATGGAATAAATTAGTATTCAGTATTTAAGCCTGGATGATAACAGTCTTAAAAAGGGAGGGCAAGAATAAACAACAATCAGCTGTGAAACCCTTTCTCTGACATACCTGTCTATTTCCCAAGAATCAAATGCAAAACACCAATTCTGAAATACATCAAAAGATCCCTGAAACAGGCAACATCATAAAGCTGTAAATTAATTTTCATTTCAAAGTGCTACACAAATGCACCCAATTTCATTTCAAGTTAGCATAAATTATGTGACACTACCTGTAGATCTCTTTTGGAGGCTCAGGTGACATTTTATTGTGGGTGTGAGATACTAAGCACTCAGGAAAATGTAGAGTCTCTGAGTCTTACTTATTCAGGAAAATCGCTCACTTAAGAGAGCTTTGTCCTTCCTTACGGCAAACTACTTGTTTGCATAAAAAATGCACAGCAGGCATATTGGAACACAGGAAAGATCTGCTTTTGCAACCAGCAGGAAAGTATAAGACCCATTTTCATAAAAACAAACAAATTCCCAGAAATTAATTTATTTTGTTTAAGGTGCAATTTAACCAACTGGGGTAAAAAACCAAAATATGCAGAATGTTAGCCATAAATACTATGCACATATTACAGATGGGAATCTAAATCAAGAAGGAATCTCTGTGGAATCTCATGTACTTTAAATGAAAATGGTTTACTTCGACTTACCTTTAGCAATTTAATTAATTAAATTATTTATTTTAATTTCTCCATCCCATCAGCTTTTTTTTCCTCATATACTAAAAAAGCACACTTCTGTCTCTAGTCTAAAAACACCATGAAGAACACTTTTCACTTTCAAAGCGATAATTTTTCTGCCTTTTTAAAAAATTTCTCTATTGTTTTGTTAGCAGTACTACTAAAGAAAAATATGCAATTCATTACCCGGTTAGGAGTTGAACAGGTGGGTGCAGATTTGGCTCCATAATTCCCTGATGATGGTCCATCTTGATGGTGAGTAGAGTGTCTGACTTCATAAGGAGCTACATTAGACATTTAAAATTAAATCTATAAATGATGGGATAATAAAAAATATAGTGCTAGACTAAAGGAAATAATTAAATACCACAAGATCAAGAGGGTAGCTCAAGTCCATTTTGTCTTATGCAACAAAATTCCAGCCACATACTTGTCTTTACCATTGCATCATTCTTCTTCAGGCGTTATACTACTAGATAACAGAAATCAGTGTTCATCACGTTTAAATATACATTTATATAGCCTGTCCATGCATTTATACATCTTATACACTTACAGCCACATATAGCACAAGATATATTTTAAATAAGAAGAAATAATTCAACTGAGCTGCCAAAAAACATGCTTTGACAATGTTATCAAATAGCAAATTATTACTTTTTCATATACTCTGTCTCTCCCTTCCCTAATTTCTGTTGAAAATCAAAATACATGACACAGGACTTTACACTATTTGGAATGAAGTTGGTGAAGAAAAGGAACAATTTCTTCTTCTTTTGCTAAAATAAGTCATTTAGGCTCCACTGCAGCAAATATAGTAAGCAGTGACATGACAGCACATTTAGGAACAATGTTTTAAAAATAGGGCAAGTATGTAAACAAAAGGCAACTCACTTGCAAACCTTTACAGAGCTGAGAACTGCTGCCAGCCTATTTAAAATTTATCATTACACAGTCTGCATTAGATAGTCAGAACCTTAATGACTCATGATGAAAAAGGAGACCAAGAAATCTTAAAAATTTTGAGCTCAGAAAGACCTTAAAAATTATACCCCTAACCCTCTTGTTTTCCTAAGGGGTCTTATCCTGTATTGGTATTTATTTTTATTCCTGCACAAGTACTGCTAATTTCAGATTAAAAAAAAGGAAGGAAGGTGAAAGGTGGGAAACATTTAGATGCCCCCAGAGGGGAGATTTAAGCATTAAGCCACATTGCTGTGTGCTTGCTAGCATGAAAAACTTCCAAAACTATAAAGAAAAATGTACACAGTCATGTAAAGGAAGAACCAGCAGGTCTTGCATTAGGCCTGGCACTTGGTACAGCATGGGCCATAAAATGTTAACCACTCACTGCCACTGAGAACACATTCGGCTGAAGTATCCTCAGCAGGCTTAAAATAGGAGAGATTACTTAACTGGAAAACAGGAAGAAATCCTTTCTGAAAAATAACCATTGTTCTACACCTCTAAGATTTTATTACCTTGAAAATTTGAGCAGTTAAATAATTAATTTTGGAAGAAGCTGACAACTGGACTGGATGCTACTGTCCCTGCTCACTTTGCATAGCTGCTGAGTCCATGAGAAATTTCACAGAAGTTACATTTGCAACCAAATTCAGAAGGAAAAAAAAAACCCAACACCCAAAATACTCCCTCACAGCACTGACAGATCTGGGACAGAGTCCCAGAAAACAGCAGAGCACCTGACAGGTACATGGTCAGCCAGTCCCAATGGATGCCCCCTGCCCAGCTCTCCACAGCACGGGCTCTTTGCCATGTGTCTTCTTCACTGGGGCAGAACACGCATTGTACCAGGAAACAACTGCACTAGCATGCTTGCTTCAGAATAAATCCCACCTCTGAACAAGCTGCAGTTTACCTAAACAGCAGGGGAATGCCTGTGACTCAGTACTGGTACAATTTTCAGGTAGAGGGCACTTTATAGTGTCAAACACATTCTTATCACAGCTGTACTGAGTTTCAACATGTTGAATAGCTCTTTTTTCACTCATCTGTAAATAAGGAGAAAAGCTGAAGGACTAGCATGCTTCACTCTTCACTCACTGCAAACACACTAATGTAAAGCAGGAGGGATGATGCTATGCACCAGTGCCTACTACTGCCACCAACTTGGTCACCACATGTTGCAATTACGAGAGCACAGGTGCTTTACTATTAACAGGAACTTGTAAAGCCATAGTTAAACTGGCTTCTGCCCCATTAGGCTCTTATTAAAATCTGAATGTTTTGCCACCTACTCTAATGGCATCAAAATGAGGGACAGAACACCTATGCAGTGCCTTGTTTTTGTCTGAATTGCCTAAGTTACACTGTGGGACTGCTTTTATACTCTCATCCTATTATTACTTCTGTTACAAAACCAGAGATATTACTATCCTTTCCTGCAAAGGAAGGTTCACTTCCAATCTGAAAATTAATATGCGGCTCCTGAAATCAGGAGCAGGCTTTTCTTCCTCTCTAATGAAAACAAAACCATCGTGCACTCTGACAATATTTGCAGGCTCTCTGCCACTGGGGTATATTACACATAGTCTTGTCAGAGATTAGGTATTAGCATTTGTGAGCAGTCACACTTAAATCTAATTTAATAGATAGTGAATAGGAAGACAGGATTGAACAGTCAAAATAAATTGATCAAATAATTTTCCAAAACACAAGTCTAATTGAATTTTAAAATCATTAGGCTGATTGTCACTTGCATTTAGAATTTGGATACTTCTGATAAGGGGAAAAAAAAAGAAAAAAAATATATGAATACAATGCGCATTGCCATTTTTATCCTACCTCCATGCTGCTGCTCCAGCCCACTTCTTGCTTTACCATATCCATAACTTAGGGGTATTCTCTGGTAAGTAGATGGAGAAGCAGGAGGTGAGCAAATTGGAGACATCGGAGGAGACTTGGGTTCCTATTTCAAAAACACACAAACATAAAACACAATTCTAATACAAAAATTGTAAGAAACAACCAAGTAATGCTGCAAAGTGGTCCAAATGCATACAATATGATGGACAAACAAGATACCAACACTGCAGCATCCTTAGGCCCTTTATTTCCAAGAAAAGGCTTAAAACAGACAAGACAGGATTTGGTAAAGCATGGCAGTGCTATAGCAAAGCTCTACAATGATCAGCTCAATATATTTTACTACCAAAGATGCCAGAAGGAGTTTATGTAGAAAGCTCAATGTGAGTGGATAGCTTTGAATTTACACAGTGTGAGTGCGTTCTTTGTGGGAGATCATTTTTCATATTAAAAAAAATGTACAAAAAATTAAAATAAATCTATGAATCAGTATTTTAAACACTGTGGATCTGTGTGTATCACTGGGTAACTATCCTAAAGCTTTCTCCTTCCTTTGACTTACTGAGATTGCTTGAGAAAAGGATGTAAGCCTGAAAGATTTTACTGAATAAAGAGGAAAATGTAACACAACACAGATAACCCAGATGGAGCCAGGGGTTTGAGGGCAGTGTTGTGCTTTGGTGTCAGTACACAGAGAGACAGGCGTACATGCTCTTCTTCCTCATCCTGTTATTCCACCTGTGTATCTTGTCATCAGCTCGCTCCTGCTGGTTGACCTCAGGCTGAGAATGCCGTTACTGACGCCAACGCACCATGTGATAAACTTGGGCACATGTTTTGGGAAGATAAAAGTGCTTCCATCAGGCACTTACAACATGACCTGACACAGTACCAGAGAAGAAGGTGTCAAGCCTGGGGAAAATTATGCAAATCAGTCTTTAAGAAAATTATGCAGCACTGTGAAGATTTTTATATCTGAACAAGTGCTCTCTACTCTCCTAAATACAGGTAATATGAATGTACCTTGGATGCTTTATTAAACTGGCATCTCAGAACAACAGATACTGGGACAGTGTTTCACTCAGGACAAAAGAAAAGCAGATTTCTTCTGGACTATTTCTTGAGGAGACGAAAATGAAAGAAAACTTGTGGGCCTTACCCCACCCAAAAATAGTGCCTCATGATTCAACACCTTGTCTCCAATTGAGTATTTCTAGAGTGACTAAGGACCATACTGGCCATGGGAAATCACTCACTTTCCTGTTCTGTTTCACAGACAGATTTCTATTTGCTGCTTCTGCTTGTTTCTCTCCAAGAAACAGTGCTGCATTAAGTAGGAGGACAACACTGAAAGAACTTGCACAGACTATTACAGCGCTGACAGCTTTATACTAGCTCATACAGAGAATTTTCTTCAGGGAATCAACTGGGATGCATCAAAACCAGAACACAAGCATGATGGGGATTATTTGCACATCAGTTCATCTCCTGTCTAGTATTGGAAAATTGAGTAAGCCCCTGTGAGTGTTACCATTTACAGGACTAGACCCAAAAGGAGGATGCACAATGACCTGTTGGCCTGAAGGAGACAAGCTTGTTACCTGTTTGTCCCCTTCATCTGTTCTTTTGTAGGAATTTTTTTCCAAAGTTGCATGTGGAACCTGAAATTTAACTCCGTGGAATTCTGCTGGAGTCCCATAACGTACTTCAGTGTCATTTTTCAGTGCCATAAATCGTGGCAGAGGCAATTCTTTATTAAGAGAGAGAAAAATTCAACTGAGATTACAGAACATAAGAAGACTACAGAACATTTAAGCAGTATTGTCTTGTAAAACCAATGAAAAGTTTATCTATAAAAGACTGCTAGTTATATTTTGTAACATTTTTAAGTGTGGGACTCCTTTGATTATTTTACGTCTTAATAAAAATGTGAATGTTACACAAAGCTACATTCACTAGCTTAATATATAATCTCTTCATGCAAAGAGAAAGAAATAAGCCTTGTGCATGCTACTAAAGCAAGCAGCAAACTCATTTCCTGCCTTCAAAACCTTGCCTGTAATGAAAAGAATAGTTTCCCACAGAAACTGAGGGACGGATGAATAAATCAGTCAGGATCACAGTACACTTAACGCTGCCATCATAAAAGGAACAAATCAAAAATGGTAGGATTCAGAGATCACACCAAGGCCTAGAGAGACAGCCGTGTCAAAAGGTCCCACGCTGCATCTGCTGTGTAGAGCAAGAGAGTGACACTGTCACTCTTTAAGACAATTCCCAATTATTTTGCAGAAACATCATTTATTTTTGTGCACAGTCACCCTAAAAAGATCAATACACCTAAAATTAACAGAATCCTCAAAACCAAGCAAAGCCATTCATCCAATACCTCTGTAATCTTTTACACCTACAGTTACAACCATGAAGAAAAAGAAATCAATTGGACTTTGGTGCACTACTCACCCCACTCTAAAGGCACTCATATATTTTCTAGAGAAAATGTAATCAGCACTGGAAGCAGTTGTATTGAAATTTTACTGAAAGAGTAAGTAAGCAGGATATCAATACAAGCACTGCAAGTACCTGTTTTCACTCAGATTTGTGGATTATTAGCATATGCTAGACTTGCAAAACATAGTGTAAATCTCAGTTCAGATTTTTAACTTAGTTTGTTGAGGGTTTTTCATTGTTTGGTTGGTTTTTTTTCTTTTTAATTAACATCTTTAAAAAGGACAGCAATGTAAGAGAGAGTGCACAAGCTGTCTGTAAGGAAAACTGACAGACAAATCTAGGCCACTCCTCTTCACCCTTGGTTCAAACTCCTGTTCCAGCAAGGCAATGAACCGAACTGTGCCAGCTGCATCTGATCCCCTCCACTTGGTCAGGAGCTCTGCACTGCAGGAGCTCAGCTCACACAGGTCAGCATATGCTTGCCATTCTGGCCTTCTCTCCCTGGGATGGGGCAGACCTGGGAACCATCTCCCTGTGCCTTTCAACACACATGAATTTGACATTTCGTTGCCCTTACCAGGGACAGCAGAGCAAAAGCTGTGCTGGGAGCAGTGACCTGATTGCAGGGTTGTGGGTAGGTCCTGCCTTTCCAGCCTCCTCTCTGATCTTGCAGCCGGTTGCATTGCTCCTCCAGTGGGATGGTGCAATTACAGCCTCTGGGTGTGGCTTGAACGCCCACCTGGGATACGGGAGCTAAGGGTTCAAACCTGTTCAAACTCAAGAAAAAGCCCTGCGTTTTGAAGACCAAGCCCTGTTGGGGCAGTGTGCATCACCAAGGCAAGAACACTGAGTTCCCTCCAAGTTGCTATCAAGGTTTCACAGCTGAAAGGGACCTGCTTTCTCTCTTCATCACTTGAGTTAGATAAGACTCGTTCAAGAAGCTTTCTTCTCCACCAAAAATGGTACATTCAATATTACTGTCAATTCATTGGGAAGAATAAAGCTGTTTTAAAATATATCTAATACACGTTTTCATACCTATTCACAGTAAGCACTATGATTTTGTCAGCATTACCCATTTATTTCAGCAGGATTATTTGCTAAAGCAGATGAGTGTTACAATCAGCCCTGCGAAGAGGGACTCCTTGACCTGTCCATGTCCCCCACAATGTGCCTCCACCCAAAGCAGCTCTCACTCTGGACAGCTGTCAAGATTAGAGGCTGAAGGTGAGAGAGAAATGCATCTCCCACACTGATCATCTGTCATTCCTGCTGTTCCTTTGTAATGCCTTTTCCAGAGGGGGATGTCATCTCAGATCTGCCATATATGCAATTCACTGCAAATTTCTACCACTCACTTAGTCCATGTAACGTTACCTTCCACTCTTTCTCTGCTCCTTAAAATTGTTCATAGAAACATAAGAATAAAGAGTTTACCACCATGGAGAGCTGACAAGCATTAAAGAAAGTGAGAAACAAGTCCATAGCACTGCAAGCAAAATTTGCTACTTACCATTCTTAATGCTCTCAATCCGTACTGGGAACCCTGACTGTGCTGCTGCAATTAACTTCAAAGCAATATAAAATTGAGCAGGACCAAAATAACCCACACGCTTGGCTCCACAAACTTCTGTAATCTAAGAGAGAAGAGACACATTGTAGGTTAAATGCGTTTCACTCTTCCAGGAGATGTCAACATCTCTACATAAACAAAGAAAAACTCTTTAAAAACACAAAACGCTTGTTGTATTTGAAGTTTTCTACTATACATATTTGTTTCAACTCAGAACATTAGTACACCAGAGACAGGTTGGTAGTTGTTATGCTTTTCAGAAGCACTGCTATTTGACACTGCTCTCCTAAAACAAGTTATGGGTTTTCACACTATGTAAGATTTTAACAGCAGGTGAAATGAGAATTTCTTAAGTACCTGTGCCAGTACCCAAGACAGTACCCTGTCCAGTAAAACATTTCCACCACAGAAGCTGTGATATCTTTAGAAAACTGTACTTAATATCAGCCCTAACAACAACAGTTCAGGTAATTACCATAACTGGAACATAAATACAACAAAAGACCCCAGCACACCACTTGAGCAAACACTTTATTTTTTGAATTAAAATTAAAAATTAAAAAAAAAAAAGGAAAAATTAACATGGTCTCAGCACTGAAATTTAACTTCTATGTATACTTCATTATTTGCTTCACTCTGCCACTTTTATGAAGCAAAGAGCACCGTGTTCACACACTCAGACAATGCCCAAACAAACAACAGGTATCAGAAGGTTTTAAGCACGGCAGCCAATTCTCCCGTGCCTGGAGCTCCGAGATGTTCACAAACAAACCTCAGACAGGCATTGGGGTTAGAACAAAACAGACATAAAAGGAAATCTCAAACTGTTTTCCTGAAAATACACCTAGATTAGCAATGGCTCCTGGCTGGCGAGGTGCAGCCTCTGTGACAGTTCTCCATGGGCAAGTGCTGCTTCTGGAAAGCCATGTTCATGGATTGGCTCCCAAGGTACAACAGCATGACAAAGTATTATGTTGCATATAAGCAAACAGCACAATTGAATAGTCTTTTTTTTGTATATGTATATATACACATACAAACACAGTGGCAAAATGTCAGGTCAAACAATTACTGAAAAAATCAAATGTTTTGGAATGGTAATTCTTACTAATCAAAGACAATTATCTTCAAGCAAACCCCTTCTTTTCTGGATGTGGCCTCTACTTTGAGATGAATGAGCTCTGGCTACTTTTCTCTTCCTACGAGTTTCAGACTTGGTCACAAGATACATCAAATAGTTTTTTTCTCTTACTGCTTGATGAAAAGGGAGATTGAGTGTCTGTACAAGGATAGCTTCAATCACCAGCAGCATTTGCCATTCTCTTTCCTCTACTTTTTTCTTTAGTTACTCTGGCCTTTTTTATTCCACCCTTCCCTCTATCACTGGCCTCGCTTGCTTTATTTTCCAGCAGGAAAGCAAGGCACTTGGGATACGCCCAGAATGGATGACTGGCCACACCACTGGTACTCCGTCTGAGCTCCAAAGCAGGGTTCTTCCCCTTGTCCCTGGATTCCCTCAGTCCCACTGCCCACACCACCCGCTCCTGCACGGTCCTTCCCCAGCCAGCAGCCCTGGCTCTGCCTGGTGCAGTGGTGTGGAGCACAGATGACTGGACTGGACCCCGGACACGGAACATGCACAGCAGCTGCACTTCAGATTGCTCTCCCTGGGCACAACCTTCCAGGCATGCCAGGCTCTGGCAGCTCTGGGGACAATGCTGCTGTGGCAGGTATGTGAGAAGCCACCAGCTTATCCAACAGCCTAGGGAGAAGCAGATGGAGAAGAGGCACAACCAAGCTGAAATTCAATCTGGGTTCACAGCTCTGGTCTGTTATGGGAGATGTTTGTTAAAAAACACCATAGGGCAGTTGGCAAAAGCTGGGCACCCACCGGCAGCCAGGCCCTCCCATGGAGGCCATGGGTGCTCAGCTCCTGTGTGACCCACAGGCAGTGCCTGGGACGGCTCCTGCTGTGCAGCAGAAATGGCACACGCAGTCCCTGGGTGTGCCGGGATGTACCCTATAGGGATTTTTCTCCTCCTGGGCTCTTTCCCTGCCACGGCTACACTTCCTGCTGTGCCTATGCTTGCTGACACGGAGCAACAGCATAACCATGATGTGTTTCCTCTCACTGGCTGCTGGAAAAAGGCAATATTGAGCAGCTGGGACTTTCACATAGATGCTACTATCTTCTCGAAGAGTTAATTTTCCATGTATTTTCTATACTTTGAAATATTAAGGCTGCTTAATGCTGCAAATGCTCTGCTTGCTCCTCATATGGAAACATGAACATTTTATTCTGAACAAGCAGACTAAAAATTTTTATCAAGGACATACCATCTCTCAAAAATACGGTGATGTTTCTCAAGCACACTTACAGCCAACCAACCTGAAACTGCCTCTCTGTAATTTTGCTTTTTGATGATAACAATAGAAATAAATTGTGCAGACACAAGCTTCTCTGTTATTCGTGCAACCAGACTCTGAGTTCTTTGTTAATGGTCCAGAGCAAAAGATGGAAGCTGACAGAGTAGTTAAATTTATTACTCAATTAATTGTGGGTATTTATATAGATTAATTGCAGGTACAGGCATTTACCCTCATCAGGTTACTTCTCCAGTTAAAGGAGAGCGTCTTAGGTTCCTTCCAGCCAGCATTTCACACTGTCTGCATCAGGACCCTGCTTAGAGGCGCCAATGGAGGAGCCCCTCTCTCCAGCAACCACAGAGGTTAGCGGCAGATTAGCCTTTACCCAAAAGTAAATCTTCAGTACATGCTGCTTGCTCAAATTTCCCCAGCAGCTTAAACTGAACACTGCATTATTTTTTTGTTTCCTGGTTTTACCTTTCACAGGGTCAGTGCACATAGCTTTTTGATGGGCGGATTACACTTTAGTGATATGAGATTCTGAAATTAAGCTAGTTTGTTTGAGACATTATTAGGAGTCTCCAAGATCCATCCAAATTAAAGGCACTGCATATAAATGTGATATGGTAATTTTTCATTTAAATCCTTAAAACTGTTGTCAGCTTGGGCTGCATGCTTTCCAGCAAGCCAGCAAGGAAAGAACTGGTATTTTCTGTTTGTGCGCTGCTGAACAGACGCACATATAAATAAAGACAACTTGCATCCCTTGATATTTCAAGGGATTTTAATGCAGAATTAGTGGTTGTCAATTTATATTACAATTTTTCTTTTAATTCTCCAGCAGAAAACTGTAATCCTCCAGTGATAGTGCAATTTTGAAGAAAAGTGTAATGAAGAATGTATTGGAAATAATTTTTCATGGTAGTAGGTTACAGATGTTGCTTGCCAAATCTAACGTCAGGATGATAAATAGAACTAGTCCAAAATCACACAGAATCACAGAATGGCTGGGGTTGGAAGTGACTGACCTCTGGAGATCCTCTAGTCCAATCTCCTTGCTAACACAGAATCACCTAGAGCTGGTTGTACAGGATTGCATCCAGGAAGGTTTCAAATATGTCCAGAGAAGCAGCTGTTCCAGTTCTCTGCCATTCTCACAGTAAAGAAGTTTTCCTCATATTCAGATGGAACTTCCTGTGTTTTTCTTCGTGCCTGTTGCCCCTTGTCCTGTTATGAGGCACAACCAAGAAGCCTGGCTCCATCCTCTTGACACCTCCCTTCAGATACTTACCTACATTGATAAAATCCCCTCTCCATCTTCTTCAGGCTAAACAGGTCCAGGTGCCTCAGTCCCCTCCTAAGAGATGCTCCAGTCCCCTGGTCATCTTTGGAGCAGTGATGCTTGAACTTTAACCACTTGGACCCAACCCATACCTTCTAGAGCCCTAACCCATGGGATTCCTCCAAGCAGATCCCTGAAGAGTCTGAAGTCAGCTCTCCTGAAATCCAGGGCTGGGACGCTACTTTTTGCCCTGCTTCCTTGACAGAGGATCCTGAACTCCACCATGTCACGGTCACTGCAGCCAAGGCTGCCCCCAACCTTCACATCCCAAACCAGTCCTTCTTTGTTTGTTAGTACAAGGTCTAGCATCACACCTCTCCATGCTGGCTCCTCCATCACCTGTGTCAAAAACTATCACCAGTGCTCTGCAGGACTCTCCTGGCCTGTGTGCCCAGCTATGCTGTCCTTCTAGAAGACACCAGAGTGGTTGAAGAAAGTGGTGAAGGCTTGTGATCATGAGGGTACTTCCAGCTGTCTGTAGAAGGCCTTATTGACTCCTTCTCCTGCTGCAGGTGGCCTGCAGCAGTATTCCAGTCATGGAAAATTGCCCTGTTCAATGGTTTGTGAGGCAAGAACACTATGCTGAGTGGACAATGCGTTTTCAGCAGGCAGCCTTAACACACTTGTTCTGTAGAGGAATTGCACCATGTTCCCTACCAAACATCAGTAGGAAGGGGAGAAAGAGCAAGCTCTGTAAGCCTGCACACTTTCTGACAAGTCAGAAGTTTTTCTACGGTTGTAAAAATATATACTTTTTAATAAGTATTAAAAAACAAATCTCCAATTCATAAACCTTAAAATTTGAAATGTTTTGTTCAGAAGAGTTGTTGTTTTAAACTACTGTGCTCCATGCAAACTTCTAATAGAAAAGCTCTACATCTTCAGATAGTGGAACACAGAGCAGATTTTTGTATTTTTTATCCACTCACTGCTCTGCTCTATTGGCTGACAGCAAGTGTTATTTTTATAATTGCTCCTTGAAGACATCCCACATGAAGCAGCTTTTCCCAGCACAATCTGACATTGTTCCAGCTCTCCCCAGTTCTCTCCAGACAAGTTTCCACTGCAGTCTCCAAGAGCACTGACCTCACAAACACACTGGGCAGGTCTAATTTTGATTGCAAGAACTAAACTTCAGAAACTGAATATGAGCCTAGGACTGAAGACAGTTTTCCATAAGTAGAAAAAAGGAGTATAATCAGAAATAATTATACCCTAATCCTGTGGACAGGCTGAAATGGTCATTCTGCAGCCTCAAGGGAAAGGTTTTCACCCGTAAGGCAAAGGTAGACCTGGGACTTTTGCTTTTTCATTTAGCCATTAACACTGCTGTGGCATCCTCTGTACCAGGCTAGCACACAGCTTTCGTCTGTTCTCTGTCACCCTGCTGCTACCTGCCACATAGATGGTCACTGCTAGTCATTCGTGGGCAAACCCAGCTCAAAGGCGCTCACACCTCCATGCGGGCTGTGGGACCCTGTGAGGGCATGTGTGAGCTGAACGCAGTCACCTCATTCGGAGAGAAAAAGAAGATGACCATCACTGGCTCCTATGTTAAAAGAAATTTTCTTGCTACACTTTCCATCTCAGCCCAACCCCAGAAAACACAGCTATTTTACTCGTCCTTGCTCAATCTATAACGAGGTAGAAATATTTTCCAGTTTATCAACTGCCTCTGAATTTTAGGGAAGGTGTTGAAAAGCTTCTACCGCTACCAATGCACGCCTCACCCAGCGCTCTCCCGAGGACAACCAACTCTGATGCCACTGTTCAGACCTCAATCACAAAGTGACCTAAGGCTCCCTTCTGGGTCAACCAGCTGCTTATAATAGTTTCAAAGACAAATATTTGTAGCAGTGGCTTATCAACAGCTTATCTCAAAATTGTCATGCATCTGACCCACTTTACCCTTCCTTTTTTTTTTTTTAATTTGTGTTTACATACTTTTTGATCTGCTTGTTACAGACAAGTTTCGCTACATTCTTAAACACGTATTTCTCTCTCAACGGATCATTGTTCAGATATTTGTAAAACAACTTGGAGCCCAGGGCTACATATCTATTTCTTCAATATTTAAAGCAAAGTAAGAAACAACACACCAAGGATTACTGACTGGGAAGACAATAGGAACATGCTGAGGCATTACATACCCAGATGTACACAGAAAGAGGCTCTGCCATGGATTAGGTTCTTTACCTCTGCTCCTTCGTATCAATGGTATTTCTGTAACTATTTATTTTATTCCGTCACCTTGTCTTTTAAAAACAGATGTTTTATCTATTTTAGCCTTTTTTAAACATCACCTGAAATGCTTACTAAAAATCAAGCCATTTTGAACAAGCAGAGTTCCAATGTCTAAAACAAAATTTAAATCATCTTAGTTTATGCACAGAAGACGATGCGTACATAGTATATTTTTAAACACCTAACTATAATACATTTTCATGATTTAAGGTCTGCACGATCATCACCTCACATTTAAGAACACCGTAAGTTTAAATTGCAAGGCAAGCAACAGATAAACTGCCAAAGCTTCACAACCTCACATAAAGACAGCGCTAAAAGCAGCAGAGAGCAACTCCACGAGTTAGTCAAAAACCTGCCGACAGCACCATCAGGGTTTCCCTAAACTCCCTCCTCCTGGCACAACCCAGAACCATTCACACCTGCCTGCACTGGTGCTCCACTGCACCTTTGCGTATCTGGGGGGAAAGCACTTCACTTCAGGAACATGGAAACACTTTTCTATCAGCTCCAAGCAGGACATTTTATGCCAACACTGAGAACTACAAGGCTCATGATTCAGTGCCCGTTGTGCACACACCCATGCACAGCCACCGACCACTGACAGAATTGCATGAAACAAACACGAAACCAGGTTCAAACAACTCTAACAATGAAGCTCAACAGCGGAACCATTTTATGTACTAGAAAATGTTGATTCCTCAGCAGAGGTTAAAAATAACCCCAACATGTAACACAAATGGTTTCAATCAGTAAAGAGCCTGTGAGCAGGAGCAGGGCTGTCACACTTGGTCAGTGCAAGGGTCTACCCAGTCCTCTCTCTTGTATAGCAGTGAGCTGTGGATGCCTAAGGAAACCCAAGCATGTGAATCATCCAGTACTTCTCTTCAAGTGGGAAGACTGGTAATGCCAGCATACCTTGAGTCACAAAAACATTGATCTGAATTATGTAGCTATGAGGACATGTGAGTCAGCACTGATAATCAAAAGATTCCAATTATTAAGGAGTGTTGGCAAGAAAAAGTCTGCCAGGGAATAAAGGCTGCTGATGCATGCTAATATTTACAATTGCTGAAATACACCTGAAAGAAATGCCATCTCCCATGCTCAACGTTTTGTTTTTAATATACAAAGGCTACTCAATCATTTACCCGCATGTGATGTGGAAAAGCTGGACACTTTGATCTCACGTCAGTCTCACAGGGGAGTTTAAGAAGCCCTATTCCTGAGAAATATCTGGCAATTGCCACACCAAGTGGCAATTATTTTTGTGATAAGAGTGCCTACAGCATTAGGTCAGAGGTTGTTACATCTGCTGAGACTTCATTCTGTCTTTGATAGGACAACCTAGCAGCACCTTCACTAAACACATCCCTTTAGGAGTATGTGAAAAGCCTACAGGGGTGAAGGAGATGAAGCAAATTATTTTCAAAACCTCCTTGCCTTTTTTCCCTCACTATTTGGAATATAAATGCTCCAAGAACAGCATTCATGCATCTACAGTTGTTCTGTGTTTCATATTCACTAGTCTGTATCAAATTTTTATTAACAAGGTCAATAAATACAGCACTTGTCAATAAATGTGTGTAGGAGTATAAGTAAAATTTCAGTAATGCTTGGAACACAAAAATAAAAAGCCCAAAAACAGGTTACTCCGGCTTTAAGAACTTGGCATAAGGATGTCAACAATCAGTACAGATTTTTTATGTAAGTCTGACTCTAATTATTCACTGAACTGCTTCACATTCTTTGTAGATAATCAGTTTGCATCTGGATATGGGAACACAGATACTCAGGTCACTCTCTGAAATGCTGCATGCACAGCCTTGCCAAAAATCACTGTTAAAACCTGAAAACCCACAGAAATTTTCAAAGTACACAGAATTGAGTTATAGATGCTTTATCTGCTTTTCAAATCTTGACTGTGAAAGCAAAGGAGTAAGAGCAAGTAAAATGGCAAGCACAGAGCTGTCACACTGCCCCATCCAAATAAGCAAATTGCAGAAAGTTTCCGCAAGGGTTATCCAAATTTCTTCTGATGCAAGTCCCTGCCAAGAGCATTTCATTCTCTTGGACACGAGATTCATAAAGCCCATCCAACAGATGGTTAACACTATATGTTTTATACATTGCAAATATAGTTCTTTAAAGGCACTAGTCATCCCAGGATTTCTGTTCGTTTTCCGCTCATCATCTCGCCTCTTTCAAGAGCATATCTAGGGACATAACACAGAGAAGGTCCAGGACATGGAAGAATAGAACCCAGACTTTCCAATTCTTGTCCAGTCAGCAGAGACATTATCCTGGACTCCCCTAACCCACAAGCAACTGATATTGCAAGAGCTTGATAGAGGCAGGATATAACCATCCACACTGAAATTTGATCAGGGCTGGAATCAGGCCAACCAAAATATCCACCTGTTCCTAAAACTTTCATTTTCTGGAGGTTGAACTGAAAATAGTATCTAAACCTTACTCCTAGCGAGAGTGAATGGGGAGCTGCTTTTTAGCTCAAGTGGAAATGCCGTGTTTTACACAGGAGATGCACCAGTATCCTGTGGGAATGGAAATACAGGATGATCACGGAAAATTAAAGGACAACACTACTTTCATCACGCGAAATCCTTGTGGTTGGGGCATTTTAGACTAGTTCAGCAATGAAGTTGTTAATTATTTCAAGCAACACTTTACACAAAGCAGTGTGTATCCATTAGCATATTTTGATCCTCAGAGTACATTTTCACTGACTTAAAATTTATAAGCTTGGCACTCATTTATAAGCTTGAGTTCATTATTAGTCCATTATATTTCAAAATGCATGTTTTCTAAAATCTATTCAAAATGCTATGTGTATGTATGTATGCAAAATTGAAATTAAATGTAACTTGAAACTCAGCCTTAAAAATCAAACTTTTGAAGGAAAGGTTTCTGCAATCTGTCCAAGCCTTTTTTTGTAAAAGGAAAAATTGTCTCTCCATTGCTGCAGTTCAGATATGGATTAAAACATGGGTGATTTTTTAAAAAAACCCTGAAAAACACTGACATATTATAATGGAACTTGAAGCCATTTAAAATGCTGGACTCTCCAAGTCTGCATAAAAGCACGAATCTTGTAGTTTGTCATTCATACAGAGAATCCTTATGCTACCTTTGTTAAATTTCAGTCTCTTAACAGCATAGCACAGACTGAGAAATTGCAGATTTTTCTGAAGAAAAAAATGAATCCCCATTGGTTGGGTTGATGTCTTTTTTTTGTTGGAGTAAAATTCAGTTTGGGTATTATTCATACCAAACAAATGTGTATTACAGAAAATTCCACAAGGTGTTGCTATACAGGGTTTAATTTACCCTTTGAAGAAGGGTAAATTAAGATCAAAAAAACCCATCAATTCTTTGCTGCTACTTACTCCTCAATAAATGAGTAATTTATGAAGCTCTGCAAAACAACTCTGTTTTGTTCTCATGTTAAAATATCATCATAAAAAGCTTCAGTGTATGTAACAGTCTGTAAAATCATTGCCCCAACATCCATAAAGAAACTTGCCAAACTCACCTAAAGTGCAAAGAGCATCTTGAAAAAGGCTGAAAAAACTTAGCATTAAGGAGATAACATCTCCTGTGGACATGCCATAATGCATTACAAACAATCAAAAGACCTTCTCAAAATCAGAGACCCTTTTAGCATCTAAGGAAAAACAATGGAAACTACTGCTAGATAAATGCTGAAGTCAAGTATAGTGAGGAAAATGGGCAGAAAGGCTTGTAAGCTTTTTTGTAAAAGCATAAAAATTAACTGTTTTCAGAAATTTCTTTTGACAGTTCCACTGTTAAACTCAAGCCAAGGCTATCCAAAATATGTGCCTTTCTTTTCCCATTCTGTCCAAGTAACTGCATTGCTAGAAGTGAATCCCAGAAAACAAAGCTGTTTTAACTCACCACTGAGAGGTTTACAGGACTGCCTACAGACGGTACTGCAGCATGCTCCTGCTGCCCCTACAACAGCTGCCTTATTATTTCCACATTTGTTTGTAACTATAAGGAAATGTTTCAGGAGTTTCACTCTCAGATGCTATGCCAGGATAACTTTACAATCTCTTCCATTTGTAGGCGTTCTCACAGCTGAAAGCATACCAAGAGCAACCGACAGCAAACCTCATGACAATTGCCGCTATCTTCACATATCCAGGCAAAAACATTTCTCTACTTATCTTGGAAGGCGTGCAGTCTTTTCTTCTTAGCAAACATGCTCCTACTTGTTGATGGGACACAACCCCTCCAGCCACCACTGCAATCCTGATGTACCCAGTCACAAACTAGATGTAAAAAAATTCTTTGTCTCTGACCATACTCAAATAAGGCACCTCACTCAATTCCCCTCTGCACAGGGACAAAACACTTGGATGCTGAGCCACATGGGCCATGGTTTAATTGTGCAGGATAAATTTGTGTGGGTTGTAGATGACAAAAGATCAAACACAGAGGACACCTAATGTTGTCTAGAAAGATTACAGAAGAACATCCAATGTTTAGCTTTTAACATTTTAGTGACATCTTGCATCATTGCAATACAAGGCCTGTAAGGAAATTCAAAATGTCTTTAAGTTTCAGCATAAAATTTCTGCTGTTTAAGACCTAATACACAGGCTATTACCCAAATAATGAGGTAGTCTGAAAAACTAAAAAGCCACAGGCAGAGGTCACTGGCAGAGGCACTAACCAAAACTCCACTTTCAGCAGTCATCAGTACTTTACTCATTTTGCCAAGCTCTTTTGGCCACAAGCAGCAGTAGCACTGCTGACTACAAGCTCACTGATCTGCTCTTCAGGTTTCCTCCCACAAACTCTTACAAAATCCTAGCCCAAAGCTCAAGAGGCTTCCACTTCTTCTCACATTGCCAGCACTGAACCCCTTCCAGAATGCCCCAGCAGCCCAGGGGACAGGTGGCCAGACTGTACCCAAAAGCGCCCGCACGGCTGCAGACCTTCCACCTCCGTGAGCTCACATCCCTGAGTGAGGGTTTTCAGAGGAGTCTGGAAAACTCCTCCCTTGAGCGATGTGCTGACAAAGCCTTAGACCTAAATCACTTTGCTCTAAATAATATGCAATCGAGTCAGCTTTCCCATGGCTTTTGGGACAAATCCTTTAAAATGCAGGAGAAGTAACCAGCTTCAATTATTATTGAAAGAAATAAAAGCAGAGGTAGTGAACCTAAACTGAGCTGAGACTTGAATTTTGTGCAGCCGTGCTGAACTGTGGATCAGCTGCACGACTGCCATTGGGTCTGGCTGCCCACGGGATCTACAGGCTGCCCTGCCAAAAGCCCACTGGCACAGGACCACGGCAGGGGGACAAGGCGGGCTCCTAGAGCACCTCTCACTACTTCCATGCAGAAGGCATTCCCAGGACATGCATCTGGGAAATATTCCCAGACTCCACCAAAATTGGTCACTCCAATGGTGACCCAAACCCAACCAGCAATAATACATAGAAGAGCTGACCAAAAAAATCCAGCAGCAAAGTTATCAGCTCCAGGTTTCTGGACTGAACTTCAGAAAGCCTGGCACATGGATCAAAGCTGGATGGCGTCTCCCATGCAAGACTCTTCAATAGCAAGATTTTTCTACGAGACAAAACTCTAGTTGATCCCTCTGGATCTATTTGTTTTCAGTAGGCCTTGGTTCCAGTAAAGAAACAGAATAAAGCTTTTCTTATACATTTTTGTCTAACATGATTTATAACACCAGATTTTTTCACTCTGGCCAGTGCAACACAGACGAGGGCTGAAGCATTCAGTTCAGCAACACCTTTATGCTTATTTTCATTACATTTCCTCCCTAATCTTTAATTGCTTAAAACAACTCTAAGACCCAAACATCACAATATGCAAAAATAAATAACACATCACTTAAGAACACCAACTGTCTCGCAAAATCTTCCTTAGCACTACAGAAAGAGGTAATTGTCCAGAATTAAACTTTAGCAACACGGTTTTAAAGATTTAGCAAACTATTTAGAAAAGCTATTCTTTTTCTAACCATTTACAAAAATTAAGTTCTGTACATTAAAAAAGGAAACCAAAAGTCTTACAGACTGTCGTAAATTTTGCCTTTTCCAAAACCCCAGACGGACCAACTGATGAAGCTTGTTTTCCAAGTCATGGTAGCAGAGTAAAGATTTGTGCAGTTTAAAATTAATTGACATGTTATTAGGAGCATTGCACTCAATTGAAATGGGCATAATTCACTGACAAAGAGGTAAGTCAGGAGTGAAATTCTGTAAAAGGATTTTCTAACCACCAGGTCAGTGGCAATTTGTGTGGAACAGCTTAGGCTGGTTCACTCTGGAAAGGCAAAAGTCACATAATGGTGCAGCCTATTTCTCAGCTATCAGAGAGGCTGCATGATCCATCACACATCACTGCCGCAGCCATTTCTGCTCAACTTTTCTCTCGCATTCTGATAATGATGGCTTAACCTGAACTTGCAAAAGACTGTCAAAAATTGCTTTCGACTTTCAAGACATCAGTAATTCTCCACATAAGGTATCTGTGCACCAAACCACGAACTCACACACTTGCACAGCTGAGGAGAGCAACCCAATGGCTGAGATTTGCAATAGGTGTGCAAACCCCAGTTTAATTTCTCCATTCTTGGCACAACTTTCAACAAACATTTATGGCTCAAAATAGAGAATTAATAAGGGAGAAATTAAAACATTGCGCAGAGAAAAGACTGCTGATTTATTTGATTCGGAAGAGATGGGTAAAATGGAGAATGATCCGTGACCAGTGTTGTATGCTGATTTCAGACCTCCAAAGGGACTAAAGACCACTGCGGGAAACATATTACTATCTGCAAAGCAAGAAACAAAGGTCCAGTCAAATCTTATTGATTTTATAAGGATATGAGTACAGCCGTTTGTGATCCAGGTCTCATTTGATACAGAATTCAAACCACTCTGTGAATTCTGTACCAAATGAGACCTGAATCACAAATAGCTATGCTCATATCTATTTGTGACTGACACAAAGCACATTAGCTAGCACTTACCTTTAACCCGGCAAGAAATCCTTCTGCAATCAAATGGGACAATTCACAAACGGAGCATAACCCAAAAACAGGACAAAAAGTCTGTATTTGCCTTAGGAAGATAGCTCCGTGCTTGTCTTTTGCTGTGCTGCATACTCAGTATTTACAATCTGCTCTAATAACTACTATATTAAGCAATTATTTTGCATTGACCCATCATTCAAGAAGAAGGAGCTCAGCAGAGATGCACTGGGAAAGAGCAACCACGTACCACTTCCACTCACGACTGTTGCTGAAACACCTTCTCCAGTTCTAGGCACAGTTGTGCGTGCAAGAGGAGCTCACAAGGTACTTGAAACTCAAAATTATTCAGTTTCTCATTTCTTTGCTCTTAATGCAACAATTAACAACATGCTTATTTTAATGCACCTCCATTACTGAGGAGAAAACACAGCAGGCAAAGTAGTCAAGAATATTAGCTGTAAGGCTTTTATGACTTTCACAGGACTTTCTGGAATTAATCTAGAAAAACAAAAAGACATCTGTACACATTACTACATATCAGAATAAAAAAATTATTTGCGAAAGCTTGTCACATGCAGCTTTTCTAAATAACTCTTCATTTTTAGCATTACTTTGCTTCAATATTGAAAATTAAGCCTATGCACCAGGACAGTGAATGAACTAGTTAGCAATCATTTTTTCCTTTCAATTGCTTTATTTTCTTCCTTGTTCTTTAATACTGGGAAGTTTTATATTTAGGCAGAAGTCTCTAGGCAAATTATTGCTTAAAGTAAATGAAAAGTAAATATCAGAACCCAAGCCTGTGTTGCATGCCAATTCGTGTCTTAGAGGCAGCAGCCTCTCTTCCTTCTCCTAACCCTCTGCCTTATGCTTTGCACAATTTCTGCACTAAATGAAGCAAGAGTCCTGCAGCGCAAATAGTTTATCATGCAATTAAACCCCACAACACATTCACAAAAGGAGCCAAACTGCAGAAAGAAATTATATTTTACTAAGCACATACTCTTTGAATGACTGAGCTAGAAATTCTTTTCTTCTAAACTTCTCTCTCAGATTTACATTTAAACAGCCCCATGTGAATTCACTAGGAAAGCTCAAGGGTTGAAAACCCCTGAGTTTCTTAACTACTATGTTAGTTTGAAGCCTAACTGAGAACAAGCAAAAGTACCTAGCAAATATATACTCTTTCCCCTATTTTCCTTGACTAAACCATTCAAACTCCTCAGAGTGCAGAAACCGCTTAAGCTTTTAATTCCCTTGGTGCTTTTGCACAGGAATCTGTTGGCTTAGTAGACTTACAACAACCACTTTGTTAGGCACAAGAAGCAAGATAACAAGGAAAGTCCTATTCCCAACACTCCCCTTCACTCCAGTTCCACCTAACAAATACTGCTCTACCACCCCAGCTGCTACCCAGCAAGACTGCCACAGAAAGTGCTGTCAGTTTGGCATATCTCAAGTTTTATTTCACATCGGGAAATTAAATTTCAGCTGTTCTTATTATTGACAACTTACTGAAAGCAAGTTTAAATGGAAGAGGAAAATATTTGAATACAACAGAAAACACATTTTTTGCCACATTTCTTCACTTGTAATTTTTCAACTATAGCTTAGTTTTATTTTTCTGTTGAAACTGGGTCTACAGTCAGAAAGCAGGAGTGATTTTTCCATGTGTAATACTTACAAATTCTTAAAATAGATTTAGATTACATTTCATCATTGGATTTGAGGGTAGGCTGACAGGGAAAGAAGGGCTGATGCAAGATACTGGGATTTTTTGGGGGGGAGAGGAAGGTCTTATAAGTTGCTGGGGTTTGCATAGGGGAGGGGGAAAAATGCCAGTTTTACATCTGCTCTCCTGGTGACCCATACACCAAGAAACCAAAAGCACCTCCACTGATGATCTGCTTCTCCCCACAGTTGTGGGCTCATTGCCGACGAGCATGAATGGGACTTTCTTCTTTTTTCAAGTCCTTAGCCATACTAACTTTCTAAGTTGTTCTATAGCATCTGTACAGAGGAGTTTCAACCTCTAGAAAAAAATGTTTCAAGCAGAAAAAAAGATCAAACTATTTACCCACACGCACTTTTTCTCTAGAAACAAATCAGCGTATACATATTTTTCAACGCTATCTGAAAGACTCTCAGATTTTATTAAAAAGTGAAACATCAAGACAAAATTATTTTTTAAAAAAATCTATGGTATGATACTAGTTCTGAATTAAAAGGACTTGCCTACCCTAAGTAGCAACAAGAAATTAAAAGCAGCACTGTCCATTACACATTTTAAAAAATGTAAACTTCCTAATTCTCAGAAAAACTTCTGGTGAGAACAAATTCTTAAAATATTTGGGGGAAAAATAAAAAAAATAAAAGCCTTTTCTCAACATGTATGGTAGGTACACTGCATTTACTACAATTTCAAAACCCTGTTTAGGATTGATGTCACAAATAATTCTGACTCTCAGCATTGTATGTACCTTACTAGCACAAAGAGGGTATTTAACACTGACACATAAAATACAGCTTTGAGCAATTTTATGCCTATAGATTCAGGTGATCTTGAGGTATATGCAAAACCAGGATGATTTTAACTCTGAAAAATGACAAACTGTGCTACCTTTTTCTCACAAATAAACCCTAAGAACTACACAAATCTACTGATAATCTGTATGTTCCTACGCAAACAATCACAAAAAAATTGTGACAATTGCAAATGTCACAATGCATTAAGCAGCAAAAAGCATTCAAAATGCCACATAAATAATGCAAACAGTTCAGGAACACCAATTAAAAAATATTTTCAGAAAGATAACCTTATTCTTAAAATATCCATGCCCTTTTAGAAACCTATTTGCTTACCTGTATGTTTCATCCTTCCAGATTCAGAAATATAGAAAACCTTTTGTTCACAACAAACAAGTCGTGCAAAAACGACTCAAACTACAGTTTATAATAGAATTTATTTGTATTCTGTACCTTTCTTTTTAATGCCACAATATTTGGGCACCATACCCAGGCTCTTATTGTTTTAAATCCCTCAGAACTGCTTTCACAATAATAATTCCCACAACACTGAAAATCTTTGGCACTATACTGTAATGTCAAAAGGAATTAATTCAAACTCAAAGAATACAAAACTTTTTGTCCTTTTAAACAAGAAATTTTAACGAGGTATATAATTGTACTTACTGCACATCAAGAGTACAAATTTAATTCAGATTGCATAAGAATACCAGGTTTATTTTTTTTCTTCTTGCTAAAAAAGCTAGAGGCACTTCCATGGAGTATTAACCTTAAAAACCTTAACACCCCCCACAGGAAACTGATTTTCTAGAAAAACTTTGGGAAGGGTTCAGCTTGGATTCCTGTGCAAGACATTTACAGTCCATTTGTGTCCCAACCTACAACACAGCCCAGAGATGAGAGCACAGCATACGGAAACCCAACACATTGAACGAGTCCACATCAGATGAAACTTTGAGAATAGGAGGAGCAGAATGGAAGGTAACAAAACAAACAATTCTAGAGTTTAACATTTTTCCTAAGTCTCCTTATTAAGCTTTCTGTAATTAAATTGTTTTCACAGCAATTGCTGATCTTCTGTAAGTCTTGACAGACGTATGAGATGGCAATCATCCAACTTATTTTGCCCCCAAGAGCTTCATATATGGCTTGTTTTAAAGGAATTAATAAGAAACATTTCCTACTCAACAAGGAGTTTACTGTGAATTCATTCCCGTACAGAGGGACTACTTTTGGGGGTTTGTGTAGGTTTTAATTTTAATTTTGGGGTTGTTTTCTCAGTTTGGTGCCATTATTTCCAGCTGAGGGCCCTTTGAACACTGAGCGCTGTTATGAGCCTTTTATTTGCTGGTCCACAAGCAGTGCTGGTTTTAGGGACAAGAAGTGTACGTGACCACACAAGGAAGCCACTAGCAGTAGTATGTTCTTAAAACTAGAATTTAAAGGAAAGAAAACAGACACAGGTGAACACACCATGCAAAGATCCACCATCTCAACACCTCTGTAGGAACTCTAACTTCAACCCTGCCTTGCTGGAAACTAACATGCTTTCATGAACCTCAAAATCTTCATGAGCTCTTCACAGATTAGCCCACTGGGGCAAGGAGACAGTTTTGGAGCAGGCAATGACACCAGACAAAATTCACTGACAGACAGTGAAGATCCTGCAGTTGGTCGATGCATTTTGGCTGTCTTGACGGTTGTGATCCATGGTTGTGATCAGTAGAATGGGTGGTACAGCCCTGTCTATACGGAGGACCTCTCCTGGCACTGCAGCTCCCCAGGACCTTTGGAATCAAGCACAGGCACAAGGGAGTCCCACTCAGAACCCAGAGGAAAACCACAGTGAAATTCCCACTTCTCTGAAGAATCACTTCCATATGGGCATTATTATTATGTCCGATGCGACCATTTGCACTGTCTCCTGTCTTACTAGCAAATGCTACCTCAAGATTCTTGATTAAAAACTTTCTTTACTTGCACTTTCCCAAGATTTCCTGCAGAAATGTCCAAATATAAGTGCCAGTTTGCAGCACTAAACTAAAAGAAGGCATGGTAACAGCTGCTTGGAAAAGGAGAGGAATAATCTGTTCTTTGTATCTTCTGTACATAGGCTATAAACAACATAAGGCTTAAAAACAACCTTAAACCCAAAGATAAGACAGCAGTAGAGTCCACTACCTATAAAAGTTACGGAGTTAGCACCAAGGATTAACAAACTGATCAATATATGGAAATGGGATTTTGCTATGGACAGGAAAGGGTATTTAGGGATGGTCCAAGGTCCTTTCCATGCTTGTAGATTATTCAGCCTCCTTTAAAGATGTGGCTGATATGATCACACCACACAATACTCTCACCAATACTCTTCATAACTCATTAGCTTTGGTGTCCATTTGGTTTGAAAGAAGGGCAGAGGTGTCAAGAAAAGCATTTCCCAGACCATGATTTTCATAGGTCTTATCAGTACCACTGACACAGCTCAGCCCCTTCTCTGTGCTGACACAGCCATCAGGTGTCACGAGTTGTTTCTGAACCAGTTAATGTTTCTGCTACCACTGGGCCATGAAAAGTGCTATGCTGTGCTCACGCTGCCACTTGCCTTTTTCCTATGAAAAGGCAGTGTGGAAGGCCAGAAGCAAGGGATGGCAACCCAGGGGCAACTCTTAGGACACAAGTCCTAAGTCCTGAGAGATAAGACTGTGTCCACTGGTCCCTACATCAGCAGCCATTTCAAGAAAAAACTACAGAAAGATCACTAATTTTCAATGACACCTAACATCTACAAAAACCTTAGACATGCTTTTACTGATTATCCTTTCTTTTATTTCCTGTCAGACCCTGAAAAGCAAAAATTACAAAGTCTGGCCTTACAGGGCAGCCTTCCCTTACTAAGGATCAAACGCTCTTCCTTTTGTACACTTAAGGGATCCACGATCACTCCAGATTCACTGGTCTTCCTCCCCGTCAGCTTCTTGCTCTAAAAGCAGCAGAGTCAGTAATAAGAGCAGAGAAATATTCAGACCCAGCTGAGCAGGGCTACAGGGATGAAGGTGTGCATTGCCCATTGCTTGTATTCTGCTTCTCAGAGGAAGCTCAGCCCTGGCATTTTCAGAACATGCACAAACATCTCTCTAGACTGGGGAAGCTGGTTAAACACAAGCATACATCCTCTGAAGTTATCTTGCATTCCAAACAGTCTTTCAAACAAACCACATCGCAAGCATTTTATACAGCTTAAGACCTAAAATACATTTACAAAGTCAAAAGGTACACGGTCAAGGAAAGTTTGGTTCATCATTAGATAATCATTACATAATATTTTCCAAGATTTAGTATCAGCAAAAACACTTCTGCCATGAAATGAATGGTGGAGTTAGTTATTTTTAAATTCCACTGGACATAGTTGTACAGGTTTTGTATGAGAAAGTATCTTCCTGCAATGTTTATACTTAAACATTTCTATAACATAAATTTAAAAGTAAGACAAATATTCCTTCCAAGTTAAGAAAAACAGACAGCAGAGAAATAGTAAGAAATTAAGGAAGTCTATCACTCATTTTTACTCATAATAAAAACCACTGGATTTTTTTAAAGATTAAAAAAAAAATCTGTAAATACTTTCAGAAGGTTCCACAATCCTCTTAATTAAGAATGAAATAGATACGGAGATAATTAATGAGATAGATATATCACAAGAGAAATGTTTTGTATTAAGACATAATCTTGCTGCAAAGGAGACTTAAGCAAGCAGAAGAATCTCCTGCACACCAGCACAACTAGGGCAGTTCCCTCACCACAGGCAGTGAAACTTCCTGCAGGGAAACCACTGCTAAATGATCTAGACTTCTTGGTCATAGCTGAAGAAATTAATGCCTCCACACACAAATGAGTGAGGAATGAGCAAATGGCATTGATGTTGGGTATTTAATTTAGAGGCAGCCATCAACTGCAACATGCTGAGCTGGTCCACTGTGCGAGGGGCTCATCTCCTTGCTGTGCCAAGGATAATCCACCTGCTCATGTGAATCCCCAATATGAAACATCACTTGGGGTCACAGGGAACCTGGGCCTAAGTACAATTTTAAAAAAGAATAGGGGAGGGGGGAGGAAACGAACAGACGTTCTCTCAACCTCCCAGGCAGATGGCAGTCACAAAGGCTGGAAACACTAGGAGAAAGAACTGGCACAAAAGGAACAAGAATAGTGCTGGGGCACACTGTCTTCAGCTTCACAGGGAGTTAGAGGGAATTTATAGGACAGACAACTCCCAAAGCCCTGCAGTGATCAAATGGGGGTGCAGGTGAAGGTCACCCTGCAAAGCACTCTGTGGGCAAGGGGTGCCTGCAAACAGGACTCCTGGCAAGCCCTCGGGGGACAACATTAAACCTCTCAGTGGCTGTGGACTATTTAACAGCAGAATATGAGAATCCATCTCCACCAATGTCCAAGCACTTGCATTTTTCTTAATGCCAGAAAACTAAGGAAACCAAGGAGGCGATAGGAATCAGCTCTAGTTTCAATGAAATCTTCTCAAAGTAATGCATTTTAGCAAGACATACAATTAAAAAAAAGCTCTAAGTAAAGCTGACAAAAAGAACAAGAACACATCCCTTCCGTTTCTCATCCCTCTATTTATTTATTTCCTGGCAGATGCAGAGAAGTGCTGAACCAGCAGCTCTCTTGGCTGGTGGAAGTTGCCAGCTGGAAAACAGGGGAACAAAGAGCAGTGCAGGTGGAGCCCTGTGGGAAGAGACGGGGGGAGCAAAAAGGGGCACAAAAATAGAGACATAAAGCAGATATGGAGATACCCGCCTATCCCTTTTGCTCTTCTCCACTCACTACTACGGTGATTTTAAAAATGCTATTTTACAGCCACCTTTTATCTCATGCCCACACCACTCTTTAAAATTACAGAATCACATAGGTTGGAAAAGACCCTAATCGAGTCCAACTGTTAGCCCAGCACTCCTCCAGGGATGGTGACTTGACCACTTCCCTGGGCAGCCTACATCGGTCAAGGAGTTGTCTTTGAGCAGCAGAACCAACAAACCCCAACCTTCCCAAGACCCTTGTCTTGAGCTGACATTCCTACAGGGATTCTTTAATGTTTAACATGGGCTGATTTCCTTTTGGAACCTTCCTCTTAGCAGCAAAATTAGTAGGGTTTTCTTTTACCAAATGACTTAGTCTTCCACATAACTCTTAGGAACTCTTCAAAGTCTCTCAATTTTCTTGAGATTTTGTTGATATAGTTAACAAATTCAGAAGTTATTACTGGGCTGAATTAATAGCATCATTGCGCAAGCCTCACCTCTTTCGAAAATCAGACCAAAGAAACCTTAGCCCATGACATAGGAAATTGACAAACTTTACATTACAGTAAGAAAAGTGAAGTAGAATAAGTAGTAATAAAGGAGACCATCTTTTTTTTTTAGCTGAAGGCACATAGCTATGTAGGAAATAGCAAAACCTTTCCTAAAGCATCTAATTCCTAAAGCATCTAACAAAAGGAATATAGGTTTATGGTTAGTCATATAGTGATAACAAAAAGACCATTAGTTGATAGGTCATTCCTAGCAGGAGATAAAATCTTGAATAAAGAACAGGGTGACATGTTGACCCAGCCCCTAATGTGGAACCAGATGAGGGATGCCTTTCCTGCAGTATACATTACACATTCAGAAACTCAAAGGTGTCTTCAGCCATTTAACCACTTAATGGTTAATGAAACTGATGGGTGTTCACACAAGGATATAAATAGCCTTCATATTCTCCTTGCAACCTTGGTAATAAATGAGCTACTGCTGCTACAGAGAGGTAAACTGAATGTTCTATTGCAAATGAGTACTTCTAGCATTGTGCTTGCAGCAGTTCTAGACAGACCACAAGAAAAGGGGAACTCAACAGAGAGTGAGACTATCATTACTAAAAGCACTGACAGAAAATTCTAACAGAACAGAAACATCAGCAGCAGAGCAAAAGAAACATATTACATAGTACTAAAAAGCCATTTGAGGTTAAAAAAATTTTACGTGTTAAGTTTGGGAAGTGGTTCTATACTATGGCAATGTTCTATACTATGGCTCATGATTCAAACACCTTTCCTTGGAACTACACAACTCCATTATGCTCTTTCATTATGAAACTATAGCCCTGGCCATCTTACAGCAATGGTGAACTGTTTTTGAAATGGCTTCATGTTCTTCTACAAAGGAAAATTTCTGTACAAAGTTTCTTGCAAGACAGGTTGTCTTGAAAGTGTCATCAGGAAGCAAAGCAAACTTTCAGGTATTTCAAGTTGGCCCAAATAATTTCACTGCTCCAAACGAAGTTTTTCTCTATAGAGACACACATGACCCAAGCCACTGAATGAGACAGGGCTGTGGAAAATTGAGAAATGCTGTTCTGGGCCAATGCAAATTTGACTATAGGATGGTCCTGCACCTCTAGATTTACGGCCCTATATATATCACCAGAATTCTCCATATGGAAGGGAATCAGAAACACATAAAGCTAGACAGCACTACTCATCCACTTATTCAAATGTATTTCACACCTACAGCCCTTGACACATCGCTCCTCTTTCTCTTCATTAAAATGTGAAACACTCATGTTTTGAAACTTAACTTGACCAACTTACTAGAGGGACTATAAAAGTATTATGCTGCTGAACTATTAATTAGATGGTTACTAATATTTGCACTTACATGTTGCCAAATAATTTAAACTATAAAATTTAAACTATGTAGTAAGGAGAAAAAAAAAAAAAAGAAAAAAGTTTCACAAATGTCTCTTTTACTTTTGCCCTTCTGGATGTTTCCCTCACTCAGAGATGTTTACTTTAAGGTCTGTCCTTCAGTACCTGAACAGAAGACCTTCATTCCACTTCCAGAGTAATCTCTTTTGTTGCAGGGCTTAAATTCAGTAGTCATACTGAAACAAAGTGCCTTGCTAGACTTAACTAAAGCTTTACTTCTTGCACACTTCCCCTGCAATCAAATATGTGCATACTAAGAAATGCAATCTAAAAACAGTTAATGAGTATTTCCTATGGAAAAATACTCCTTTGGAGAATATACTCCTCAAGGACAGTCCTGATTTAGACTAGATCAAATAAAAGATAAAATTACTATAATACAGCTGTGGGTGGAGGACGGGGCGGAAAGAGTGAGAAAGAAAATAAGGGACTGATAACTTGATGTAAATAACACTAAGAATTATTTTCCTGCTGACATCAGCACTGCCCAGTGCTGCTCTTTCTTGTTCTGAAACATTTGCTCTGGCCGGTGAACCTGGGACCTGTCATGCTGTGAGGTAGCAGGTGTTGCAACATCATCAACCCCAGGCTCCCCATCCTGGTTCCTTCCTCTCACAACACTCAAAATACATTTTGACAGACATGACTTCACAGCTGTATTATTATAGAGGCATACTGTATCTCCAGAACAATAATATAGTGCTGTTTTTAAAAAGAAGTCCATGGTTAAGCAAGGGTAGCAGCAGGGTACAAGGGTACATCTCCATCATATATCAGGTATAGAAAACAGAAAGCTGAGGCTCTCTTCATTTCTAACCTTGGCAGCAACTCATGAAAAACTCAACCTAAAAACTGGGTAAGATTCTGGCTCCAAAATTTGTTTTCTTTTGGGGAATTTTGGGAGGTTGTTTATTTGTTTTGGGTGTGGTCCTTCTCTTGCTATTGCCAGGCTTTCCAAGAGATTACCCAAAAACTCTGTAGGAAGCTTCAGATCTCAGCAGAGTTTTAAACCTTATGTTATCCCTCTTTAAAGGTTACTGGGTTCTAGCCTGTTTCATCTTCCATCTGCAGCAGACATTTATATTTATAACCTGCTCATCACCATGATACCTAAAGCATCTAATAAAAAACAGAAACAAGCAGCTTCCTGGACCCTGCCTTTTATACTCAACAGAGAGCAGCTGTTAACAGCATAATTGGGATTTATTTATTTTTGCCTTCTGATCTCCTCCCAAACCAGACAAGCCCCAATAAACGCTGGCCACCTAGATGACTCCTCCAGGCTTCTCCAATCTCTTTCACATCCACTGCTTCCAATGACATTCACCGCTGTCCTGCTTCTACTTACCTCCCAGCTCCCTAAACCTCAGGTAAGGTCTCTGCTACGGAAAACTAGTTTCAACCTATCTATTCTTTATGCTTCCAACCAGCACCATAAGGGATCTCCTGTAAGTATCAGAAGCACAAAAAGCTGCTGGGAGGCACGAACTTCGCAGATACCGAACCCAGAAAGGAACCTGGCCACTAACCCAGACATCAGCCCACCACGACCTGCAGAAATGTACTACCTACTTTGGAATAGGCTTGTTTCTCCTTCTCACGCTTCTTAAAAAGGGTATTACTGTATATTATGTCCAAAGGAAAATTTGTTTCCATTAATATTTAAGTCAGAGTTTACGGAAGAGACAGCCTGAACATACGGGACAGGTATAGGTAGATAAATAGGAGAACACTTCTAGCAACTACAATTATCTAGGTCTTCCACAACTTTCAGCAATAACAGACAGAAAGCTCATTCTTCAGAGATTTAAACATTTGTTTCTTGCTTATCAGAATGAGTTATGGACAACTTTGCATGGCAGATCTGATAGCTGGTGTCTCCCTCATTCTGAAAGCAGTGGCAGAAAGCATTTAAAGTTGCAAAAAACCACTGGAGTTAATATCCAGGAAGTGGCAAACACCACACAAAAAACCTGAGAAATCCTCCCAGCTAGATGGCAGCCACCAGATCCAGTCACTTTGAACTAGACTAAATGAAAATACTACAACATCATGAATCTCTTCCGGAAAAAAAACCAAAACCAATCCACTACGATTCCAATGAGCCTTTCAAATTTCTACCAGGAAATGAAATGGGTTTTCTCAAGGTCACCTTAATACAAAGGTACCATAGAGTCCCATGGAAGCTGTTCTTTTGATGCTTCACAGCTTTGTGGTTCCTCAGCAGAGGACGTCTCTGAGGCACCAAAGTCTCCCTTGTGAGCAGGCTGCCTGGCCACCATCACTTCTATCTGTAATGGCAGAACTAGTGTAAGGAACAGAAAGGAACTAGAGATGATGCTCACGAACAACCTCTTTCCCAAAATTCATGTGTTTAAGATGTCATAGTGCTTCAACATCCAAGCACTTCAAAACAAAGCGTTTTGATTTAATTCAACAAATTACAAGTTTTTAAACATTTCCAAAGCAACTTCTCTTGCAAACATAGTTAAATTTGCTGTAAGAGACCAGAAGAAATTCTGGCATTTCCCATAAAAATGTAGTTCTGGGTTTTGTTCCGCTTTCGGACAAAATAAGACTTAAATAATACAGAAGAAAACAGAAATTCTGTGACATATGATGTATTTTTGCCACAAACAAATCTCTTACAGACATATCTCCCACTCCATCAAAATATTTTTTTTCCTAACATGAGCTTCTTTCTTCCATAGTTACTGCTACGTGATTTTCTCAGACTAGCTATCCCAAAAAACCTTGATGCTTCCTGTACCCCTCCTATTTTATCATATTTGGCATGTTTCCTGAGCTCACTTCCCTAGTGCTTACAACTACAGCAGGTCCTTTTAAAGGCAATGCAGCAAACACACAAAACATTATCTTCTACAGTTATGCAGTTATCTTAATCAATAACATTAAAACCCTTCTTTAGTTGAGAGTTATGGACTATTTTTATAAGACTGAAGAGTTGTCAAAAGTTTTCTTAACTGAAGGTGTACCCTAATAGCTAATTCCATTGCACATGGTATATGCAGAAGACACTTCCTGCCCTTCCTTGATCTTATATCCCATTTACCTCTAGCTGGAATCAACACATCTTTTGGAAAAGCAGGTTAAATTTTTTTCTTTTCCACACCACTGAACAAAACACTAAAATTATCACTATTTCACCCAACATGCTTGCACCTTATGTGCAGAAATGCATCATTCGGTCAGTGAGAATCTACTTGTTTGTGTCCAAACCAAGGGTTTGTCCTCAATTCAGCTAAAGAGCACAGGATTTCAAAGCAGCAACACTGGAGTCAAAGATGACACTGGCTCCACTGCCCATGCACAGTCTGCCAGCATTTACAGCACATTTTCTATCATGATTTGTATTTGCATTTCTATCTGTACACAGTAAAGGAAAAGGAGCCTATGGCTATTAAAACATACAGATGTTCTTATAAAGACAGCAATTATTCAGAGGAGGGAATGCAAAAAAAAAACCCATTTTAAATATATACAGAATAACACAATTGAGTTTTGGCCACCCTCCCCTTTTAATCTTATTTTTGGCATTTGGAACCTCAAAAGTACTTCACCTTTTACTGCTCCACTGCTGTTACTGTTCACAACAAAATAATTCTGATTCTATTTGTTAGCCCACAGCAGTCACCCTGTTTTGCAAATGATTAGACACATTGTTTTGTTCCGAATACCATCATCTTGGCTTCCATAGGACATCATTGTGTAAATTATGCCAGAAGTAAATAATGCATGAAATGTGAAATGTTGCCTATGCCAAAGCTGATCTAATGTTTCTTGGTGTGGAAAGAGACTTTAAGAAAAAGAAAGGATTAAAAAAAAAAGGTAAATTAATTTGAAAGGCTGCCACCAAAAAAACACTTGACATTTATAATCATAATAATAAAGTAATGCTACAGACATTTGCTATTGAAAGTAGAATTCAGCTTCATGACTCATACCGGAGCAAGCAAGCAGACACCATGGACCATGTTCAGACAGTTTGAATTCAAGCTCAGCCAAGTGTTTCCCATTAGCCGACTCTAAATTTTCAGTGCCACCAAGCCAGTGGGAATTATGAGGCCCCAAATCCCACATTTTATTATGGCTTGGCCCAAAGGAGCATCTCCCCACCACTTCCTGATAATGAGGGAGACCAACCCAGTCCTGCATTATTCAGACTGTAGGACAGCACAGGTGCAGGGGTAAAATACTAGAACCAACATTTGCAGCTTTTTTGGATGGGAGAAAGACTGCAGGGCAGAAAAAAATCCTTCAGACATAAAAAATAAAGCAGAAGAAAACACTGAAGATGTGCTTTGGTAGTCAAGCTATCGAAAGTTTCTCAAGACCCCCCCTTTTTTGCTGGCTTCACAGTGCTGCACATGGGGCACTCCTGTAGCTCTGCTCAGCACCGTCTGCTCGTTGCAAAAGCCTGCATGGCTCAAACAGGCACAAGAGATGATTTAACAGGCAGCCACTGTGTAACCACAGAGCGGTTTTAAGCAGCCTATTCCTGACCAGAGAGCGCCCAGGGCACATGTCAGAGGAGCATCTTCAACACCCCTCTGCAAATGTACCACCCCAGCTGAAACAACTGGCAGCACCAAGCGTCTGAACTTCAGTGTTTGCGAGGCAGATTTTTGGGAAAAATAAGCTATTTAAAACTTTATTTTCCAAAGAGATAAGACCTTAATTTCATAATTATCTAGATAAAGACCTGTCTCGTCAGTTGGTCATCATTAAAACCAGATTCTTACTTTTTCAAAATAAATTTGGTAACATTTTTGTTCTTAACACAAAGTAATAATTTAAAACATATTTGAGCAACCACATCACCTAATATAAATCTTAATTCTTATTTTGTAAGAAATTTGCTCCATTATAATCTTTAATAAGAGACACACCTACTTGTGTGGGTATGTATGACATATGCAAAGTTAAATTTAGCTGAAAACTGGAATTCATTTAAAAATACACATTCTTCATCTGCTAAAAAACCAAAACCTACACACTTCTTATATATACAAAGATTTGGAACTTTATAAATACATGTTTTGTCTTTTAAACACTTTGATAAACGAAGTAAATATAATTTGCAGTTAATGATTTAGCTGATTATTTCTGGTCACTGTGTCCTACCAGATCACAGAACTAATGGATCTCATCCCACCACATCCTTCCGCCTCATCATCATATCTAAATGGCAGGAATGAAGAAGAAAAATGAAATTTAAAAAATAATGATAAACAAAAAAAAAGGTATTCCCAACAGACTTCTCAATTTCTATGCAGTGTCACCCAATAACGCTGCTGAATACAATGGATAAAGAAAATACTCCCTCTGTTCAGGAAGAGGGGATTACTATTTGTCCACAGTTGATTTTCTACTTCAGCAACCTTTTCTAGTTAATTATCCACTAACTCAGCTATTAAACTGTTTGACTGTCTCAAAAGTTGAACTAGTACATATGGCTCATTAATGTTTTATTTTACCATACTGTTGGTATGTTTAGATGTTAGTATGTCAAAGAATCTTGCTTTACAAATATTATATCTGATGTATTTCTCAAATCATAGTATTTTAAATTTAAATAGGTCATTTATCCTGATTCCTTGCCAAAGAAATGCTTGTTCCATCTTTCATGAATCTATCTCGGCTAAGTTTTTCAGCTCAATTAAATTCATGTTTTCAGACTTTATACCATTCCTCTTTCATGGGGGCTGTTTGAGCCAGATTCAGCCACTGAAGTGAATTGTGTTCAACATCTCCTTTGCAAAACAGACTGTGGCAACATCATCAATCTGTGTATAAACATCACAACACTGACAGCAGATTCCTGTAGATACACACACGACTAAGGAGAGGTTATACTCAACTGTTCGGTGAACCCCACTGCACTCATGTAAGTACCGTGACAAAACCACTTACTGAAAGCATAAAAACCGTTCTTCATTGTCCCTGGTTCATACTGCATCAACCTCTCATGAAGAAAGTTAACTCTTTTTTGTCCCAATGGATCTTTTTCCTCCATCCCTTTTGTAGCATTATTTTAAATCACTGGCACAGCAAAGCATTATTTTCTTGGGAAATTAAATAATTGACACTTGGCTGTTATGAGGGTTAATTACTGAAGGCTGCAGGCCCTGACCAGGCTAATTCTGACCATCCCACTGAATGTGTGTGACAAGCAGGTCTAAGAGTCTCTGTTTTATGGTGTGATTTGAAACACACTTGGAAGGAATGGCTTCTACAAATCATCTACTGGGTATCTCAACATTGAGGCCCTCAAAACTACTAATCTTGTAAGCAGTGACTAGGAAGTGATAGTTTACATCATAAAAAAGTTTAAAGATGTACTAAGACGTCAATTTTATTTTTTTTACAGAACACATCAGCAAGATCACTCCAGGTGAAGTTTTACCCTTTCCCTTTTTACAATTTAGAATTTTTTTTTTAATAACAATACTACTGTGACTTTTACATCTGAGTTTTTCATTTTCCTACTTACATAAACACAAGTTTGCTTGTGACTCTAGAAAGGCAACAACAGTTTAGGAGATTGTGGTCAGAAGTACTGATACTGAAATGTCAGTTTTCCTTTCCTCCTCTTGCAGAACTGCTTACATGAAGTTGTACCACACTTTTGCTTCTTCCTGACTCAAAGATGTCAGTGGGATGCAATTTCTCTCTAACACCATTTTTTGATGTACCTACTGTTCAGTCAGCAAAATCACACTGCCAGCACAAGTATAATGCCACATTCTGTCAACAGCTGCAATAGAGTGAACTTTATTTTTGTAAAGTAACATTAAGTCCAGACTTTCCTCACTCAAACAGCTCGCATTGTAACTGCCACAGTTCCTTTTCTTTTCTGCCTGTTCGAGGCACACAGTTAGTTCCACCCCAGCTATCATGCAGGTAATAATTTATCCTTACGGAATTAAGAAAAATAAATTTCAGAAAGCCAATCTTTACTGGCATTTTTCCAAAGAAATATCAACTTAAACATTTTTTTTTAGTCTATTCACACTTCTGCTTTTCGAAAACATAATACAGTTAAAGTGTAGAGTTGTAACTATAGAGACAAGGCACAATAAACACAAGTTAACTCACGAAGTCTGCGGAAGAAAAGCACGACCGTTTGTCTGTGTTCCCTATTCACACAGTGCTGGAAGGAGAGCCCCAGCTAAAAAATGCAGTGCCTGTACAGCTCCAGCGTCACACAATTAGTACTTGTCATCCTTGGAGCTCAAAATAACACAGTGTGTTCGTTTGCAGAGGAAAGAATGCGTTTTCTTAAGAAAATTGGATCTCTGTGCTGATAGTGCCAAGTCCCCAAATAAGATTAAGGTTTATAAAAGTGAGAATTAAAGATACTGTTAGACAACCAAGTGAGAATTAATCAAGTAAGTTGGAAATTAATGAAAAGAAATAAGCATTTTAGTGTAAATCTTAAGTCCAATTCTGCTCCTCAATTTCTTTAAACAAAATATTCAGAGTCAACAGTAATGTCAACAAACAGCAGAACTAGTACAAGGTACCTCTCCTTTGCTGATCAGAGGGCAGTGATTCTGTAAAGCATTATTTTATCTGAAATGCCTGCAGACATCAGCCCACTGGTAGTTGGCACCCACAACAAACACACTTGGGGTCCCAGACTCAAGCAGCAGAGGCTGTATGTACTTGCTGGTGGCCAGCTTCAAAACTGGGTCACAAATCAACTGCCCCAAACGAGACAAGGCAAACCAGCCATTGTCAGCACCCGGCACAGCCGTCAGTGTGGAGTACTGACACCCCAATGCACTCGGGGAGCATAATCCAACAGATCTTCCAAGGAATAGGCCCAAAACCCCAGACAGTTTGCCCACATGGGCACACAAACCTGTTTTTGTCATCCACTGATGGCCAACAGTGGTGCCTTCTGCCTTCCTCCCACACCTCTGCTTGCTGTTTCCCCTTGTTAGAAGGGTTACTGATACTGATCTAAGTAACAAAGAATGCTGGGGGATCACCTTCACTTCAGCAATATTTTTGTGGCCCAAGTGAGTCCAAAACATTTACTTTTTCAAAATTTAATTTTTCTTTGCACAAATTCAGTTCTTCCCCCCTTTGTTAGGAGCCTAAAGTATAGAGAACACCATTTTCAACCTCGTCAACATGGATGTGTATATATAAATCCAGCTGATGCTTCTGAAATTTTTCTAATTCTGACAGTCTACAAAAGTGCATGGTGCATGACTAGTCTGCTCTTTCTCCTTCAACATAAATACTGTAAAAAATAAAAATAAAAACAAAAACAACCTCAGCACAGATCTTTCAGGCAAAAATTACAGACATTTTGCAGAGTTACTTTAAAAGCCCCTGGTAAAAGATCTACCACAAGCTTTGTGCAAGTCTAAATACAATCTTAATGGTTCTGCCTTTAACCACACAATATGTCTAGCCAAAGACTTTCAGTACACAGGGGAGGTATGATTATACAGTCCAAAAAATCCATGCTGTTCTGTCCCTGTCATGGCCTTCTCTGTCCTATGAAGTGTCTGACATTTTTAATTTTAGTGCTAACTTCAACCTTTTTTCCAGAACTGAAATAACTCTTGCTGAGTTCATTGTTCTATCCTGTCTGTAAGTAAAGAGAAATCAGAACAACCTCTGCTGTACCCTACTGCCCAGCAGAATTGCTGGCTTTAATGAGCCTGGGTGTAATGAATCTGTGTTCAATCACTTCTTTCTTAACAAGACCCAGGACTCTCGGGTGCACGCCATCTGCTCCGACTGACCCGGCTGCTCTTGGATTTTTTCCATTTATTCCAGCATTTCCTCTTCTGGCACATGCTCTCACATTCCCTACCTGCTCTCTGTTACCTAGCCTCTTTCATCCATGTAACTTCTTGGATTAAGCCAACTAACCTTTAAACCAAACCAAACCCTTGCCTGTTTGCTGTCTGGCAGCACACACCACTGCTTTTCCCACAGGAACTGACATAGCAGCACTACTCCATCTAGGATGCACCCACTGATTTTTGTCTAGAGAGCAAACCCTGCCACTGCAGGTAAAGAAGTGGAAGGAGATTTCCTGTGATGCTTGTGAGCATCATCCTGATGAGTAATAAATCTCGATTAAAGAATGTACAAGGAAAAGCTCCTTCTTTCTCAAAGATTTATCCCACTTAATACACAAGTACAATTGAAGACAACAGCACAGGTTTGAGATTGTCATGGCACTAAATGTCAGTTCTGGAAGCACCCTGATTTGTAAAACCATTCCTCGATGAATGCCTTAAGAATAAAAAGCTGCAAATTGCACATTGCTTACAAAACCATCTACAACTGTCTCTTGCTATAACCCATGCAAGGGCCAGAGAATGGTGTTAAGTACCTTCTGGACTGTGCAGGCTCTGCTTAGTAGAAATCCAGAATTGGTTTCCAAACCAAATCTCCCCATTTCTGACATGAATAAACTCAGCATGACTATTTCTCAGTTGGTCAGTAGGGATACTGCCTGCCTCACTAATAGTGACAGATGCGGATTTTTTAAAGCATTAAAAAACCCCAAAAAACATTCATAGTCAAAAATTATTTCAAAGACACATGTTATCTTAACCCAAACGAGCTCTCTTGGCCTAAAATAGGTGTTCCCTGTACTAACAGAAAACGTATACCATGAATCTCTGTGTCTCGCTTCCCAAACTGTTAGAATGGTAGGATTTTCTAAAGTGAAAATATTAAATTGCATTTTCGAAATATAAGACAACATCAGAAAAATATCTCAAACAACATCGTCGGATTTTCCCTATCAAAACATCCCCATCTGAAATTTATTTTTTTTAACTCATTCCATTGATTCATTCCCAGTAAATGTAAGAATACCTGACAGCGGTGAGTTCTGAGGACAGGCACACCAGCAGTAGAGCAGAATGCCACTGTGATTAGTGCCCTATAAACAAGAGGGGGAGGGAAGGAAGGAAAAAGAGGAACAGACCCAGATCCCACAGGCCTTATTATCTGAATATTCCTGAAGCCAATTACAGGCTTGTTTGCCAGTAATGTTCTTCTCACAGCATAAATATACCTGGAAATAATCTAAAATAGTAAAAAACCCCAGAACATTAAAACCAACCTACAAACAAATGCAAAAACAAAACCCCCCAAAAGAAAACCAAAATCAATACCTCACCATTTTCAGGCTTAAATCACACATTAGTACCAAAACGACCTTGAAAACAAACTATGATAATAACATAATCATAAATATCACTTAAATGATAGGGTAAGAAACTATATAGTGAAAATAAGAGGTTTTTTTCCACACTCCTTTGAAAAATTAAGTGACTATTTGGATAAGCCTTCTTACTTGAAATTAAATGTCCCGTTCTTCCTCCTTGCAAAAAGAAGAAAGAGGAAGAACACTCTTAGTGCTGTATCTACGTGAAATCTCTACTTTCACCACTCGATTCACCTGCAAGAACAAGGTCACAGTGTGGCTGAATTTAAGGTAGTAATATAGTGCTTGGTAAGATTTTTGTTTTACTGATCTGGTAAAGAGCATAAGTAGGAATAAAAATATTCTTGAAACGCCACAATTTTTGTTCAGAATCCCCTGAGCACTATGAATTTATATAACCCATTAAGAGATGATCTGCCAGCTGTGAGGACAACAGTAGAGTTCAGTACCCGCAGGCAGTGCCCAGGTACATGAGCTCGATTTCAATTTAACTTTTTTCTGCTTGGGAAGTAAAAGCTACTGAAGAACAAAATTCCTGAAAATAAAAGTTAAACAAACAAACAAACAAACAAACAGAAATATCTTATCTCTGTTCAAGAAGCATTAGGCAACTACAGTGTGTTAGTTAAATTACTAATCCGCAGGTGGAGAAGACCACAAGTCCGGTTCTTCCCTGTTGCTGGAAACTGGCTGGCACAAGCCTTCTCCCACCCGGGACAAGCTTTTTCTCAAACAGCAGGAGGGCTCCGCCTCACAGCCCCCGTTGGGGACCACTTCTGGGGCTCTGCTGCTCTGACGGGTGAGACCCTCGCACTTCGCACCTTGATGTATTCGCGCTCAAAAACGGACATAAACACCGCAACATCATTTTACCTACGGATTTTTTTTTCCACTGAAACAACAGTTAAGAAAAAACCCTCAGTGGTAAACCAGAAATTTACCACATGGCACATTCTTTCATAGAACTGCCTTTATGACTTTCGGGGCGCTTTTGAGAAAGGCGACGGCACTACCGACCTGACAGGGAGAGCCCGCCCTGTACCCGCGGAGTGCGTAGCGCTCTCGGGTGCCCAGCCCGGCACCGGGCGGCACAGACGGGCACGGGCGGCCCCTCACGCACCCGCACCCGGAGAGCTGCGCGCCGGCACTGCCAGCGCCTGTCTGGAGGAGGCAAGCGGGCACGGAGCAGCTCCAGCACCGCCGCTGCGGAGCGGGACCGGCCCCGCTCCGCTCTGCCCCGCCGCGGACAGGGCTGCGCCTCGTCCCGGCCCCACGGGCAGAGCAGGGGCACCGGCCCGCCCGCAGCCCCCAGCTTCCCGGCGGAGGCAGCGCCAGCCCCTCTCCCGAAGGGCTGCCGGAGCAGGTCCCGTCCCGCACCCCCCCAAACCGCCCGCACCCCGCAGCTCCGGGGGGAGCTGGAGCCGGACACCCCCGGACCCACCTGGTGCAGCGTGTCCGGGGGGAGCTGGGAGGCCCGGAACAGCTCGCCCACGCTGCTGCCCCCGGCGGCCGCCTCCGGGGGCGGGCAGCACCGCGAGAAGAGCTCGGAGTAGCGCTGCTGCTCGGTCTCGCTCAGGGGCAGGAGCAGACCCCCGGTGCCGCCGGCGGCAGCGGCGGCAGCAGCGGGGCCGGACCCCCC
>VZTD01004241.1:741863-809705 GCA_013397725.1 Rhagologus leucostigma | reverse complement strand
CCACCCTGCCATGGGCAGGGACCCCTCCCGCTAGACCAGGTTGCTCAATGCCCCATGCAGCCTGGCCTTGAACACTGCCAGGGACGGGGCATCCCTCACCAGTAGCGTTTTCAAAGTACCACCTGCTGCTGAACGTGCCACGTGGGCACCACAGAAAAGAAATGCCATAATTCGATACCCTGCAGTAAGTCCTAATCGATTAGCCATGACGGTTTGAGAGAGAAGCATCTCACCGTGTTCTCTATAGTCTTTGCTTTAAGGTGAAGGGCAAAGAGGCCGTTGTTTATGGAGACAAGATTATTACTCCTCTGTCAGCAGTGACACTGTAAATGTTCCCTTTACAGGTTGAGCAACACCTTAAAAGTCAGACAGGTCACGACCGAGGTGGGAGGGCTGGGTACATCTCAGCCAGGATGTTGTTTGTGTGTCTCGTACTGTTTTTTGCAGCCTTTCTTCCCAGCAATTCTTTGGGGAATTTCAAAGAATAAACTAATCAGCCTGAAGGCCATCCGTGTGTGACCCACAGAGGAGTCAACGAGTTCTCTTCACAGCAGCCTTGATGCAGAGACATGGCCTGGCACAGGAGAAAGCAGATTACCTGCTGTTTGCTTTCAGTACCGCTAGCAATGTCAGACTAGCGTTACCTGTGTTCCTGAATGCAAAACATTTGGGAAGTCAATGTGGTTTAATTTTTATATGCTTCTTTACTATTAATTCTTAAAAAATATGAAATCCAAATGTAATAGTTTTACATAATATTTTTACTAGAAAATAGTTCCATTTATGGTCTGTAAAGCCAAAAAAAAAAATTACTAACTTGTCACTTCTGTTCTTATTAACTGAACACCATTACCTCTTTTTAAAATCTCTTTTTAAGCTACTTTATCATCTTCACACCACACATCTGTGGCTCCTTCTCACTTGCACAAAACATGCAAGCTCTTAATTCCTCTAACATGAAATGAGGATCTGTTCCTGCCTTCTCAATGTGTGGAATGCTGAATGGGTTGTTAGATGCAGCTATTAGCAGGTGAATAATTGATACTTGTGTTTAAGGATGGAGTGTTATGGAGAAATCTTTTTTCTTTTAGGGACAGAAGATTGTCATGGTATTTTCTTATTTTAAAACATACTGTTATGAAGGAGGGCAAGACTATTTCAGCAACTGAACCTTGTAGCCCAACTTAAAGTGGCAAATATCCATAGTAGCTCAAAAAAATTAAGCAAGTCCTCTTGAGAAGGCTCTGCAGAGCAGAGAATGAATGACCCCTTGACTGCAAGGTTCATCACCTGGAGAGTCCTAAGATGTCACTGGCCTTTTTCTGTATCTTCAGCCAGGTACAGGGTACTGCTCTGAGGAAATGGTGCCAGCCATGTGGAGAGGATGTAGGGCCATACCTAACTATTGCCATATTTAATTATATGACTCTCATGATAAAATATCTTTAAAGTAGCTTATGGAAGAACAGCTGGCTTCCAGCTGAACTTGAACGAGAGGGATGTCCTGACAAGCAAAATAAAACACTGTGAATAGTTTGTACTAATTGTGCATTTTCATGTGCCTGAAGATGCTCATGATAATTGACCAGCTCAATACTTGTGATGCTAATTTCTCATCACAACAAATACGCCCTTTGCCAACACTCCAGCAGACACCATTTGATCTTTGTTGATGTGTCAGCCAATTCTTCAAAGTTTTTCTAAGGTGGACCCTGGCAGGAAGATTTTGGAAACACACACTGTCCAGAACACAATAGTCTGTCTCACCAGCCACACCTCTTACTGCCAACACACACAGCTGCTTTTTTTTCCTTTTGACAATTTTCTCTTCTTCCTTGACCTTTAAAACTTGCATTCCTCTCTCCATACAGCCCACTCTCATCAGAAATGACAGAGTGGCTGTGTTCACAACCAGTCTACGCCAGTGCTGTAATTTCCAACATGTTGTCTCTAAGACATGAAAGAAGTGAATCACCACAAGCTGAGGGAGGAGGCAGGGAAATCCATGCCTCTTATGTCTGCAAAGTAAGTGTGAGCCTAGAGGTGTACCAGGTGTGAGCTGACCACCCGCTCAGCTTTGGGGTGCTCAGGTGTCTGCCTGCTCCCTGCAGGTGTTCTGCACTCAGCAGTGCCAACCACACTGACTTACTCTGCTGCACCCACTGCTTATGGGGAGCTTTAATCCACCCCATGTGCCAGAGCCACTTTCTGTGCAGTCTAGTGTGCCTTGCCTTGTGCAATGGCATTTATGGCCCTTGTGTGCTTTAAACTTCTTGTGAGAGTACATTAGTTCAGACTAAGAGGCACTTAATAATAACAAAAGCCATACAAATACTGTAGGAAGAGAGATTCAACCTTCCTGTTTACATGGAAGTTGTGATGTCATTAAAGGTTACAAAGCTTCCCTACAACTAAGAAATGCTACATATAAGTAGCAGAGTCCAAACAATTCAAGTATTTATTTTTTGCTGGATCAGTAATGTAAACTGAATTGAAATCTGACTTATCAAAGTATGGCTTGGATTTGTGTGTGGTCCTCCTTCCCTCCCCACCCAACTAGTAATGCAATTACTTACTCTGAAGTCAGCCAGCAGCAGTCCTGCAAACAATTGTGTGATCATGTGTGGGAGGGAGACCGAGGTCATAGTAAAAAAAAAACCCAAATAAATACTACTTCCAAAGATGTGCTAATGGAAAGAAATAGTAATGTGTCTGACAGGTATATTTTTGTTCAGGATATAAATTGATATAAATTGTCATGTATAATATGACATAGTATATAACCTCCAGTAAAAAATTTCTCCCAATATTTTAGTATTTAGGAGATCGTGGGATTCTTATTTGAGCAGTACAACCAAACACTAGTCACTCAAATTCATGTGTTATTTCACTAGTCTTAGAGTTGAGATCACGTTGGACTTTTCCTGGCCCAAAAGGCATGAGATCTGGCTGGCAGCTGCTTTCCACTGACAGTGGAAAAATTCCATATATCGCCAAGTAAAGCTTTGAAATAGTTGGCTGGAAAACTGTGATTTAGCTTTTCCCAAACCAGCTCAAGTGAATCTCACCCATTGTTCCTCATAACAATTATTTTTATTTACTTTCTTTGCAAAATCAAATAAGACTTTGATGACAAGCAACTGGTGGGGCATGTTTCCTGACCATGGTATCAGACACGCTTGGAATATACTTGACAAGCTTGCCGTTGAGTGTATAGATTCAGCATGCAAATACTCATATTCTTCTTTGCATTGTTGCTTACATGAAGCGATCCCATTTCTGAGAAAAACAGGAGCAATGCTTAATGAACTGTAAAATTTGATTCCCTGTTCTCCAGCTTGTTAACACTTTTAATGCATGAAAAAAACCTAAGAAATAGTGACTGTTTTCTACTCTGATCAATACATTGTTTTCAAAAATTAGATGGCATTGTAAACTGCACATTGTGGAAGATGCAGCTCCTGGCAGGTTGTTTGTTTTCTGTAAGCAACTGAGTACGTAACAGAGAATTAGAGTTTGTGTCATAAAATATTTGACAAATATCCATATATTAATTAGCTGGGAGGAGAGGGGAGGGAAGGGGAGGCAAGGAGAGGAGGGAAGGAGGGAAAGAGGACCACACACAGATCTAAGCCACACTTTTGTAAGTCAAATTTCAATCCAGTTTACATAACTGTCATTATTTTTTCTAGCAAACAATAAATACTTGAATTGTTTTGATTTACTGGTATGTACAGTTTCTTGGTTCCAGGAAAGCTTTGTAACCTAAAATGATATCACTACTAGTTCTGTTTAGAGAGTCTTTTTAAAAAGTCCTTTTATGAAGATATATGGATGTAGTATGAGCTTTAGTGGCAGAAGGCAAAGCCCATGCACACATCTTTTTAAAAGCAAGGACAAAAAAAGTACACTGCTTTTTAGGTAACTTTCCAGGAAAGTACAGCCACATTTCCATTGATTTCCATCACAGTGCCTCCAGTTTATTTCTTTTAAAATAATGGCTTCATGTGAAATTGAAAAACAATTTAGGTGCATGTTTGTTTTTCTTTTAGTTTTAGTTTTGAAATATTATCCACTTACTTTTGTACTCTGCAGAAGCAAAAGCACTACCAAAGCACTAGAACATGTCGTTCCTCTATCATTTGTCCCTTAAATGCTGAAATTCACAAGGCGTTCAGCAACTATTCAAACATGAGGTTTCAACCAGAACACACCAAAGTTTACTGTATTGCAGGGTGATGGTTCCTAAAGATCACATTATCAGACACTTGAAAGCCTGAACCAAGAAATGCTGCCAGGGGAAAATCTACATGATCCTGGAAGTCCCACACAGAAAAAATAAAAATTAAAAAATAAGTATATAAATAAAATAAAAGAGGGACTTATGAATGTCTTCTCCCACAGACACAAGATAAAATGTAGAACGTGCAATATATCCTGAAACTTAACTCTATTCTCATGGACAAGGAGAGAAACACAGGTTAGGAAGAAGGGGCTGTTATAATGGCACAGATGATAATTAAAGAAAATTTCTTAGTGCTTCGTGTGGCAGCTGATGTACCATCGCTTGTTTCTTTTAACTATCTGTTAGTGGTAACCACACTCTTAAGTGAAAAATAATCACCGAAAGGCACAGAGACATTAATCACTACAATGAAGCCATTAACGCAAAGGAAAATGCGTATTTTCCATTTGAAGAAATAACAAGTAAAAAAAAAAATCACTATACGTTTATTCATCTGTGTGTCCTGCAGCTAATTTGCCTCTCAAAATTTTGCCTTCAGACTTGGAAACAAATTCTAAGGAGTGTTCAGTTATGAGATAACCTATTGACCATAAAGGGCTTTCAGTGCTGCTATTGCAGTCTCAAGTTTCCTATGTAGTTTTGACCTAAATAAGTTCCCTTTTGGGCAAATAGTGTATGCCCTTATGCTGTTTTCCTGGTTACATTTTAACATAGCAAGTGGTCCACCTTGTCCTCCACTTAATTCATGAACTCAATATAAACCACAAACAAATCAACTGCAATTCACTCTGGCTTCTGCTGTTAGTACAGACAGTGGAGATAAACCAACAGTAATTTCTTTTTACAACTCATTTTCCCAGACTAAAACCAGCTACAACAACGCCACTGCAGCTGCAGAAAGTATCGTGGCAGGCACTTTCAGCAGGAGTGTGCACTGTGCTGTAAAGCTTGTAACCTGCACATGACAAAGCTTTTCATTCAGCATCAGCCTGAGAAGGGCTGTACTGTCACTGCGTGGCTCTTTATGCAAAAGGCACTGTAACAGCAGCCAGTCCTGCAATGTGATAGCAACCTCCAGCTCAAATCCCACATGCAAAGATGGAGAAAGATACAGGCAGTTCACATTTCTCAGCAGCCAGAGCTGCATCTCCCTCACCCGCAGCACCATGCCCTGGCCTCGCTACCTCTTCGCAACCTCTCACAAAGTGGGGTTTGTTGGAGCTGGGCAGCTGTGCCTGGTGCAGGCCGGTGGGGCAGGGCTCAGGAGCACGGACAGGCTGATGGAACAGCTCTGAGATGTGCCAGCCACAGCCTGGCTGCACAGCCACTCTGACACCATCATGTGGGAACGTCCTTTCCCTTATCCCACCCCTCTAAGTTCGCAACAGATACTTGGGATATTGTTTTCAAAGATAAGAAACCTGAGAGACCTGAGTGGCGTTAGTTTGGATCAGGCTTTGTTTCTCAGCAGCACAGGAGAAGGTCTTCTTGTTTTCTAGTAAAGCCCTCCTATTGCAGGGACAGCCTCGGACAGCCAGAGCCCCTGAGGCCACAAACAGGAGATACACAGGAAAAATAACATAGACCATAGCTGGGCTCTCAATGTCACTGCCAGCCCAAACATCACCAGCCTGTTCGTGGTCAGCAGCCAGCAAGCAGGGGAAGGTACCACAGGTAATTCATTGCCTCTCTCTCATGTAGAAGGCGGAGCTGCAGAGTTGAACACAAGAGGTCCCACGTGGATTACACAGCTTGACCTGGGCCACAGTGAAGACAGAACACAAGCGATTTATGGCATGGTCCCAGGAACAGCTTTCCCCTGGGAGCCTCTTGCAGCGTTGAACAAGATGGTCTCCCCAAATCCCTCTTCAAGCTATGTCTCCTGCTTGCACACTCCAGGAGGGAATAGAGGTGGCTGACCCACTCCTCACAGAGTACTGCCAGCTTGCTTCCTCACTCTGGCCCAGCTTCATCAAAGGTATTCTTCATTTACAGCAATGTGATAAAAGAAATGGCTTCTATTCTTTGCAATATGTTTAAAGTCCTTCAAAGATTTGATATTGAGGTATCTAAAGCCAGAATTTAAAATAGGAATAGAATCAGGCCTAAAATAAAGGCTAGTCTGTGCACATATACTTTTTGTGTTATTGAGCCAATATCATGTCAATTATTTTAAAAAATCTTATATTTTTAGTTACATGTGTTCTTATTGCCAGTATTTGACTGGCAAAGACTAAATATTGTTAGAGTACTTTTTGCTTTGTCATTTATATACATTCGCCATTTTTTCAGTGTAAGAATTCCAGGCAGTTGGCAGCTGACATATTATTATTCAGTACAGAGATGAGACATTAAATCTCATCATGGTGAAGAAAGGTGTGTGCAAGAAAGATAAATTAGTCTTGTGACTGAGGCATGTATCTTAGTGAGACTGAGTGTGGTACTGCTCCTACATTTGCTACATTTGCTGTGCAACCCTGCAGACATTCTTTAGTAGTAGCAAAATAAAACATTTTCCAGTCATACTGCAGTCTTGTGAGATACAGGCAATCTCTTGTGAGATTGTTGAGCCTTAAGATGTTCTGAAATGGTGAAAGGGAGCAAATAAAAAGAAAAAAAAAAGAAAAAAAACAACGAAAGACATCTCTGCATGGGCAGAGTTTAAGCTCTCTCCACTGGTGCAACCTGTCTCCTGTCTGAGCATAGCACTGAAGCGCTCAGGTTTGCACGCATGGATCTGCCTGGACATATCCTGTGTCTCCCCTTGTCACGCAGCACTGCAGGACAAAGCAATAGATGCAGCCTTTCCTGTTTACTGCTCTGGGTGTGGTACATCAACTGCTCCTGGCCCTAATATTAGAAAAACAGTTGGAACTGGGCCACAAGATGTGTAGCTACTCTCTTGTGCTGGGTCAGTTAGATGTTTACAAATATTTCCTACAATACCATTCCAATTCTGCTCATAACCGGTATTTCAATCCCTCCTGTTCAGGTGCAGGAACACTGCAGTGAAATTCAGGATTAGTCTGTCCTGAAAAATCACAGCTAGGGACAAAAGGTTTTACAAAAGATTGCCATTCTACTTTAAAACTTCCAGGGATGTCTGGTGGTTTTGCTTTTACATATCCAGGTATTAAAAGTGTCCATGTCTTGCAGCCTTGTGGAAACCTCAAACGCATCTGCTGAAGCCACAGGTGAAGCATTTCAAACTAGGATGGCTCAAAAGCAAAGCCCTTGGTCCTGGAATCCCTGGGTTTGTAGTGAATATGTACCCTCTTTCCTAGCAAGCAGACAAGCATTTTTGAACAGTTGTATTTCTGAACACTGTTGTACTTTGCACTTAGTTTAAATAATAAACATTTGGCAAGACTTGCCATCTCTAAAACTGTGGATATTTTAAGGGAGGAACGTGTTGGTTATAATTTAATGAACATACTTGTGGTGTAGTTGATTTGAAGGAGTAAGAATTGTTCAGATATCCTGGTTTGGGTTTTTTTGGTTTTGTTTTTTAGGGGGGTTGGTTTGTTGCTTGGTTGGTTTTTTTGGCAGGGGGGTTGTTGGGGTTTTTTTGCTAATTTTTTTTTTTTAATTTTTTTGGTGTTTCAAGGTAAATAAGATACAGTTTTATGAAATGTATGTCCTAATATAATTACAGAAGAGTCTACTTATTTCTAGAAAAGAGTAGCAGTCAATGTCATATTTATGCTGTCAATATAATATTTATTAACTAGAAATATTGGAATAAATCAATATGAATAATTTCATAAAGCATGAATATCTACACTCAAAACCAGAGTATGGGATGTGGGGATGCAGGGGGGAGGGAAATTTACTGTGCTTTGTAGCATAACCAAGACTTTCTTGTGCTAACTCTTGGTACTTAAACACAGTCAGATAATCCTGTACCCTGACAGCAAGATCTTTTTTGTACTTGCTTACCTTTGAAATCCATGAAAGAATACTGAATTTACACAGGGCTACACACAGCTGCTAAATTAAGCATGTGCTGGTTAATGGTCTAAAAATTTACTGTAAGATAGATAGCACTTTAATAGATTCGTAATAAATGAGCATGCCAGATGAAGCCTGATCTCAATATGATTTTCTATTTTAGTGAATTGTCATTGAGGCTTTCATGGAACAGTGCATCCTGAACAGGCGTCTAAATGAAAAGTCATCATCTAAAAAGTCAAACAACTTTTCCAGTTATAAGAAATGCCATGGAAAGAAAATTAAATACAAACAAAAGGGAAAGCTAAAAAGAAAAGCTAAGCGGGATGACTGGGTATGAGTTTTGCAAAATCTTTCAATATTTAAAAAATGTGTAGGAATTAGAAAAATATATAGGCAATTATCAGCTTTCAGACAAGTATATTTCTTCTAAGATTAAAAACATTTTAGCAAGGAGAGCAAAGATGATGGTATTGCAGGGTAATATCGGAGATGCTTGAAATTCACAACAGAAAACCAGTCTTTCTGGGACATTCATTGAACAGATGTTCAGAGAGTCTGCTGCTTGGAGTAGTTACAAATCAAAACCGTGTGAGAAATATTATAGCTGCTGAAGTCTGCAAGAAGGACAGATTCTCCTTTTGGGATTTTTTTTAATGTCAGCTCTAGTAATCCTTGATCCTACAGATTCAGAAAAATCCTATTACCTTATCCTGAGAAAACTCAGCAGAGATATGAAAATGGAAAGTAATTTAGTTATCAGCATTCCTAATGTAAAAAAAAAAAAAAAAAGAAAATCAAACCAAACCAACCAACCAACCCCCAAAAACCCCAAGAATTTTGAGAAGCAAAATTTCTGAAGTGTGGCTTTCCCATGTTTCTCTCTTTTCTGAATACTTGAGTGCCTCCAGACTTTCCCCAGCAGGAGCATTAATTTTGGTCTGTCTCTACCTTCACAATATTGGCAGAAAGCTTTAGTCAAAAAGGTTCTTCCCTTCTGAAGGCTTGAAGATATCAGCATTAGGTTTTATTTGCAGCAGTCACTCAAGCCAGTGCACGGCAATCTCATAACATTATTGAAACATTTTCTTCTTCCTTTGTAGAACTTTCAGGGGTTTTTTCTTGCTTTCTGCAGTCCAGTGGTTACTGATGGAAAAGAATCAGCTTGTTGATCTCTCTTTCTTTTCCTGAAGTTCTGTCCTGGGCAGATGTGTATTGCTCAAATTCAAAAAGCACTTGCTTGTAGCTTCTCTGGATCATCTGTGAAATTCAGCATTCTATACTACAGGGAGAGAAAGCACTATAGCTGTCACAGCGGCTATTAGCCAAACCCTATATTATCAGTTAAATTAAAACTGAGAAAAATCTTCATGCTCAGGAGGAATAAAGTAGCATCCAGTTGGCAAGGGAGCTATATTAAACCAGATATCAATCTCAGTAGAACCAGAATTAATCAGGAGTCACTGAAATCTACTTCCGCACTGAAGAGATTAATTTTTTTAATGAATATATATTTTCTTATCTTTATGTTTGAACCTTTAAGATTATGATCACATTTTTAAATGTTACTTTGGTTTGATAACTGAAAATTATATCTGACAATAGATGTCATTGTATTAGGATTGTTCTAGATAAAACAGCTTCCAAAAAATAATTACTGAGATTAAGAAATAAAGTGCCCCACAATTAGGAAATGTCACAAGCAAGAAGCCTACACAATGTTATTTCTGGCCTTTTATGGGCACAGAGGCTGAAAAGTGAAAGGTAAAATAAATTCCTTAATTTTCAGCCATATTTGCTAAATAGTCATGGCATTTACCAGATTATCTGCAATTTGGTAGATGTGGCCTCACTCTGTACAAATATGCATAGGCACAGATACATGCAGCCTGGTTTGACTTCTAAGGGTATGGTGATTTTTTAACCATATTTCTAAATACAGCTTACTTCTACTTCCAGAGTACTAAAATATCACCAAAAAAAAAAAATTATCTTTTCTTTTGCAACACTTTTGCACATCTGTGCAAATTTAAGTAACTATGTAGCCAGTGAGGCAAGAATAAGGCCCAGGGTTGCTGCAGGGAATTCTACTCTGTAATTGAATCAGCCTCTGTAGATCTCAGCTCTCAAATTGGATGAAATGCAGAGTGTTGTGTTTATGTATGTCCGTGCTGACTACATTGGTTTCCTCATGAGTAAAGATACCTATCAGCGTACTGCACTAATGACAGGGCTGGTTTGTAACAAAATTCCTCACAGTAAAGCACAGTCATACGTTAAAAGAGAGGGGAATACAGATAGGAAAAACACTCAGCTGCTTCTTTTTCAGTACTGCTCAAGATATTAACTGCAGAACACGAAGCACCTAAAAATATCTGAATATTGATTTCTTCACTGTGCTGATGTTATCGGTTATGCGCGTTTCTCTCCAGTGTATCTGTTTGCCCAGTGCTGTTGGTCTTTTGCTTCTTCTACTTAACAGCAAAAGCTGAGGATGTTACTCCCTCCCAGTACTAGCTGGTAAACAGATGCTTTTCAAAGCAACAGCTGCACTTTCACAAAAAACTTTAATTTTCTTTTACAATTTTACAATGAGATGAAGCAGCTGGAATGCTTTGGAGAGAAAGGAGCTCATGAATAATTCGCTTGACACCTTTATACTGAAGTATGGGTGTCTTCATTAAATGAAATTGCCTCCTGTCAAGGGCAGCGAGAGGGTTTTGGGAGGAAGGCAATGTTGTTTCCTTTTGAGACCCCAGAGAATGATGGTTGGTGGCAAGGTGGAATTTAATGTCAGCATAATTTTTTTAACTTTTTGTTTATCATTACCCTTGAAATAATTTCAATATAAAAATCACTTGAGTTCAATACTCTGGAAAATAATGCAAAGCAAAAAAAATTCAGCAGGTATATAGATTACAAATGCTTGTGGCCAGTGTAAAAGAACAGATTATGCCTGTTTACACATATGGCTGAAATTGCATACTGCAGCATACAAGGTGTTTTAGCCATTTTTTAGTACAAGGTGGTGCTGGACACCCTCCTGAGTGTTCCTGAGGGGTGCCTGAGGTTCCCCCCAGAGCTGGCTGAGCAGGGCCAGTGTCCTGGGGTGGTTCTGCACCTTATCTATGGGTTGCAAACACCTGCTGGAGCATGGTTTTGTTAGGATCCAGCCAGATCCTTGGCATTCTTACACACACACACACCCCTAAGGCAAAGCATAAACTGCAGGCACTTAACAGCCTTGTGCTGTTTCACTGGCAGCATCATAAGAGATGCCACTTTGGTTAATGGCCGCATAACAGGAGTGCCAATTTGGCTCTGTCTAGCACAGGATGTGGATGGAAGCGTGGAGTCTTTCTCTGATGGTAGAGAAGGCTGCAGGGATCTGAAGCAAGGTAAGAGCCTGCAGCTCTCCTCTCAAAATACCTGCCTGCTCAGATCCAGTAACATCTTAGCTTTCAAGAAAGCCCCTAAAGCTCACATAGCATGTAAATGTTACTATTGGCAGGTGTGAGGGAGCAGGCAAATGTCCTAATCAGGTAGTAAATGTTGTATTTAATAAATTGCACAGATAGAAAAGCTGGGACAGCGCTTACAGCAAAGAAGATCCTGAATTACCCGCAGAAGAGGCACAGACCTTCAGTCAGGGTCTCTCAAGAGGGAGATATGTGGAAGAAGCCATATCAAGATATTTAAAATGTTTTGGGGAGCTGTTACAAAAATAACAGTGAACTACCTCCTTCCAACCAGGGAACCTGTAAATGAGTCTGGAGTAAAACAGTGAGAATTTGCAGGCTAGTTCTTCAGAGGGATTCCATGTGTGCACAACTACTACTACAGAATTAGGAATGTTTGTTTATGTTGTATTATTCACTAGCAAAGTTGGATATACTAATGCAGGAAAAGGCACTGTTATTCCACATATCATTTGAGAATTATCTTGTGTCAGTAGAGTCCCTTGGGCAGAGGATGTAAAATCCATGTTAACAAATACCTTCTGAGTTCCAGTCACCCCTGATGAACAGGTAGAGAGCTTGACCACTAAAAGTACTGAGGATGTGTCCATACTGCAATCAGTGTGTGACTGCAGCCTGCAGAGACACTCCAGAGTGAACTTAGGGGCAGACGGTTTGGAGAAAGATGCTGCAGCATTTCTGTGTGGCCAGCCACAAATGTTTACCTGAATTTTTAAATGGGCTTTGGAGCCTTTATTGACCTACATGTATCATCTCCTATAGTCTCTTTAGCTAGTCTCGAGCTACCTTCAGCACATCTACTTAGGTTATACCTCTGACTTTGCCTTAGGGTAGAGATGCAGTGAGCCCTGTGACCTGACCATGATCCCACAGCTGGTGAAGAAAAGGTGCTCTGACTACAGCATCAGTAAAAATCCCCCACTAAGTATTTTTTCATGTTTCCACCCTCAATGGTGTGTACTTCTGAATATTGCAAATAGCTTCAGCCTTCTAGACAAAACTACTGTATTAAAAAGAGAAATTTGCTGTCTATGCCAGCTAGATACAAGAAGCAGAGCTGATCCCACTGGGAAGCTTTTGACCAGCTTTAATGAGAGCTCTTCTACTTGCAGGTACTTTTTGATGACAGTGCATCACTGCTATTTTGAGTCAGCCTGCGTTTGGTGCACTGTAGAGAATTTTGCTCACAGTGATTCAGCTGCAGTGCTGTTAGCAGCATTAGCATGGACAGTGTTGCCAGCAGAAACCTCAGGAGCAAGGATAACTGGCATGATACCGAGAGCAATACGAAGCTGTTGACAAATACAGCTCTTAGTACCACTGACTGTGCTAAGCAAGGATGGAAAGCCTCCTGCAGCTTGCTTGGTATAAGCACAAGTGCAAAGTCATTCCTTGGGGTTTCAGATTGTCTGGCTGAACCAAGGAACACTATGGGAGGCTGCTGAGTGATGCTGTCTGGCTATGATCCCGTGCTAAAAATACAGTGGAAGATAACTGCTAGTCTTTTCAGAGTTTTTCTGCTCAGTTTTCTGTGGCTTTTATGCTGTGCATATACAGTGCTGAATGGGAAACAGATCACCTCATTTTTTCACTGAACCTCAAAGCTTATTTGGTCTGGTACCTTTTTTGCTCCTAGCTGCATTTCTGTGAAGATGTTTCATGGCCCTAGCATGCTATCAATTACAATTTATTAAATCGTAGGGAGGACTTTACACATTCTTTTCCCTCTCATTGAGGACAACTGACAATTTATGGGACAAAAACATAAGACCTGTTAAATTTTAGAATCAGTGAACTTCTAGCCTTTCATTCTTCATGCAGTCTTTCCAATTCAATATTTTGAAAGCTGCATTTCAAGGCAAAAATCAAATAGTATCTCCTTTTCCATACGGGGAAAACAGAAACTTTTCCCTAAACTATCTCCTGAGTGACTAATGGCCATACTTCTGGAGCAGCTGTAAGCGAGCATTGTATCTGTTCTGAATACTCTTATCAGACTTTCCAAGGGGTTTGTAAAGGATGACAAAAAGCTGTGGTACAGAAATTACTGTGATGGCAGATTAGAATTCCAAGGCTTGTGTGCTTTTTCATTTCAGAAAGAGTTGCAGTGATTTAAGATGCTGCCAATCCTTACTCTCCTCACTGCCCAGACCCAGTTACATTTTCCAAATCTCTTACAAGGAACATTTATGTGATTCTAAGCCAATATCATATGAAATCTAGAAGCTCAGATCATATGAAATCTAGAAGCTCAGATCAACTGCCTCTCACAGTAATTTGGGTTCTGTTACTAAACTACTAGATTTCACAACAAAGTGGCTGAAGGACCATTTTCCTCTACTGATTCCACAAAGGAGGACATTGAAAATGTGGTTGTGTTCACCTCTGGCAGGAGGACAACAAAGGATTGGTCAATAACAATTTATATTGTTGCAGCTTTTCTTTAGTGAATGTGTTTCTAAGACCCAAGCTACCATTTTGCAAAACCAAAGGGAATAAATGCAGAGTTAAACTCTGCAGCTGATCACCAAGTTAGTTACTGCACAAATATTTTTTAAGTGCTGTGTAATTTTAATGACTACTAACTGCTTGCAAGCCACTTAAATAAATCTAATCAAATAAACCGAACCTTTCTAAGAGTCATAAAAGAAAAACTACTCGTTTTGGCTCCACAGTCCTTCATTACTCGGCTAGATGCATTTGTTGAGACAGAGCTCCACTAGACTGATTCAAGCCAGGATAACAAATTCCGTATTCCAGATGACAAAACATTTTCCATCAGGCTATCTTTCAGAGGTAAATCTCTTATATTGGCAATTCCTGTCTTGTGACTAAAATTTATTGCAATTTAAACTGAATACGCTTTATTTTCAGAGACAATGAATGTCAGTTTGAAATGGTCAATAACCTGTAATAACTGAAAAAGTGTCAAACCCTAGTGTGCCTAATGTTAGGAGAAAATAATGAAGTATAGATTTTAAAAGGTCATTATCAAAATTTCTTTATGTGCACTAAAAATGGAAAACATTGGAAAATGTATGAAAGGTTCCATTTTATTCTGCAGCTGACCTGACCCAGCACATCTGCACCCCTGGATATATGCACCAAGAAGAAACAGCTTGAAATATGTATTTGCAAAGCTTACATTAGTCATCATTAAAATGTTTTTGTACCCTGAGTGACCTGCTGAAAGAACTGAGTTTGAATGCTTGGTTTGGGGGGAGGGGGGAGTTTCAGTTTTGACAATAAAAAGTATTACTTCTTCATATAAGCTTTGTATCTTCATATAAGCTGTGAGACATTCACCCACCTTCTTCTTTAGGATATTGGGAGGAACACTGCTTAGACAGCAGGAGGAGTAGCCTCGGGTCAAAGGCAGGTATCCAGGCATGTAAAAAGATGTTCAATTGACTTCACGGCAGAGTGATAATTAGTTACACTCAAATGATGTCCCTTGAGGTAATGCACTTGAGGGCAAATCTGGCATGTAGCTCAAAGTTTTCTGGGGCCATAGCCTCAGATCCTCAGCCAAGTGTACTCAGATGTGTTGCAAGTTTCTTTACAACAAAAGGTGGAAAAACTTTTTTTGCCATTACAGTGTATAAAGCTACATAACAGAAATACTAGAATTGGTCTGGATGGAAATCCACAACAGCACCAGAAGGAACAACGGAGCAAAGCAGCAAAGCTGCCGCACAATGGAAGAGCCATTCCTCTCCCTGTTATCTCAGCATTGAGACAGACCATAGTCATAAAGATATGTGAAATGAAGAAGCAAACAGAACAGGCAGCAATCTTGTTGAATATTTATGGAGGATAAAATACACAAGATTGTTCAGCAAAAATATTGTCCCATAATAACGGTTGATGCCTAGAGAGTTTAAAAACCTATCCAAACCCATTCGTCATCACCAATGAAGAGGAACCCAAGAGATGTAGTGAGGACTTGAAAGCTATTTGCTGCTGCCTTCCATGACACGCAGATGATCCTGGCAAAACTGGTCAGGCATGCACATGTCTGAGTGCTTGCAAGTATGTGCACATGAGAGTGTGAGTGGGTAAAACCAACTTACTAAGGGAATTGTAAAGTAAAATCATGTTCTGCCTGCCTAAGGTCTTGTATTGTCTTTTGTTGCACTAACAGCCTACGAGGACTATGTATCTCCAGTTGTGTAATACTTTGCTGTGGACTTGCTGTTGTCTTGAGCTGAATGGATCAGAAACTCTGATTCTATTCTCACACCACTTCCTTCAGCAATTTCAGGTTTGGGTAATCGTGGGCAAATGGACTTTTCCAATATATATAGAGAGTCAAACTTAGTTAATGGTTTTGAAAGTGAATTCGGACAAGTTTGGATGGAACTATATGGCATGATTGCTTATGCAGCCAAAGAGCTGGCTCTGGTAACTCTGTTAAAACCTTGCAAATCAATATCCTGAATTGGTGTGATCAGTGCAGATGCTATTATCATACAGCTGTGTAGAGCAAAATGGCCCAGAAATTATCTCACAGTTCACCCTTCAGCAAACAAACAGGACATCACAAGAAACAGCATGTTTTAGCTATGAGAGATGTGTTTTTTCCATATTCTTTTGCTTGTTCTTTCCATATCTGCTTTGTTTTGGGGAGAAAAGGATAATTTTGGTGGAAAGCAATGTGCACACGCACACAAACCCAGATATTTCCTATCTTCAAAAATATCTAGAAATATAGCCAATTGCCCACTTGCACAGAACTCCACAGCACTTCCTGGTGTAAAGCTTATTTAGACACAGATTCACCCAGCTGATGGCACAGATATATAGTGCTTCTAGCCCTCACTTTCCCATGAGAAAATTAGTTTGCAGAATGCTGTAAGCCCTCTGCGTATTTCAGCATTACTCTATGCAATAAACCAAATGTTACTCACTATGCAGTATATTCATTAATTTTCATGGAGTCTCTTCTTTTGCTTTTCTCTTAGCTTGGCAGCAACACCTGTGCCAGAAAAGGTTTGGCTTTTGCCCTCTTTTAACACAAGTTCTCTCTGCTAGTAAGAATTTCTGAAGTGGTCAAACATGATCCTGTTATCAGAAGGGGTCAAAGACCCATTGGAAGTCTGTGTCTTATGATGAAAGATCTCCTAGTAGGCATTATCAAGGTGCTGCTGCATTCTAAACACACATAAATGAGAATCCTGAAGAGTACTTTGACCTCCTGTATGGCACCAACTCCCAAATCAGCTCTCTTGCCCAACACTTGCAAGATTTCAGTGGCAGCAGCAGATTGCTCACTTTCCTCTGAGACAGTAGCTACTTTGGCACTTATTCAGGCTCCCTGTAAGCTGCTGTTATCCCAGAAAAAAGAGGGGCAAAGCTGATGTCTGAAAAACACCTAGGCATTATGGCATATTATTACATGCTGCCCTACCCCACTCAGAACAGGTCTTTACACAGACTTAATTTTGTATTGTTATGTGAACAACACACAAATGCTATTATCAGCTACTTAGAAAAATACTACTTAAATACAATGTATTTCGGGGATTCTATTATATTAAAATAGTTTTATTGTCTTCACGGCACACTTTTGAGTCTCAAGAATGAATTACAAGTGTGACCTGACTCTTGTAACATGAGGTTTAGTATTCTTTTATCCCTTCTTAGGAGGGGGGTTCTGCGCTTTCAATTTTGGCATTACTTTTTTCCCCCTTGCTACTATATGCCCATGTTGCTACTTATTTGTATTGTATTACAAAAGCTTTGTTAAATAAATGTGCCTGGGATTTGTGCTGAAAGGGGGGAAATTTATTGTCCTTAATTCTTGTAGCAGTTCAGTCCCAATGAAACTGGGATTCTTCTGTGACCACCCTCTCTGACCACCATCTCCTACATATAAAAGCCTTAAGAGACACAAATGCCTCACTACAGGAGAGGCTGCGGGTAGCTGTACCAGTCCAAGGAAAAGTCTGAGGGAAGAACCAGCTTTCACTTCTCTGGGGCCCTCCTTTTCCCTGTGGTTGATTGTGAGAATGTGCTACATTACCCCTTAACAACCTGTGGTAAATTCTTCCCTTCCGTTTCTTTAAGTGTATGGAGACCAGGGAGTGTTTCCACATTTCAGCCCACCACCTCAACTTCTTGTGTTCCACATGTTACCAGAATATTTCTCTTCTGAACTCTTCTGTGGGATCTGAAAGCGTGCTAGGCCTTAATAAAACACATATAACATCAACAGTATACTGCCCCTAGATATTTCCACTGCTGAGCCAAGTAAGTGGAGAGAAGAGACAGATGAATGACTCCATGGCCACACATGGGAAAGAGGGAAAAGTGTTTCCAAATGTTCTGTTAAAACCTGTAACATATTTTTTAAACTCTCACATTTCAAGTCAAAATCCCCTGAGACAGAATTTCTGACCTTCAGTATCTTTAACTGTGTGTTTCCATATGTGCCACTGCCAAAATGCTGAGCAGGCATTTGAGATTCACCTTCAGTACATCATTTTAGTGTACAAGATGCTAACTGTGAATCCAGAAACTTTGTTCTGAAATAGGTGCAATTTTACTGCAAATACTAAGCAGAGCATATAATGCTACCTAAGCAAATGCCACTGCGGCATTACAGATGATCAGATATCAACATGCTTAAGAAATATAAGCAAAGAGCATTTGAAAGTCTACCAAAAAGCTATATTCCTTTCAACAAAAAATATCGAAGAAACAAGGTACTTCATGTCTAACACTAGCAAATAGTACCATGGAATAGGAGTGGATCTGTAGAGTAAAACAATTTTTTTTGAGGCACTTGACTCCATGCTAAATATATTCGATGGGGGTGTTAATGATCTTAGATTCTCTTTTGTCTGGTTCTGTACATCTGACTCCCTCATTGGCAGGTGGAACATATTTCTGATTTAGTTTCTCTCAAGAAGGATTCAGTGACCAGTGCTCTGTGACCAGTCTGCAGTGTAAACCCAAGTGCACTAAGTGTGGACAATCACAAGGTTTGCTTCAAAGTTCACTCCTGGTCCAAACTAAAATGTTGATGTTAACCCCAGAAGACTTGCAGTCAGGGTTCTGGAACAACTCCTTTGAGAGGCAACCAAATTTAAAAAAAAAAAACACAACCCGGTCTTATCCAAAAAGTTATCTATCCCTTTTTCCTACTGGCTTGTTTCACCCAGGCACAGCTCCCCCATAAGTATTCACAAAGCCACTCTGTGTCTCTTTCAAATTCAAATTTCAGTTCTCTTTCTATATTTTCTTTGCTGCCAGGGAGGTTGCAACCATGAGAACTGCTTATTTTGCTCACCAATAATTGCCACCTTGCACAGCCCCGTCTTCCTGTATCCAACTGTCTTGTTCCCAGAATCCAAGAGAAAGACAGATCTTCAGGTCAATAACTGGCATCTCCCTTTGGTGTCTGCAGAGTGCTGACAGAATGAGGTGCTGCCCTGTGCCTGTGGCATGGAGATGTTACAGTAACATATAACTAATAACAGAGCTATTCTGACATCCAAGCTAGTGCATCTTTGTCACTCCTCCAAACACAAAAAGGGTTATTCATGCCCTCCTTAACCTCCCATGTGCAATGGTTTTTAAATAAAGAGCCAAAAATGACTTTTCACGCAGAGATATGTTATCATGTAGTCTATACTTGTCTTCCTAAGCTTCAGCAAAAAACAGGTCCTTCCTAAGAAACAGGGCAGAGGTGTTATGTTAACAGTTATCACTGCTCTGCTCTTCGCCCACTGCACCTCACAGCAGAGAATCACGGAAAAACAAAACAATAAAGCCAAACGTTAGCATTCTGGGCATGGAGCTAGAAACCTGAGCTAGTATTAGCAGTCAGCAGTTCTGATTTCCTAAATTACTTTGGCCAAGTTGCTTAGGCCCTGTTTACATTAGATTTCTAGCTGTATGGAGAAATAGTTAAAATACGAAAGCTTACATTTTTCTAAAGCCCCTAGTGCTAGGGATTTCCTCAGTTGATGGATGCTTAGTCTCAGATACCTTTTAAAGAGGCTCTCTGCAGTATCTCAAATCACAAGATGCTTTTAAAATCCAGGTTTTATTTAATTTGATCCAGTTGTGCTGCCTCTCAGCAAAGCAGCAATTTTGTTAAACCCTTTTCCTTTAAAAAACCTCTTTGAAGAATATTTTAAATGCGTGTCAAATAAGGTCTCAGTGGTGTCCCATGACAATGTGAGTTCCTGTACTCGTATTTAGCTCAGTTGTCTCCCACTGAAGTCCTAATTATATATCTGGCTTATACCAGTAACTAAGTAGGAATTTTAAAGCTTTCCTCCCATGTCAGCAAATGAAAGCATGTGAATGGAGTTTTCACCTTCTTTTTCAGGTTCTACATCTGCAGAAAATAGACAAGTGGTAGAGAGACCATACTCCTAGCTGGTGATTCACAGAACTGACCACTCCAGACTTGGCAGTGAACCAGTAGTAGAGCGCTACAGCTATTGACTTGCGTGGCCCATGGTGCAGTCTCACAACTGGTGCAAACTAATCTGAAACCAGAACCTGAATGAACTATCCTTGCTCTTGCCCATGGCCATATCTTCCCCTTGGTGCCAAGTTTAAAACCAGGAAGACATGCAATGAGTATGGCTCAGCCTGATCATCTGGCTGAAAACCAACTCTGCTAAAAAAAAAGAGTCAGCTACTCTGGGGACCTGATTCAGCTCCCCACTGACCTTGTGAATGTTAGCACTGGGCAGAGCAGAAGAGTGGTGAGCAAGAGGGGACACCAGCTAACATTATTATGGTCTTAGACTGGCTTAAATTGTTCATAAAAACATACTCTGAAATGTCTAGCAAAACAGCATTAGCAGCATTGAACTGGTGCACAGGGAATATAAGAATGTGTTAAGTACTGGCACGACAGGGCAGTGCCACTGTCCCTTTTTCTCTCATTTCTGAACACGTGGCTATACCACTTTAGCTGAGTCACCACTGGGAGTAACCAGCAGAAACAGCAGCAAAGTTTATTTGCTTGGGTACCCACCAATTTTAGAACTGACTGCAGAAATGTAAACGGGCACCAACCTGGTCTAAGCAGATCTGTCTGCCTGTTCCTTCTTCCCTTACATGATGTCCACAACACACTGTGAATCCATAGTTCCTCTGGCCCCAGCCTCTGCCTCCCAAAGTAAAAAGCTGCACAGATGTCTGACGTAACATCTATCCATTAATGCACACTCTCTGCAGAACTGTGGTTCTTGGTATTTAAAACCCTTGGAAAGAAGACGGAATATAAAAATCAAGATCTCTAGAGCTTCCAAAGACTGCACGTGAAGGTGTTCTGCCATAATGACTGAGTAAATCAAACAGCATAAACAAAAATCTTCATTACCACAGACACAGGATCAGTGAGCTGAAACAGTTTGGCATGGTTCCTGTCTCAGTGGATTCACCTCTGAGATATCCAGAACCTTGAAGATAATGCTGTTATTAATTGCTTCAAATCTCAAAAGAGTAAGAGTGAAGAACACAGAAAGAAACCATATGGTGACCTCAGAGAAGTCTCTGAAAAAGAAGGCCAGGCAGCTCAGGTGGGGAGAGACATTCCTGAAGATTAGAAGGCAAGAGCTGAGATCGCTTTCCTTCACTGAATACTTGCAGAGGCTTTTAAGCCCTAGAGTGGAAGTTGAAGAGGAAATGGATTATAATAAACAACTCCCTTTCACCTTCTTTGGCATGAAAGGCCGAGACTTTCCTGTGCTTCAGCACATCATTGAGAGCAGCAGTTTGCCTCAACTCCTTTCCATATAACTGAAAACAGCAGTGTCTGGATTACAGTCTCCTCTGATTCCTGTGACCCAGACACAGTCTTGGAACTACCCAAGTCCTGCTCCCCAAACTCCTTCAAGATCACAAAGAGGGAGGCCAAGGCAACAAGCAACAAGGAACTCCATTAGGCCAAGTGCTGGAAGCTTCAGAAGTCAGAATTCTCTTTCTGTTTTATTGAAAATCTCCATGTTGGCATTAATTTAAGTGTTTGTACTCCTAGGAAAACAGATTATTTGCTGTACAGATTTGCATATCTGCTACATCTATCAAAAAGCCAAAGTATTTTCTGCTGAGCAAAATATTCTCTGCCATTTCTTTTAATATCCCTATAGGTCTGTAACTCCACATATGGGCAATAAACTGTCCAGACCAGAGGCTGCTGAGCTACAGCAGACTATACAATGAAAATACATATTGGAAATATATAGCATGCAAAACAACACGTATTGCAGCACTGTTTCATAAGATGACCTGTTAAAAACTACCCTCATATTTCCCTGCTCTTCTGTAATTCAACCTGTTTCAGTATTCTGTGCAAAATTAATAAAAGCGTACCAAGCCAGTTATGTAAATGTTGATATCTATTTCTCAAATAATTTACCTGCTATTCTACATGAAATTATTTAAAAAAAAAGTTGAAAATGCTAAATGAATATCACAGAGCACAGAAATAGCCCAGCAAGCCCAGTTGTTGAGGGAATATTGCCATGTCCACGCAACCAACAAAAAAGTGTTCAGCAGGGTTGGATTAGTTTTAGCTCAGTGCAGTGCTACCTTGGGAAGTGAAGGAGGGACTTGTTAGATGAGAACAAGCTTGGTTTGTACCTTACAGAATAAACATACTCTACTTCAAAGGTAAAACACTGTATATTCCTGAATACTGAGGGAATCCACAAGACTGCCATAGGATTTCCTCTCATTTGCGGCTTGAAATTCAGTACAATCTACAGCAGTTAGCTGCAAGTGTGACAAACAGTGCTAGTTATCCAAACCCTGCAGCTCGTGAGTTCTCAGTACAGCAATACTGTTCCCAGTAGTGGGAACAATGCCACCTAGAAGGTGCAAGAGGAGTATTTGTCTACAACGCTGGATATAATCCCAGTGAGTCATGCTTTCCCCTAAGAACTGACATTCCCATAAATGCACTTTATTCAATGCAAAGCAAAAGCTGCCATTCGCACATGGCTGTGCAGCACACAGATGTTGCACATCAGGATAAAACACAGCCACGGCTGTTTAGAAGTGAACTATTGAAGATGTGCTGTCATCAGACAAATCCCAACCTGCATGTCACAGAGAACATGTCCAAGACACAGCTGCAGCTCAAGATTTTTTGTGACAGCAGGGTATTGGTTAGGTGTGTTTGATAATGGTGAGATAATAATTGCTGAGTAAATAAAAATAAATATTGGATGAGCAGTGATGAAAATAAACACAGTCACATTTCAAGATATTCTGAGTGAATGTTTGCATCAATTAAAATGAAGTGTGCTTGTCTTACCTACACGTTTGAAGAAAATCATACTTTATTCCAAACAGGCTACTGAGACTATGCAATGACAGCAAATATGTTAGAGAATAACTGTTGAGGCTGCTATTTTACTTTTCCAATGGGCAATTTTGAGGTTTTGTGCTTGTTTTACTTTACACGATTTTTTGACTGAGATGGTCATTCACAGTAATACCTACATCTACTTGCTGAGTTATGCTAAGAACACCTATCACCTCTGCATAATGTATAAGAGACAGAGGCAATAGCAAGCCAGCTAATTCTTTGCAGAATAATAAATCAGCATACATGTCTTCAAGCTAAAATTAACAAGTGCATTTAATTCTTCATAAATATATCTGTAATTTGAAGCACTATGCAGCACATACAATTGAGGATGCTGGAGATGGTGGTTTTTTACTGAAATGAAGATGCAGTATTTCATGCTTAGGTTTGAAAGAAGTATAGCTTAATAAAAATAAAGCTTATGATTCAAGTCACTCTTTCACTTCAGAACTAATTTATGGTACATTTTACACATACTGCAAATGATGAACAACAGCCTTGGGTAATTGCTTTCCTTACAACGTGTGGGAATCAAAGGATACATTTTAGATGTGTGGTCACAGATATGACCACGCCAATGAATTGCAAATAACCAACATAAGAGTCGATGATGTGCTGTCTTTGATAGATGTAGTGTTATAAATTCTGTTCCATGATAATCTCAATGCGAGAAGAGCACTTAATAAAAGGATTTTGGGTGCACAGATTTAAATGAAAAGAAAATGTGGTTGTGTGGAAGTGTAATTGTTAACAAGGAGAAGAGAACTGTGCTGGTCACTTACTAACTATTTTGACATCTAGACACGACAGGTTTTGTTCACCAAAGCTAGTACTAGTTCTGGAATCTGTTATAATCCAGCTTGATTTCCAGATCCTAAATAGAGTCAGCAAAAATTTGTGGAGTGTTGGGGAGCAATTCTTCACTTATAGTTCATCCAAGCCCTACATGACATCACTGAAGAACAATTTTGTCCATAATTTTTCAAAACTAATTCACATTTTCGCTATCATATTCCAGGTAAGCTGTGGCCACAAATACTGCTGTTTACAGCACAGTCGCAAAGAGCATCCTACCCAAATGCTCAGGCATGCTTCATCTTTCAAGGGGCCATGTAATCACCCTCCAGTGAGAGCTAACAGAGGTCACTTAAAGCCAGGAAGCCTGACAGAGATTTCCTTTATCCATTATCTGAGGTTTAAGTGATCAATGCTCTGTAACAACACACAGGCTCTGAAAGGTTCAGTCTTCACTCTGAAACATTTTAGGAAGGCCTCAGCACTTTGTAGGAGTAGACACATACTTGGCAGCCAACACCAAAGCATCGAGTAAGCAGTGCCAAAGGGAAGCTGGTGCCACATCTGGTAGGACAAGGCCCCGTGTCTGTGTTAACTCATGCACCCCTATGGAGCTGGCTACTGTACAATTTCATGCAATTTAACAGGATTCTCATTTTTAATAAGTAAGGCATGCATAGGTATAATTCCAATTTGTGCGGATTAAGGAGAAGATGAATATATACTTATATAACTTCACCAAAAGATTTCTGTTTTTTAACACTCTCGTCAGAAAAGCAATGGTTTATTAGGGAAAGCTTCCAGTTGGAGGAGCTGGCTGCCGTCTTCAGTCTTATTCCATGATTCCCATGCTACAATCTTTGGCTGCTGTTACCAGCCTTGGAGTCTCCTGCCCTTGCTACACATAAACATTTTCCATAACTGGATTCCTTGTTTGAAAAACTGGTGTCCAGACCCCAGAAGGTTCAGTCCACGAAGAGTGTCATCTCAGAGGGTAAATTAAAGTTAAATGCTAGCTATTATTTGGCTGTTTCTCTCTCCTGCCACCATCTCTAACTGAGCACAGTGAGGTCCACTTCAGAGTTGACTTCCTTCCCTTCCGGGACTCCAGGAATATGAGCCTTAGTGATACAGTATTCATTTTTGTGAGTTTAACGCTGAGGCAAGAGTTCATCTCAAGACTGTAAGTCACAAAATGGCAAGACACACATGCTATTTGGAGACAAAAAGTTCTTTGGAATCTTTAGGGGCATTTGGGAGAATCTAACCTGATTCTTAACTGTCTCTATTTCCATTATTGTGCTGGGAAGTGTTCTTAGCTGCCAGAAAGATCTACCCTGGTTAAGGCAAGCACTGTTCATTTAAGCTGATTTGAAAGCAGTTAAATTAAATCATAGAATCATAGAATGGTTTGAGTTGGAAGGGACCTTAAAGATCATGTGGTTACAATGCACCTGCCATTGGCAGGGACACTTTCCCCTAGACCAGGTTGCTCAGAGCTCCATCCAGCTGGCCTTGAACAATCTTTTGTCTACTGGCAGGTGAAAGGAGAGATCAGCAAGGCTGGGCAGGCATGGTGGTAAGGCTGTATGTTTGATTTGGACAGTGGTAGGGCCGTATGTTTGATTTGTACATGGCTGCTCAAAAAAAGCCATGCCACTGGCCAGAGTATGAGACACTACCACTGACCCCATTAGAGAGCAATAGAATTCAAACCTCTGGTAACACTGACTGATCCCGTGTGTCTGACAGTTCAGTAATGCAGTTCAGTGCCTTCTATGCCAAAACTACAACTAAAAAATAATTCAAACATACATTTCTTCTAGAAGATTACGAAATATTCAGCACCGTTGCTGAAAAAACAGCAACTATTCAGCTGTGGCCACTGTAACCATTTTTACTTACAGATTTACTTTCCTGGTGTAGTGGAACGCCTCCCTGCCCAACAGGGGAGTTGGAATGAGCTGATCTTTAAGGTCCCTTCCAACGCAAACCACTCTACGATTCAATGATTCTATCATTTCTAGTTGCGAAATGGGATTAATATGCAAGTTTTTAATGTGACCTACGGCTCATTAGAGAAGACATATTAATAGAGGTGTCCTCGGTGGCGCTGCTTTACCTACAGCCCCACCTCGCGGCCACAGCGCAGCCCAGCCGCTTTCACCTTCCCCCAGCCGCTTTCACCTTCCCCCGGCCCCTCCTCGCCTTCCCCCGACCCCTCCTCGCCTTCCCCCGGCCCGCCCCCCCAACCCTCCAGCCCTTTCGGGGCCGTGGGTCCTCAGAGCCGGGGCCTCCTCACGCCAGCGGAGGCCTCTGCCCGCCTTTCCAGGGGCTGCTGTGCGCGCTCCCTCCCTCCTTTCCCGCCTCCTCCGCTTCTTCCTGCCCTCTCCGCTCCCTGCCGCCGCCTCAGCTCTCTCCCGGCGCCGCGTCTCTCCCGCCATGGCGAGCAAGGACGGTAGGAGCCCCCTGCCTCTCCCCGGCCGGGCAGTGGGCTGTGAGGGTGCGTGTGCCCGGGGATGGCGGAGCGGAGCTGGGGCGCTCCGGGATTCCTCCCCGAGGAGCTGCCGCGGGAGGTGGGAGCGGGGCTGGAGTGGCTGCAGTTTTCGTCCCGCCGGCCGCCCCCAAGGGCCCTGCGGGACCCCCGCTCCTGCCCCGTCCCCACCTCGGTAGAGCCCCGGCCGGGGCTGCGCCCCCCTTCTCCACCCTCGTTTCATCCCTTCCCTTCCTGCAGTGCTGGAGGACACGGTGGAGGAGCGTGTCATCAGCGAGGAGTACAAGATCTGGAAGAAAAACACGCCCTTCTTGTACGACCTGGTGATGACACACGCCCTGGAGTGGCCCAGCCTCACGGTGCAGTGGCTGCCTGATGTGACCAGGTGAGAGACGGGAAGAGAGGCCGGGAAGGTGCCGGGGAGGCGCACGGCTCCTTTTCTGATAACCGTGTGTGCTGAGTAACTTGAGGATAAAAAGCATGCAAGACGAGAATAATTTGGGTTAGACTTCTCTCTGTGAGCTTGTAGCTCTTTGTTTTGCTTACAGCTTTAAAAACCCCGCGGGTGTGGAGAAGCATCGAGGAAAAAGCTCACAAGTTGATTCTTCACAGAAGTCTAGATTAGCCTAGCAGAAGGTGGTGTGAGGTGTGAACACAGAAGTCCTTCTCAATTTATTTCTAAATAAGAGATCTAGTGCTCATCTATAGTTAATTCTGATCAGAGAAATCTATCTGCTAAATTAGCTTGTTCTTAATGACTGTTTTTCCTCATGTGCACTATATATATGCACTATATATACTCTTCTGTCCAAGCTATAGTATCTATAGTATATGCTTGATATCTTTTAAGTCTGGACTTATTTAAGAGAATATTCTAAAATTGGTTCTTCACATCCTGGTTTTGTCCCTAGTTCATTGTTGACTTCACGTATTTAAACTTCCCCTTCTTCCACATCCTCCTGGAAAAACTGTGGGCTCAGTTTAATTTCTTAAAGAATCATGAAGATGGGGATAGAATCTGTTCATATGCCAACTACTACAGAGCTTAAATTGTTGCAGTAACAACTCAGGGCTCCACTGAGATAGTGGACAAGGACTGGTGTAACATGGATATAGGTAGATTTTAAAATATCTTATGGGTAAGCTTCATGCAATTATCAGAGGATGGTCTCTTTCTTCTGTAAAGTTCCTTCTTACATATGGGATGTTTTACGTGTTGGTTAGGTGATCACTTTATTTGGTGTACCAGAATGTGTAGGGATGATGTTGAGAGATGTGAGCTAACTAGTCACAGCATGGAGAAAATGAAGCTGGGATTTGAGGGTGTGGAGCCCTTATGAGGAACACTTCTGCTTGCCTCGTATTTTGCAGATTGACTTAATATTCAGTTTAAAACCTGGTATTTCCAANAAAGCCATGCCACTGGCCAGAGTATGAGACACTACCACTGACCCCATTAGAGAGCAATAGAATTCAAACCTCTGGTAACACTGACTGATCCCGTGTGTCTGACAGTTCAGTAATGCAGTTCAGTGCCTTCTATGCCAAAACTACAACTAAAAAATAATTCAAACATACATTTCTTCTAGAAGATTACGAAATATTCAGCACCATTGCTGAAAAAACAGCAACTATTCAGCTGTGGCCACTGTAACCATTTTTACTTACAGATTTCCTTTCCTGGTGTAGTGGAACGCCTCCCTGCCCAACAGGGGAGTTGGAATGAGCTGATCTTTAAGGTCCCTTCCAACGCAAACCACTCTACGATTCAATGATTCTATCATTTCTAGTTGCGAAATGGGATTAATATGCAAGTTTTTAATGTGACCTACGGCTCATTAGAGAAGACATATTAATAGAGGTGTCCTCGGTGGCGCTGCTTTACCTACAGCCCCACCTCGCGGCCACAGCGCAGNATGGCGAGCAAGGACGGTAGGAGCCCCCTGCCTCTCCCCGGCCGGGCAGTGGGCTGTGAGGGTGCGTGTGCCCGGGGATGGCGGAGCGGAGCTGGGGCGCTCCGGGATTCCTCCCCGAGGAGCTGCCGCGGGAGGTGGGAGCGGGGCTGGAGTGGCTGCAGTTTTCGTCCCGCCGGCCGCCCCCAAGGGCCCTGCGGGACCCCCGCTCCTGCCCCGTCCCCACCTCGGTAGAGCCCCGGCCGGGGCTGCGCCCCCCTTCTCCACCCTCGTTTCATCCCTTCCCTTCCTGCAGTGCTGGAGGACACGGTGGAGGAGCGTGTCATCAGCGAGGAGTACAAGATCTGGAAGAAAAACACGCCCTTCTTGTACGACCTGGTGATGACACACGCCCTGGAGTGGCCCAGCCTCACGGTGCAGTGGCTGCCTGATGTGACCAGGTGAGAGACGGGAAGAGAGGCCGGGAAGGTGCCGGGGAGGCGCACGGCTCCTTTTCTGATAACCGTGTGTGCTGAGTAACTTGAGGATAAAAAGCATGCAAGACGAGAATAATTTGGGTTAGACTTCTCTCTGTGAGCTTGTAGCTCTTTGTTTTGCTTACAGCTTTAAAAACCCCGCGGGTGTGGAGAAGCATCGAGGAAAAAGCTCACAAGTTGATTCTTCACAGAAGTCTAGATTAGCCTAGCAGAAGGTGGTGTGAGGTGTGAACACAGAAGTCCTTCTCAATTTATTTCTAAATAAGAGATCTAGTGCTCATCTATAGTTAATTCTGATCAGAGAAATCTATCTGCTAAATTAGCTTGTTCTTAATGACTGTTTTTCCTCATGTGCACTATATATATGCACTATATATACTCTTCTGTCCAAGCTATAGTATCTATAGTATATGCTTGATATCTTTTAAGTCTGGACTTATTTAAGAGAATATTCTAAAATTGGTTCTTCACATCCTGGTTTTGTCCCTAGTTCATTGTTGACTTCACGTATTTAAACTTCCCCTTCTTCCACATCCTCCTGGAAAAACTGTGGGCTCAGTTTAATTTCTTAAAGAATCATGAAGATGGGGATAGAATCTGTTCATATGCCAACTACTACAGAGCTTAAATTGTTGCAGTAACAACTCAGGGCTCCACTGAGATAGTGGACAAGGACTGGTGTAACATGGATATAGGTAGATTTTAAAATATCTTATGGGTAAGCTTCATGCAATTATCAGAGGATGGTCTCTTTCTTCTGTAAAGTTCCTTCTTACATATGGGATGTTTTACGTGTTGGTTAGGTGATCACTTTATTTGGTGTACCAGAATGTGTAGGGATGATGTTGAGAGATGTGAGCTAACTAGTCACAGCATGGAGAAAATGAAGCTGGGATTTGAGGGTGTGGAGCCCTTATGAGGAACACTTCTGCTTGCCTCGTATTTTGCAGATTGACTTAATATTCAGTTTAAAACCTGGTATTTCCAATTATCCAGTGTCAAAATATGTAAGCCATTTAAGGCAAGGACTGCCTCTTTGTATGGCACCTGACATGATGGAACACCTGTTCCTGATGCAAGTAAGTGCATGTGCATTGTGTGTTTCTTGTTTGGTTTTGTATTTTTTTCCCCTCTACGCATGGAAATTGGTGTAGTAATACCTGTGGTAGTTTACCTAAATGATTCCAGATTGCTTGGATTCAGGCAACATAATTAGTTTGTTGCATTCAAGAATGCAGAGGTTGCTTGGGTTTGACTGCTCAAATTTGTCCTTTCAGAGATAAATGGCACCATCTATCCAGCTGTTCACTTTTAACTAAATGTTACATTCAACCACCAGAAGAGAAATTTGATTCTAGTTAAGATAACTGGTAAAAGCTTCTAGAAGAATTAACTAAAATAGGTTGCCACTTGTCCCCTCAGGATTTGTTTTATGGAATTGAATTGTTTCCTAAATCAATACTGTGAGACTCCAGGGAAATTAGACAGAAGTAGGTATTGGTGTCACCTCTAAGTGCTGTGCAAACTGTCACTGTCCCTTTCAAGCCACAGTGGCAATGTTTACTGGCTTGTATTATCGCTCGAGCCTTGCTGGTTGCGTCTTTAGCTTGCTCATGGCAGAGTCCAGTTTGCTTTATTGCACAAGTCTTTGCAACAAAGGGGAGGATCTCTTACAGAGTGTCTCTTTTCTAGCTCCCTGAAGAGGTTTGGATCTTGAGGGTTATTGATGTAAGCTATGGAACTTCTGGAACTGAGCACGTAATTTTATTCCAACATCTATTATTCTAAACAGGCCAGAAGGAAAGGATTATGCTCTGCACTGGCTGGTTTTGGGCACACACACGTCCGATGAACAGAACCACCTGGTTGTTGCCAGAGTCCAGATTCCCAGCAATGATCAATTTGATGCTTTGCAGTATGACAGCGAGAAAGGAGGTGGGCATGCAGCATTGTTAGGTTCTGTTTGAGCAGTATCATTACTGCTTTCAGTTGTTCTGATAATGATATTCTAACTTGCTGTTAAATACTAAAGTGGACATATACTTACCAGTCCACACTAATTCTAGATTACTAAAAAGAGGAAACTTTTTGTTTCAGAAGAGCTTAGGTAACATTATGTTATACAATCCCTACTAGAATTTCTGCCAGCTCTCTCAGTTGTGGTGAAAACTGGTACACATCTGCCTCAAATGAAGACTAAAGGTCTGAAAGAGGATTCCAGATATCAAAAGTGTTTATGCTATTGTGTTACATGATGTGAGTCTTTCCTAGTCTTTGCTTGTGTTTAATAAGGTGCTACGACTGTTTCTTGGAGTAGGGAAGAGGCTGTTTCAGTAGTCTAAAATAATTGATGTGATAAACGGAAATTTTTCTAACAACTGTAGAATTTGGTGGCTTTGGATCTGTGACTGGCAAAATTGAGATGGAGATTAAAATTAACCATGAGGGTGAAGTGAACCGTGCCCGCTACATGCCGCAGAATCCTTGCATCATTGCGACAAAAACACCCTCTGCTGATGTGCTGGTGTTTGACTACACTAAACATCCCTCAAAACCAGGTGGGTCAGACTCCTTGGAGCTGGGCAAAATGCTTCTTGTCAAAGAGAGGTAAACTTGTGTTTGACTGTGATTGGGAGAGAGTTGCTGGGCTCTGGAATCCAAAGGAGAAGGCCCATATCTTCAGGGACTTTAACTGCCTGGTTATGCTCACTTTTGTAAGAGAATCGTGGTAGAAGCAGCACTCTCTGGAGACGTTCATGTATAAAATATAATTATTGCAACAGAAACAAAGTTCTTGGGTGATAATGATGCTCCTATGGATTGATGTGCAAGGAGATGCTAAATGGAAGGAATTTTCTCTCTTTCAGACCCAAGTGGAGAGTGTAATCCTGACCTTAGATTAAGAGGACACCAGAAGGAAGGGTATGGCTTATCATGGAACTCAAATTTGAGTGGACATCTTCTCAGTGCATCAGATGATCATGTAAAAACCACATCTTTTCCCATATTTAAAAAACCCAACTCCTCCTAATTTATGCTGTAGTAGAAAATTGGAGAAAATCTGTCCTAGTGCAGCTGTGTATTGTTATGTGGGGAAGCTCTCATATATTGTAATTACATTTCTAAAGGCTGTCAGTTGGCTTTAGGGTGTAATCAACAACGAGTTGTTTTTAAGGTTCTTGATGTAAGAACAGAATATTTTTATAGTTGTTTGCTGGAAGAAACCCTTTAAACTGGCTTGGGTCAAGACCATAAATTAATAAGACTCTCAAAGATCAATTGAACTAACAGCTTATAAATTTCTTTGTGGACTTTAAAAGTGTAAATTGCTTTTGTGACCTTCTAAATAATCCTTGGGCCTTGAACTTGCAGAAAACTGATTGATAACTTAGCTCTCATTTGTGGCATACTAAGTGTTCTTTTTCAAAAGCAAAGAACCGCTTCAGGAGTGTCATCTCTGTAGAGTGTGATTGATTATTTATTTGAAAGATAATACAATCAGAGTCTGTATTTCAGTAGAATGTGGCTTATTTACAGACGGTGTGTTTATGGGATATAAGTGCTGGACCCAAAGAAGGCAAGACTGTTGAGGCAAAGGCCATCTTTACCGGGCACTCTGCAGTGGTAGAAGACGTGGCATGGCACCTGCTCCATGAGTCTCTGTTTGGATCTGTGGCAGATGATCAGAAGCTTATGATGTAAGTTAGGAGGTTTCTGGGTAGTGCCTGCTGTGTGCTGCCAGTGGACCTAGTCCACAGCACTTAGATAAAGCACAAGGTTGGAATTTTGGAATGATTTCATGTAGATCTTTATGGCAATCAGCTACAGTGATGGTAGAGAATCACTTAAATCTACGTGCCATTTAATGTGTTCACATCACTTGAAAGAAGATGTAACTAATAGGTATGTCAGCTTCCTGGTGCAAGCTGCTCATGTACAACAGACACAAAATACTGAAGGTTTTGGAATGAAAACTGTAGCTTCAGAGTTGGGTTTAGTAATAAAAGCTGTAGTGAAAAAGAACCTCCTGTAAAAACTTAAGTTTGTTTGCTCTCCTCTTTCCTCCCTGCCCCCGACCCTTCCCCAAACCCTTCACTGCCACAGTTGGGACACAAGATCTAATACCACGTCCAAGCCGAGTCACTCAGTAGATGCTCACACAGCCGAGGTCAACTGCCTGTCCTTCAATCCTTACAGCGAGTTCATTCTGGCAACTGGCTCTGCTGACAAGGTTTTTACTTGTGTGTATTTTACATTCCTAAGCAGTGCAGATGAAGACCATTATAGTAAAACCAATTTCTTGTTGCTTGTGTCTCCCAGACAGTGGCTCTGTGGGATCTTCGAAACTTAAAGCTGAAACTCCATTCTTTTGAGTCTCATAAGGATGAGATTTTTCAGGTGGGTAAACTACTCACAGCCTGTAGAAAAAGCCCAAGAAGAGTCCTGACTTGGACAAGAACATGTAGATTTGTGTTCTTGCAACACAAGTAAATCTGTTGAACCAAAATTCACTGTGTTGTGTTTGACAGTTACAGACAGTACCATGTAGTTTATTTCTGCCTTTCCCCACTTGACTTTGAAGCAAGTAGTCAACAACTTACTGCTAAAAAGATACTGGGTGTTCACAAGTACCTTTAGTACAGAAAGAAGGTTTCTCTAAAATAATGTGCTGTAGAGAGGATTTGGGTTCAAACCTAAATTTGTGAACTCTGCCTATTAATTAGGTGCAAGTAACAGTGATATTTAGACGAATTCATGAAATATGGTAGATCTGTAACACTGAAATAATGTTGTTTGTTCAGTTTTAGAAATCTTAAGACTTTAAAGCAGTCTGTTTGAGCTACTGGATACCCTCTGTGCTGGAAGAAACTGATTTACAGAGTAGAGTTAAAAATTAGTGGCCAGGGTGCTGGTTATTCAGGATATGCTTTAGAAATCAGTAACTGCTCCACTGAAGTTGTTTTCTTTTCATAGGTTCACTGGTCTCCTCATAATGAAACCATTCTTGCTTCAAGTGGTACCGATCGTCGGCTTAACGTATGGGATCTAAGGTGAGGAGCAATTCTTTTCTGTTAGTATAGATGAACAGATGGTTAAAGAAAACCACTGCAGGCCTGCATTATTTGGCAGGTTTGGTTTGTGCTGTTCTCTAGCCTTCCTTGCTTACCTCAGGCCTAGTCTTTTGGGTATGAATAGAAACAGCACTGTACATCTGAAATTCCTTCTCCATCAGGAGTTCTTGCTAATAGTGTTGTTTTCTGCTGTCCACTTGTTACCTAGATTCAAAAGACAAAACTTGCAACAGTGTTAAAGTTGTAGGATAAGAAGCAGTTCTTTAATGAAAGCTTTCAGGTGCACAAATATGGCTATATATGCATGCATGATAAAGGATTTCTATAATTTTTAAAAGGTTAATTAATTAGTGTATTTATCAGGTATATCCAGTAGGAGGTCAATTGGCCCAGTAACCCACCCTTGGGTCTGCCCCTTTGGAGTTGGTCCAAGGGTTTCTTTGCTCTATTTCTTGTTACGTCTCTCAAGTTCTGGTGGAAAACAAGATGTCCTTGTCAGAAATTCTGTTCTTAAGAATAAGACTAAACAATTTCAGGAATGTGTTAGAAAGGGTTAGCTTATTATTCTAAAATGTGAGAGAGGGCAGGAAAAGTACTAGAAATCATACAACTATATATTAAAAATCTACAAAGCTACACATATGAAAAAGGCTAGGAATCCTTAGGCATCACATCAATAAGTGATTTTTGCCTCCATGTGCTTCACAAGTTAAGATTCTATTTCAGTAATGACAGTGCCAGACAGATGATGTTTTATACCTGATGCTTATAGTTATTTCACAATGAGGAAAACAAATTGCAAATATGGGAAACAAAGGCCAAGAACTGTTAAGTTGATATAGAATGCAATTGTAATTTTAATAAAAAGTATAAACTACTTTCTTACAGTAAAATTGGAGAAGAGCAGTCTGCAGAGGATGCAGAAGATGGGCCTCCTGAGCTGCTGGTACCCTTTTGTTCAGGTTTCAGTGTGCTGACATGCCGTGTGGCAGTGACATGTCTTGTCACTGTGCTGCTAATACTGCAGCTGTTCATAAATCTTTTCTCCTCCCTGGTTTCCAGTCCATTGCTCTAATTTGCTGTAGGCTTCCTCTGTTCAGTTCTGAAGGTTTCCCCATTTCCTGTATGACTCTGTAAGTGCTCTTAGAGGTCATCAGAATGAAATATGGCTGGATTTCACAGCCCAGCCCTTTGTGAAGAGAGACCATTTTGAGGATGTCAGTTGTTGCTGTAATAATAGGAACTGTTATCTCAAATGCTGTCTCAGCAACTGTACCTGTGTCCATAAGCAGTGAATGGGAAGCAGTTGAACACACACCTTCCTTATGTCTGTTGTGAATCCCTAGTAGCAAGTTTTTCTTTGTGTAGTCATTAGCATGATGAATTTAACTTAAGTATCCCGCCTTTTAACAGATTTCTCTAGAGTTGAAATGGCTTACTGAAGCTTGTGGGGTTTTTTTTAACAGTTTATTCATGGAGGACACACTGCCAAAATTTCAGACTTCAGCTGGAATCCTAATGAGCCATGGGTAATCTGTTCTGTATCAGAGGACAACATAATGCAGATATGGCAAATGGTGAGTGTCACAACAGTTCTTGAGTTGCTCTGAAGCTTGTTGTATAAATGAAACTGAAAAGGCTTGTTCTTCTTAGGGCAGCTTGTGCCTTCAAGGACTGAAAGTTGTCTGTGCCGTATACTTCTTGCTCTAATCAAACAGTGTAGGAATTTAAAAAGAAAACCAAGACTCAAACAACTTGAATAAAAGCAACTGCTAGTTAATTCTCGATTCCAAGTCCTAGGTACTAGTTAATATTAAGATTTATTCTTAAAGCAGTTGCAAACTTATATCCAGTATAGCCAAGACTTACTCTTCCCCCCGTATGTTGGCTGTAAAGCAGGATGCCTTTTAACTCCCCAGTTAGTTCATATTACTTTACATTACAGGAAATGGATCAGCTATCTTAGAAATGTGGAATAAAGTAACTTGGGAATAAATTAAGTTAAAAAAACTGTAACTGACTTAAGGTGACACAGGTGTAACTGACACCTGTGTGTCACAGGTCAGGCTTCTTTTTAATACGTGTTCTTGTTTTGTGTGTTTAGACTGAGGTTGAAATAATTTCAAATAAAATGTTCATAATAGGGCTAGTGGTTAAATGGCGACTGCTTTTGGAAATGGAGCAATGCAAGAAGGCAGCTGCCAAAATGTAGCAACTGTGTGCACATTCCTAAATTTGGCTGCCCTTTAAGAAAGGGCAGGGAGAAAGTCCCTTCAAGGAGGGGATGATGTCCATGCCACCTTGGTATTATCAAGGTCTTTTTCTATATGAAGTGTAGAAGATTGTTTAAAAACAATTGTGTGTATCACTTGTAATGCAATGTCTTGTGTCTTCAGGCAGAAAACATTTACAATGATGAAGAACCAGATATAACAGCAGCTGAACTGGAAGCTCAAGGAATGTAACTTTTCTTCTTTAAGGAACTACTGGGAATGACATAGTAATATAATTTGACTACTGTATACAAAAAATAAAGCCCCTATGAAAAAAAACAACTAAAAAACAAAAGCCCCCACAATCACTGGGCAGAAGCATTACATCAGAACAAGAATATTCCTAATCAGGCACAAAAAGCTTGTATAATCAAGTTGTCATGGGATACCCTTGTTTGTGTGGGCACTTTGAGGTGTTGTATACTGTACAGCAAGTAGCTTTAGAGAAAATAAGAATGACTTAATACCTATGTCTATATTTTTAAAAAAACTGACTGGGTTCCTGTAAATAAAATGGTCAAATCCTCACTCTTCACACATGGAAACTATGTAAAAAAAAAAAACCTTTTTCTTAATATGTAAAAAGAGCTTTTCACTTTTACACGCCACTTTTGGATTGGCTTTGCAGAAATAAAATCTATTTTTTAAAAAAATTTGGTGTGTTTAGTGTCCACTGGCATAAATTGAATGCTTTCTTGCCTGAATATAATTTAATTGCTGGCTGGTGATAAAGGTAGATATTTTTTAGTTTATAACTTAGCCCACACTTAAAGGTCTGTGACGATTAGAGTTGTCTTCATGCTAAAAAAATTGGAATAGATAACTTGACTCCTTCACAAAGGAAATGGGGTGTAGGAGGAGGTTTAGGGAATCCATGGGAAGAGGCAGTAGATCTGTAAAGTTCAAGTATAAATCGTGAGCAGACTCACATAACCTCTTTGCGTTTGGGTGATTAGTGATTGGATCTTGTTTGTTTTGATGTGGTTTATGTGTGTGTGTTGTGGGGTTTTTTTGAGTGGTGGTGAAAGCACTGTCCTTTATCATTTTCTTAACTGCCAAGGTGCCAGTGCCCTCTCAGTGAATTGGTGACACCTGTGTTTGGTTAGAGCCTTCTTTAGCATTTTTTACTTAAGTGAGGCAATTGGGCAGTTGTCTGAAATACATTGGTGTCTGAACAAATACAAAACAAACACAGTTTGTTTCTAAACCATGCACTGACTGAAAAGCTCAAGAATTTTGACGGTATAGAAGCAAAATTTCTCCATATTTATCATGGATCTACGGACGGGTAAGGGATTACGTTGGGAGCTGTCAGACAAATCTAAGTATCTGCCTGGAGTTTATAGCTCTTAGCTACTTAAGACCTTAATTCAATGAACTGCTGGCTGTCCTGATCTTTCTGCTCAAGCTGAAAAAAAAAAGAGATGACTGTGGTGACTGATACTGAAAATGTGATACCTTGCTCTCTTCTCCCCTGGGACTGTAACAAGTTAGTAGACTACTGGGCTCAAACTGCATATCTGAAGCTGCCTGTGCTGGCTCTGGCTGGGATGGAGTGCATGTCTGTCTGAGCAGTGCTGTGGTGCTGGGGGCTGTGGTTTGGATTTATGGCTGGAATGGTGCCGATGGCACCTGTGCTTTGGCTCTTGCTGGGCAGTGCTTGCACACCACGGAGGCTGGGGGGAAGGGGCATGAGCTGGGGAGGAGACACAGCTGCAATAGCTGACTCCAACTGGCCAAAGGGATATTCCTTACTTTGGGCCATGCTCAGCAATAAAACGGATGGAGGAAAGTGAAGAGGGCCTTTTGTGGTAGCCATTGATGGTGGCAGGGCACTGACCTGTGTCAGGGAGGGGGCAAGTGGTTTCATTCCCCCCTCACCAGCCTCTGAAACTCCTCCAGCTGTACCTCTGGAGATTTTCTTCCTGTTCTCTCCCCTGCCCTGCTGGGGAAATGCAAGTGACAGCACATGATAAGCATTAAACACTGAATTCAGAGGTGGTTTCTGGTCAGGCCCTACATGCTTTTGACAATCGTTCTAACACACGCAGCTCTTGAAAAGTAGGAAATTAAGATGTTGATGCCTTTTTCTCTGCTCCTAGAATTATGATCCAGAAACATTTTAGGGGATAAAAGGGGTTTTACCTCATTTAATAAGGATCTTATGGTGCACAGCTCGACAAGGTGGAAAATGCTGTAGAACGCACGCAGCTTGTGACAGGTATACAAAGTTTATAGACTTTGCAAATTAGCATATCTGACAAAGGTTCCCCAATGAGAAGCTTAATAGATAAAGTAATGTCCCCCTATTCTGGCAACTCAGATGAGGCTTGTATCCTGTTTACAAAAATATGTCCTAGAGAGCTGGTTCCAACCTTGGTTCCTAAGGAGAACCAAGATAGCATAAAGGCTTCAGGCCTTCAACTGGGAGGCTGCTAGAATGTTTTATCTTCCTGCCTAGAAAAATACTGGAACTAAGTTACAATATCAGGCTACAAATATGTATACTAAGAACACAGAGAATATATAAAAGGTATATAAAAGAAAAGGCAAAAAATCACCACGGCATAATGTCAATGGCCCAGCTTCCTGGAAAAACAGAAATACTTCCCTGAGAGAATGGTGGTGGTTCCTCCTGATGCAGATAGAGCAGTGTTCTCTGACATGACCCCTCCCTGCTGCTGGTCCTCTTCAGTGCTCAGTTCAAGGAGACCTCCTGGCTGCTTGGCACCAGCATGTAGAGAACAGCTCATCCCTAGAATTGGTGATTGCAGCTTTGTGTGTGAAATATGGTTGGGGTTGTTCACTAAAGTCTTTTTACTGCTTCACTAACTGAATGGGAGGGAGAAAGTGGAGTGTAGTAACTGCACTGCTCTTCTCATTGCTTTTCTTATGCTACTTATTTTTAATTCCCCATCTGCTGTTACCAGAGCCACCCCCCGCTTTGTAGTCACTAGATAGCCATGCATGGACTTGTCTCTCTCAACTTTTTCAAGAATGGTTCCTATTAAAGTGATGCAGGTAGGTGCAGAAGAGCTTGAATGTTCCTCTGGAAGGCTGAGATGCTGTTGGAGTTCAGCAGGCAGGTGACAACTGGACAGGAAGTGCTAAACAGCATGAAAGATCAAACCTGCCAAAGGACATCTTGGCCACTGCTTGATTAACTGTGCTTTGGTCCAGCTGGTGTTCTGGGTGTACAAACACTAAAATGCCATGCACAGGAAATGGAAATTAATGCATTCTCTAAATATAGGTTTGTTTTGTCCTTGAACACTTCTATGGATGGGGCTTCGAGATGAGGCATCCACAGCTTCTCTGGGGAACCTGTTCAGTACCTCACCGCCCTCACAGTAAAGAATTTCTTCCTAATATCTAATCTAAATCTACCTTTTGGGGTTTAAAGTCATTACCCAGCATCACTCCCTGCGCTTGTGAAAAGTCTCTCTTTGACACTGACTGTCAAATTTTGTCAGGGTTCTAGATTTTACTTACTGAAACACCAAGGGCTCAGATCTGGAGGTCACTGGTAGTACCTTGAATGTCCCACAAAACTCTACTTCCCTCTAGAGCACAGAGGAGCAGCCACCTGGGGCCTAGGGATGCAGTCAGTGCCTGCTCTCTTACAGCTGAAAGGATGGGATAATTTATTAGGGACCAAAATGAGACCATAATTTCATTATCTTTAACTATACCTGGAGTTCAAAGTGCAGCATTAAGTACAACCTCTGCACTGCTTTCTTTTCCCCAAATCTGGATTGTCTTTCTCCATACCTGTGTGCACACAGCTTCCTTCAGTAACAGCAACCTCATACCGATCTTTTTTAGGCAGCTCTAAGACGGCTCGGTCCTGCAGCCAGTATTTAATTAGGAGAGTCTACATCTATTGGCTAAAAGTGTTTTGTTACTGAGAATGTGGTGCTGGGACCAATATGGTTTTTAATTTACAAGTAGTTTTTTTAAAATATTTTTTTAATGCCTGAGTAGCATGTTTGTGAAACATTGGAAGATCATCATATTGAAGTCTATTAAGCTGAATGCTGTAAGATTTTGATTTTAAAAAGTGTTGCCTCCCACAGGAAGTAGATAACTGCTTATGCACCGGTGTTTGGTAGTAGTAAATACAATGGGAGTTGAAGTTTAAAAAAAAAGTAATAGAACAGTCAACCTGAACAATGGCTCCAGCAAGATATTTATTTATTGCATTAGACGAGAGTTACTTTAGGTGTGCTCACACAGTACTTACTGAGTATTCTTAGTTCAATGTGTTATTCCTGGAGGTTCATATGTGCTGGGAAAAGGAAGCACCATCAGGCTTTCCATCCACTGGCCTTTCTTTTCAAGGGAACTGTACAGTTTTGAGACCTACCTTTTTTGTACTGGCTGTTCCCAGAAGACCAGCTATAACAAAAACTACAGAAGGTAATTTAAAGTGAAAAACGGCCAGTTTGGGGTAACTTCCTCACTTGTTCTCAACACCTATGTATTTGATGCAACTTTTCAGTATTTTTTCTCTCTGAGGCTTTCAGCCTACACAAAGGAAATCTAAATTCTTTCCTCTTTGAACTGAAATACAACATGAATGACAAAGAAAACTATAAACTGTATTTTAAACCAGCTGTTTTATTGTAAAATGCAAGACCCTCGAGAACACTAACTGTTGGATACCAGGTAATTTTTGCTATGTAGCCACACAGTTGATGCCATTATCCATACTATACTTTATTGTCTTCCACGTGTATGTGATGCCTCTTCACTTCAGCACTGAAACAGCTGAACAAAACTGTGTAAACTCTCTACAGGGACAAATATTTAAGTCAACACTGAGTTTGACTTGTTGCTTTACAGCCCCTGAGATGTTTGGTGGGGTAGATTCTTCATAATTCTTTCAACATCAATTTCTGTCCTGTGAATTTCAAACTCAAAGCTTCCCCCAGTTTAAGCAGAGTCAAACATGGATAACAGGTTTTGAGAGTTTGACTATTCTTCCCCTTTAAAAGGCAATGGGCCTCTCTTCTAAAACATCAACAGTGCATAAAATCCATATTCTGGAGAAAAGGGTTAGGAGAAGAGTCAGTAACCACCCAGCAGGAAACAGCAGAGGCACAAAGCCAGCAACAGCTTTGATGAGCAGGATTTATAAAACAGGCAGCATGACCAAGATCAAATGGTTTTATATGAATACAGGTGTAAAGTAGAAACCAACCAAACAACTCCAACAAATTACATGGATTAAATACCAGTATCATATCTTGGACTTGGCAGAACTGAGGTAGTTATTTTGACCCTTAACACCAGGACATAAATTTGGTGGAAGTGATAGTGAACTACAGCAATATGGATTATCTGTCACATGGCTGTATTCAGACTAAGTTTAAAAATGAATGACTTAAATTCACTTCCTCAGCTTGAAATATCATGAGATATAACAGGGTATTTAAATTTGTAAGGGCTCTAAGAGTTTACTTTCTTGAAGTAGAGCTGTAGGAGCAGTGTCTTTGACATAGTTTGGAATTACACAAAGGCCTGCTTCAAGTGTCCCCATCCATGAGACAGGCACAGCCCAGATCCCTGTTTGAACAAGAAATCCAAAACAACATGCAAGCTCAAAGCTAAAAGATAACAAACAGTTTTAAAGGAAATGAAAATAAAGTCTTCATGGGCAGCATAGTATTCTTAAATTACTTAGAATTTCAGGCTAGATGGGTGCCAGAGTCAGCAAGATCTGTAAAAGCTAGCACAGTTCGATGAGGCTGAGTTCGGCTGTTAGAATGAAACACAACCTTCCTTCAAGAACTGTCTAAACAAGAAGGAAAAGGTGGAATTATCAATATTTAATGTATAATATAAAGTTAAAAAAAGAAAAACCCAAACAAACCAAACAAAATCAAACCAGAAAGGAACAAAAATTATCTGTGAGGAGTAACTTTCTAAAGGCCTAAACCCAAGTATCTCTGACTGCATCAAACACACGTGCCTGGAGGGCTCAGAATGCAGCTGGTGAAAGAGGTTCTCCCCTCAGACCTACTCTTCACAAGAGAAGAACAGCTCAAATGTGTGTGTACATGTTTGCACGTGCATGAGCAGGAGAGACTTAGCACTTGATTAAAAAAAGGAAAAAGCCAAAATCCCCAGCTATTAACTGTGACCAAATTTCCCTCTATCAAAAGCTTGCAAATCTGACCAGTTTTCATAAGGAATTTAGGAAGATCCAAGGAAATAATAACAGATTTGACTTCTGTATCAGCACGCACTGGAAGAAAGGAGAGAAAGAGGTGTTTACACAGGAGCAGAGGCAGCACCTTTGAGGAGACAAGTCTCAGATAAAAAGGAATACTCTGAAGTACAAGGAGAGCAACTAAGACCAGACAGTGTAGCTGGATTTCAAAATACTTGGCACAGCTCTAGAAAAGGCTCAGGGCTAGGACCTCTGTTGCTCACCTTTTATACAATGAGTATCTTCAAACAAGTTAACAAACTTTTTTAAACTAAAAAATTAGTACTATCTTCAAAGAGTCATAGAGCACATCAGAGTATGTTGTTGTAGAGCAGTTCCAAATGCTACCTAGAAAAAACAGACACAAAGGAAAACTGAACTCGAAACCAGTTCCAAAACAAAATTCAGTTTAGGGGAGTTGCCAAATGTTAGACAATATGCCAAAAAAGGCAATTAGAACACTTTTCAGTATTAGGAAACTAGGAGGGAGTGTACACTAGGAACAAATCATCCCACATAGTATGACACAGTGTGGAGCACTTGATAAACTTACTAGGAAACATTTTTTAGCCTAAGTCCCTGTATTTTTTACAGTGCACCTAACTGAACTATGATGGATAAATTTTTGGAGAGAGAAGGTACGAGCAGAATTCAAAGCAGGCAGGTGCAGGTTCAGCCAGGGCTCCTGCCCTCCATGGTCCAAGTGACCCTCACCTTAAGACACTCCAAGTGAGGTGAGCAGAGTGCAGCACGCACTCGCCCCTTGCCGTGGGCTGCTCCCACTGGGTACCACCAGGAACGTTCAAGTCACTGCCACAAACCCACTACAGCCCCCTCCCAGGGCAGCTCGCTCCAACAATACGCTTGAAATCAAATTTCACATCTTTTAATTTTCACTCTTGACTTCTCAAATAAATATAATTTCAGCAGATTCAGTTAGAAGACATGAGTATGATGTTAAAGAAAAACTCAGAGTCCAATATATTAAGCATACTTATTTACTTAATCTATACAGAATTGAGTAGATAAAATTTCAGATTCACATTAGTGAAAAATCTCTACAAAATGTTTTTGAAAAGCAAAACAAAGACTGCCTGTTCATTTATCACTTTTCCTCATGAAAGCAGACATGGGTTGTAAAAATAAAGCAGTGTGTTTAGCACAAACTAGATTTCTGCATCACTTTTTTCACAGTTATTTCCATCTACAGTCCAAAGAGGTAGATTTTCTGCAACACCTGAGAATTGAACTGTAACATAACCAGGTGTAATGAAAGGAAGGACAAAACAATAGAGATACAGCCCTAACTTACGTGTGTATGTATACACGTATTTGGGTCTTGAATCACATACAATTTAGCTTTTTGCAGCTTAATCATGGTGAAACTGTTGATCAGGCCCCAGTTTTGACAATTAGACACACTCATCTCAGGCTGCATCAGTTTACATCCCAATTAAATGGTTTGTAGTAGTGGGAGAAAGGCAGTAATACAAGTTTACTTAAAAACCCTACTGGAGCCCCTTTGGCTGCAGCCTGGCAGTGCAATAGCCTGCAGTATGGCAGATCAGTGACAGTGCTGAGCTTATCCCTTACATTAATTTGTATTTTTTTTAAAACAACTTTCTAAGCAATGCATGCAACTCTATTGACTGGTTTCAGGAAGCAAAGTACAGCTTGCCTTGGCCAGATAAGTTGCTATGATAAGGGTATGTTGAGGAAAGAAAAGAGAGAAGATATCCCCGTTTTAAAAGCCTTTCACTTGGGGCATTCTGCTTCATTTACATATTTAGCCAGTGACAAAGATGCTTGTATTGCTGTTCTATACATCTGTCGTGTCTCTAAAAGCCCTTTAAAATATTTGTGCAGCAGGGTCCAAAAATTCACTCTTGCCTCCATGTAGAACAAGCACTACAGAAAAATTGTTCAGAATACTAATGTCCAAATAATAAATTGTAAAAATCGAAAACTGTGTGTCCTACCTTGCCAAGGGTATGATGCACCAGATACAAAGTTTTTCACTTTTCCTTGGGAAAATGACATCATACTTAGTGTTAGCTGAAAACCAGTTCTCACAACACCTGTTTTTTCAAGCTTGATTCTATAAAGCAAGTAATTTGAACAGCAAGTCTGAAATATTTCTTTCCAGTTATTTTCATGCTATATGGTTCGCATGATCAACATTTCAAAGCTCTGAATCTAACCTGACTGACTGCTCATTGCTACCTTCTTTTCATTCCTGCATTGTGCTTGGACCACAAACACCAAACCCACACAAATTTAGGAGAAAGATGGCCAGCTTCCCATTTGCTCCGTTTCACAAATGTCAGTTTTGTATAGTTCCTCTTAGTGGTATGAGCTAAAACACATGTATTAGGCCTTACATAACCTTTCTCTGAGACAGCTAAGTTATTTCAACGTACATCACTACAGGAAAAGGACTGGGAGCTTAGTGCAGCCTGAACATTCAAGTAATTTAGCCACTGAACTGCCAAGGGCAAAGGGGGTGGGAAGCTCGTTGAGATGTGCTTGTTTCAGAAACCCCCTCCCAAGTAAGTGCAAAAAACTTTAAGTACCAGAAAAGGCTACACATGTTCATATTTCTTAAAACGACAGCAACCAAAACTAGAAAGTAAATGCATGGGAACTGAAGTTAGGGGTAGCTTGTAGTTAGGTCACATTGCCTTGCCAAAAAATAAATGTTGGTCCTAGCTCCTTTCAAGAAAAGAAGTCATAACGTGGATATCCAATTTTCTAGGAAAATACAATATGGTTTGAGGTTAACAAGGGAGCTTTGCTTGTGGCATGTTAGTGTACGAATGTGAAGTACCATCTTTACCAGATAACCTGACTAGGAAGGCACTCTGCCAACTGGTGCAGCTTTGAGGCTGAATGTGCAGGAAATTCTGTTGTGTACTTCAGGAGGCGTATCTGAATCTTCATGTTCAGTTACAACCAGTATAATCTTAACTAACACTTAAATATGTCGCATACCTGGCTATTAGAGGAAGTCTATATGCCAGACTCCTGTCTTCCACACCTCCAGCAGGAAGTGTCTTACTTGCCAGCTCTTCAGATAATCCAGAGGTTTGCTCAGACATGAATGGATTTCTCTAGTCAGGATAACCATGTGGTGGACACACTGCAGCTAAGAGGGAAGAATGTGACCAACACCTGTGCAATAGGCCCCACAGCTGCAAAATCCCACTCGGTAGCATCACTGTACATTTTCCCACACATTTATATTTAACATGTTCACAGGTAGGGCAAATAGTCCAAACTAACCTTTACAACACAACCCTGAGACATCTGCAAAAAGCTGTACACCCTGTTTCACCAGCTGCAAATTAATGTATTTCAAAGCTGTTTTTTCATACCACAAAGTACATAAAACCCTTTTAACATATCTTTTACTATATTCTGGACCTTTACATTTTCATTCACATATATGAAAACATATATAGGGGGAAAGCTGACTTTTTTACTGGCCATTAGACATCCTTATGTAGATAATTTACTGGAAAAATTGATAATCTTTAGTATAGTGAGTGGCAAATCAATGAACAAAACCAGAGTGCTGTTCTTTAAAACAAAAGAGTGACCTGCTGTCACCATTTTCCTCAAACAATATTAGATCTGTACACAGTCTTCCATGACAGTGATTTGTGTTGTGGGGAGGAAACGCACATGCATCCTTTTATGGAAAAATATTTTCTTTTAAAAAATGAGGCAGATGTGCAACACAGTTGTGGAAAATTTAGTTTAAGCTATTTAAAGCTGCTATGCAGCTTCCTGTACCACATAAGTCCAGTAGTTCTAAGAAAATACAGATATGGTAGAAAAAGTAAGAAAATTTTCACCACAAAACCAAATAGTTACCACCAACAGAGAAAGTTATACACAAAATATATCTCTCAATACAGTGTTTACACTTCATATTAGTCTACAGATTCAGTGCCAGGAACAGGACTTGTTGAGACAGTCTTTTCGGAGCTATTTGCCGCACGTGATTCCGCACTGGGTTGGATCCCTGGTTCCGTGTCAATGGGAGTTCCCAGCTCCTCATGGGAATTGAGTGTGCAGGACTGCAACACCTGCACAGCCAGATCCACATCTGCTTCTCTAAGAGAAACCTGCTCCTTGAGCACTTCCACCTTCTCATTCAGCTCGTTCCTTTCCGTCTGAAGGGCCCTGCATAGCTTCTCCAAACGCTCCAGTTTTATTTGAAAGCCTTTGTATTCTTTATCTCTTACTGTTTTCTGAAGGACAAAGGAAATAAAAACTCTGTGATACAACCATTTTCCCCCCTAAATTAATGAAAAGAATCACCACTATTTAATCCTGAATATTAAGTCTTAATTAATCCAGTAGGCCAAATTCCAGCTGAACTAGAGCCGATTTCCTCAAAATACTTCACCTAGCTGTGAGCTGGAGTGACAATGGACGCCTTTAAAAACAAGCAATGAGAACTACATAACCACTTAATGCTAACTGTTAAGTAAGGGCTGGGCATCAACCAGGACCCTAATATGAGATCCTGTAACACTGTCAACTACAACCCAAATAACGGCAGCTATAGGGAGGAGAAGGGCATAGAAGTAAGAAATCCACAATCCATCAGCAGAATCCAGGCCAGAACGTACCATACTCGTGGCTCTCCTAACCAGCTCCTTTTCAGAAGAGAGGGACAGATAAACAGCACTACAGTAGAACCTACTCAATCAAGCACAGTTTGCCAAGGCCAGACCTCACCTACCTGAACCAGGCCTTGGACAGTGCAGGCAGAGCTGCACTGTGCAGCTCCTGCCAGACTACAAGTTAGTAATGGCATTCCATGACCTCAAAAGCAGCAGCAATGCAAGAAAGCAACTGATCCCTCACACAGGGGTTATTTCCTTCATGTCAGTCTTGTGTATTTCTTCGATCGCAGCACTGGTTGAACTTTGCCCAGCATATTGAAATACAGTCAATTCCTTCAGCTTGTATCATTTCATACACGTTACCCCACCAACTACACAGTAAGCAAAGACAAGGCTCAATTTTTTTTGTGCCATCAGCTTAGATTTACGTAACAGCCTTCCATTTCCCATGCCTGAAATGCCTGACAATACCTTACATAACAAGAAACATAACGCAGACAATTCAAGAAGAGGCTACAGTGTATTACTTCCAGTTCTCTGAAACTGAAAAAATGTATGAAGTTCTCTAGTACTCAGACTCTAGCTGAACCATACTGCTGCTTAAAAGGTGATTACCTCTTCAGCCATTTGCAGAAGAGCCTTGTTGTTGTTTTCCCATTTTGTACGCCACACAATGGTTTCCTTTTCCAGTTTCTTTATCTTCTTTGTCATCTACAAAAGATAAATAAAAGATTTAATTTAGTGGCTTGTGTTGCCACAAAACACGAGGTGGTTTTACATGAGTAATTCAACTTCTTAGCATTACTTTCCAAGTCCAGTTTGAATAAGTTATTTTGGAGAAGTGCTTCTGAACAAATCAACCCCACAAATACAGATTCTGCATTCAAAGAAAACAAGATTGAGTCTTAAAAGAAACAGACTACCAACTTTCAATTACAAGTAATAAAAAGCTCCAGGAAAAGAAGTTTTAGAACATAAGCACAACCAAAGAGAATGAGAAGCAATATTTGGTAAAATACTGAACTTAAAATCTAGGTATTGTTTAAGTATGTCAAAAACCAGAAAAAAATGACATAACTCTCTTCCATAATTCTTATACCCTATCTTCTGATCCAAATTAAATTGCCGAAATACTCCTTATATTTTCAGAAGGCAAATGCTTACAAAATCTAAAACGCAACGCACTAACAGCATGCATTTCTATATTACTTTTTATGAAACTAGGTAATACTAGAAATACCTTCTCCATTTCTTGCCTGAAAGTTGTAAAGAGCTCATTACTTTTTGCCATGGTGGTCTGGAATTCTTCAAACTTATCCATGTAAAGAGAAAGCTATTGGAAAAGAGGAAGGAACATTAATCTGAACAGCATATACAAATACAAAAATACGTAGGTATGTGGCAAAATGAAACTAGAAATAGTAAAACATGAACTTTTTTCTTTTTAGCTATAGTACAATTTCCATTTGAGGAACATGTAGACCTTGTTTGAAAATGTGCTATTCAAATTATATGTGGAGGTCTGTGTTTATAGAACAGCAGTATATTCTGAAGTAAAGAGTGTATTATGTTTAATAAAATGTTGGAAGACACCACAGTTAATCACTACGTCATTTTTACTTCTCCACTGGAAAAAAATAATCTGTGAACATACACATATACAGGAAATTCAGCACCTAGTTAGTGAAATTAAAACTTAGGAATTACCTACCTTTCTACCTTAACCAGCCAAAGCTAATAACCAAGGCTGAGACAAACAGGATTGATTTCAGAATACACATTCACAACCAGTGTAATCTGCCCAGTGAGCAAAAATCATGGAAAGTGAATATTGAAAAGAAATTAACGTAACAGTGAAAAGCATTACACTTTAAAAAGTAAAGCGCACTAACATTCAATGACAGAAAGTCTTCTTGCCCTGCACCACATGATAAATCACCAAGAAAGAACTGCAAAATATGTTTAATAACACAGTGTTAAAAAAATGATTCTTAATCAGTGTGGGATTTGATGTTCTAAGAATACATGACCTAAAAACAGTAACTTCTTACTCCCAGTGAAGAGTAGTAGGTTTTCTCAAATCTTACACTGGGGGTTGCAGGACAATACAATTCAGAGCATAGAAATATTGTGGTTTGCTCTATTTGTGAAGGGAATTTTGTAACAGGAATTAGCCTAGCTTGTCAGCAGTACATCATGCTCTTTGCCATTACTGTCACTGAACCTTCTAGTTCATCATGTTCTACAAAAAAATCTGTTGGCCCCAAGACACCACTAATTATACCCACTGTAACAATTAAAAACAACAAAAATGTCTGTGAGATTTTGAATAAAGGGTAATCAACTTCGAAAAAAATCATTAAAGACTAAGCATGGCAAAAAATCTATTTGGAAGTATCTGGATATTCCTGTGTTCAAGCCCAATGGAGATGTGTATGATTACATCTAACTACACACATGCTTTAAACCTAACTCCTGGAAGGCCTAGAAAAGAATTGGGTACAGTAAGTATGAAAAATGGGCATGGAACAGCTTTCAAAGACACTGGCGTGCTTTAAGCCCACCTGGCAACTAAGCACCACACAGCTCCTCACTCATCCCTACTCCCCTACCCCAGTGGGATGGGGAGGAGAATTAAAACTGTAGGTTGAAGTAAGAACAGTTTAATAATTGAAACAAAGCAAAACACAATAATAATAGATGATGATGATAATGATAATAGAAAAGAAAAAACAAGTAATGCACAACACAGTTGCTCACTACCTACTGCCCAGTAATGCCAGATCCCATTCCCAAGCCCACGTTCAGCCTCCTTTCTGGGTAACTCCCCCAGGTTATATACTGGGCATGATGTTCTCTGGTCTGGAATATCCCTTTGGCCTTTTGGCTAGGGTCACCTGTCCCAGCTATGCTCCCAGTTTTTTGAGTTTTCTTGTGTATCTTCTCACTAGCAGAGCACGAGACATAAAATAGCCCTTGACTTAAGGTAATCACGATTTAGCAACAGCCAAAACATCTGTGTGCTATCAATGCTGTTCTTAAGGTGAATCCAAAACACAGCTAGAGAAGAGAAATTTACGCTATTCCAGTTGAAACCAGGACAGAGACTTCAGACAAAATCTGCAATGAAGCAGTAACAGACACACAGTGAACAGAACGGCTACTGCTTCCCACTGCTCTGGTGTTGGCTGGAACTACCATTTCCCTGTGCCTTGTGCTGAGCTCACGTGTGGTCAATGACTGCAGGTGATCCAGAACCAAAGCACAAAAACTGGAAACCATCTCTCCTCTCTCAGAGGGGATTTTGCTGTAGCATTTACATTACAACAAGAAAATAATTTGAAGACAGCAGGGTCTGTGGACAGAGACAGTCAGGTTACTAAGTCTGAATAACTACAGGGATAAACATGACATTGCTTGCTCCCAATCCTTCACAACAGGTGGTGATGGAAACAGATTCTAAAACCTGCCTGAGTAAAAATCCCCACACAACTCTTTACAGTCACAAGAACAATATTTTCAGAGCAACCATGCTTTCCTAAGCTTTACTTCTTAAGCTTTCCTACATTCTAGTCTCTGTAGTATTAACACTATTAATTTAAAACAGCACTAACTCCAGAAATTCAATGTTTAGCACCTTCCAGGAACAGTACTCTCCAGATATATTAAACAGCAAGTACAAAACATCACTTCTTTACAATTTATATTTCATGCTTCACTACTGAAGAGTTCCCTACTGAAAATTAAATTAAAGACTTAATTAAAAAATATAAAGTACTCTTCACAAGAATCTGATTAACATTAACTTTTTTCAGATGTCGCATTATGTTCACTACAGTCACAAATCTCTTGGTATTTTCTTTTTGGAACTGTTACTGAAGATCTCTCCATTAAAAAAAGATACCTGCTGCTTCAGCTGAGCTTCCTGTTGCTTCATCTGTTCACATTTGTGTCTGGACTCTGTAGCTTCTTTCAGCAGCTAAAAAACAATGCAAAAAGCCACATAATGAACAAAAGTAGTCCCAAAAATGGCTTAACTTGATCTATGATTAAAAATGAACAAACATTACATCACCTAAGGGCTATTCAACCACATTTTCCCACACAGGCTTTTTTTATTACTACACTGTATTTTCATATATACAATTTAAAGCATGTGATGGCAGGCAGAGATTTTTATTGAGACATTTTTCTAACTGGTAACATGAGTCAATGTTTCTATTTCTCTAGCAAGTTTGAGCTGCTAAATTATGAATAGTTAATTAACAAACTGTATGTAATTTGTAACTGGTTTGTAACCTCTCTATTTTCCACTTTCATTTCTCCAGGCACAATATTATCTTTGCAGACTAGTTCAAAACAATTTTACTCCAACTTGACACCATTTTGTAGGTTTATGTTTGAAGATCTTTTCATCTGCTTATGACTCATAAATTACATTCAAAAAAACCGGAAGAATCCAACACTGCATGGTCATTTTAAGATTACACAGAAAAAACAAGGTTTTTTGTCTAGAAATTACAGATTCATTGGAAGGAAACTTCTCAGAAGACTGCAAGTACATTGCTGATTATCAACATACAAATAAAACATCACACACAATTTGGGGGGCAAACAGCAGAAAAGCAGGTGCTTTATTCTGTACTTGTTATTTCTTATAGCATAAAAATAGAGGTTAGAACTCTTGACCGCAGAAAGTACTTTTGGTGTTTCACAGCATGTTCCCCAGTCTAAGAGAAATTTAAATTATATTCAGCATATTTGCTGAGAAAATGCAAACAAGTAACATTACCTGCCTCTTAGCATGGACATCAATATTCTAGGCATCATACACAAAACTTAAATCTCAGTCTCCTTGTTGAAATCTATCCTAACTTTCAAAAGATGATCCTCTCAGTTTGCTGTATTTGCTTTAAATCAGGCAAAGTCTGGTTTGGTGGGTTTTATTTCTCTTTACATATATAGAGTTCACTTACAAACTCCCGTTCTCGCTGATGTTTTTCCTCCGCTTCTTTAATAAGCTGGGTAGTCTGCTGAAGTTTGGCATCCACAAGTTGCTGCTGCAGTTCCTTATGTTTGAACACTTGATCAATATGCTAAGGGAAAAAGAAAATCATAGTAGTCAAATACAGATAGTCTGCTGGTCAATGAAGGTAAGTGTAGTGTTTGGAGAGATGCACATTGTTTAAAAGTTTCACGCAAAAGAGAAAGTGGTAAAAGACTGATTTACACGCCTTTTGTTTCCTTTACCTCCATATGCTGTAATTACCCGTTTTTGTCTTTCATGGAAGCACGGTGCCTATTTCGCTAAGTTGGTACAATACTGTCAGCCACTTCACATCAGACATTTCAAAAATCCTGTAGCACACAGTCTACATCCTTGCTTCTAAAGTTGGTTTATCTACCTCTAATCCTTACTGTGTCACTTCTAAAAGCTCTAGGTCTTCATAATCAAAAAAGCTCAAAATGGGCAAAGTTTGCAACAACAGTTTATTTAGCTGATCAAATCCCACAAATGATTGCATTTTGCAGTATTACTTCCATCCATAAAGTAGCACAAGGCAGCTTCCTATCTTTTCTCTTCCCCATATAGTCTCGTGGTAGATACAAATATTCTACGATTGCAAAAGGTACGGAATTAGCCTACAGAGAGCTTTCCAACTAACTGATCCAGATTAAAATCAAAACAAAAAAACAAACTCCCAGAAAGAGTTGAGAAATTATACTCCAAACCTCCTGCGCCAACTAAGAACCAGCCAACTAATCCTAGCTGTAGAACTCCATGCAGCTCAGTTCTTTCTTGGACAAGGAGAATTGGCCATTTTCCATCACTGTAGCTTAGAGCAGCTAGCTCACATCCTGGTGCCAATTAAAGACAGCTCAGTTAGCCCTAGAATAGAGACACTTCCATGACATCAGGCCAAACATGTTCTTAAAGCATGATAGCTTACTTCGATTCTGTGCCAACAAGAGAAGCTATGTACACAAAGGAGCTTCCCAAAAAGACCCCAACCTTAATGAAGTAGAAGAAATAAGACGGAATAATTCTTATGTCCCCTCTCATTATAATATGAAATTATAATGCTGAAGAACTTAAACTATTAATACATATTTATGTTGGAAGTAACCTCTGGAGGCCATTTAATCCACTCAAACTAGGGTCAGCTTCAAAACCTGATCAGGGTACTCACACCTTGCCCAGCTTAAGTTCTGAATACCTCTAAAGGCAGAGGTTCCACAATCTCTGGACAACTTATTTCTATTTGATTAATTTCATTGTGAAAGACCTTCTCCAATGCATCTTGAACTTATATATTCAAAACAAGTCAGGAAAGGCAGACAGTGAGCCAAACAGCTACTAAATTTTTCTCAGTAGTGAAATAAAAAGAGTAATTTAAAAAATTACATATAAAATGGCTGTAAAACATGAGGGGTTTTGCTCCCCTTTCAATAATTATCTGATCCTTACAGTCAAGGAACTGTTGCCTTTCCCTGGGCTTGAAATTAAAAGCTAAGCATGGTTAGAGGGGAAAAAAGGGTATTTTATGTCAGTATTTATTTTAGGATCCTTACGTGCACCACATCCAGGTAGAATGCACCAAAATGCACCCCGGACTGCACACCGAAGATGCACCCACATGAGGATTCACGTATACAGTTATAGACCTTGCAAATTAGCACATCTATCAAAGATTCCCCAATGAGAGGCTCAAGAGAAGCCTCCGTCCTGAGGAATGTTCCCCCTGGATGGGCCTATCTTGGTTTACAGAATGTGTTCTGGAGAGGACCTTGGTGTCTGGGGCTTACTTGACTGACCCCCAACTGCGAGGCTTCCACGATGTTTGGTCTCTTGGCTTAACGGAACTTTGGGTCTAAGCTAGTTATCAGACTTGGGGAATTACAAGTATGTGGGCTAGGAGCACTAAGGACGCATAAAAGCTGTATAAAAGGATATATAAAAGGGTATATAAGAGGGGTATATAAAAGAAACAAAAAATCATCATGGCATCAGAACTAATAAAATTCCATTAGAAGAGAACTGTAAGCACCTCTTCTCGCAATGCATACTGTTCAATGAGTTTCTTCAGTTTTTCCCCCAGTTCAATATTTTCCTGACGGAGCTTGGCATTATGTATATCATGCTGTTCCAGTTGAGCCTGAATTTCATTCAGTGTGATCTGGAAGTGTGCAGTTGCTTCTTTCCGTCTTTCTTCTTCTTCACGCGCTTGTTGCATGTTTTCTTCCTTTTGTGAATAAATATCCATAAAATATTTAAATATAAAATATTAAAAGTGTTCAGGTCAAACCATCCACTTTTTGAGTCAGAAACAATGGCAGTAATTCACTTCTGTACAGTTTCCATTTCTGGAGTGCTAGAACTAATATAAGCCATGATCATAATAGGCCATGCTGAGTACCCATGTGAAGTGTGTGGAACAAAGAATCTAGAAATTGCAAAACTTTTAGAAACTTTTGTCTTTACCACCACCACCATTACTCAAAGGCTGGTATTAAGGTGCTACATAAATACCTTCGCAAGTATCAGCATTATCCAGATGTAAAAACCAGCATTGATACTATAATGCAATTTCGTACAGCAATCACAGATTCTTATATTATCTTGGCTCTCTTCCATTTCACTCCCATTCATTATATTCTGACAGAATTAAGCTTTTTGGTTAACCTGCCATTTCATGCTGCTATTATTTCACTTGTGCTATTTTTTCCAGCAGTCATCAACAATGCTCCCAGAAACAAATATGACAAGATCAAATACTGCAAGTAATATGAACTGGTTTGAGGGGGAAAGGGAGAAGATCAGCAAGTTAACTATCCCTGTACTCCTTACCTTAAAATCAGCTACACTTACTCTACATGCCACTCATCTCCTACACACAGGTAATGGGCAAAGTGACAAGGAAAAAAGCAGCAGTCCTGATTTTAAGCAGGGATCTGTTAGATTTCAGTCACCAGCAGCACTGTAATTTATGTAAATAAACTAACCTTCAAAGTTTTGTTATGACGCTGAAGCTCCCGACAGAGAGATTCCAGTTTGCTACGTGCCAAAATGGCCTTGCTATGCTCACTCTGCAAGTGGACTTTCTCCTTCACAACCTGTGCTTGCTTCTTCTGCAGTATCTTCATTTGCTTTTGAACATTCCGGCTCTCCTCCAACTATAGTGAGAGAGTAAATTTGTTAAATAAACATAGGTGAAACCATCTTTATGCACCTAGATGAGCACACTGAAGAAACTTTTGAACATTTTGGATGAAAACAAGGAAGTAAAATTTCATTAAGACCCCACATTGATCTTAAAGAGAAACTACCATCATCCTACAGACAATTCTAAATGTGTAAGGACAGAAGATGAAAATACACAAATTCCAACTTAACATTTGCCTTTGAGGAACAGGCAGCATGGACCTGTCGTTGACCACAAGCTAGCAGCCTGCTTTCAGCTACAGGGGTAAGAGTAGCCCTCTGAAAGGAAGATGTGGCAGATACAATTAAAAGCCAGCCGAGACTGGCTTTTCAACAAGTCACAACTTTTCCCACTCTTATCTTGAAAGTACATGCAACTGTTTATCCAACAGGTCTTGTTTTTGCTATCAAAAAGAAAAACCACGGAGCTCCTTGTCAGCAGGAGCTCCTACAAAGGGAAGCAGTAATTGATACAAGTTTGTAAAATGTTAAGGTATTTCAGAAAAGAACAGACACAACTAGCAGCCCTGACAAATCAAGTCAGTTACTATTAAAACTACATAGTCCAGACTTCGACAACCTAAAGAGATCTGCAGTCTCAACCATTTGAAGCAAATTTTTTGTTCTATTTCCTTTAGGCTGTTTACATGGTAGATGACACAGTTAAACTCTGCACACATATTTAAAAATCTATTCTGTGAATATCCAGTGAACAGGAGTTTCTTGCATTAATATCTCACAGAGTATGTTCCATTATACATGATTTTTGGGCTCCCTGAGAAACCGTATTATTAAGAGTCTGTTTCCTTGCAAAGAAGGCAACAATGTTAAGTGTTACACTGATTCTTATTAAATACAGCCTTGGGACACCACAGGAAAAGAGGGCTGGCAATGAGGAACATCACTGTGACAGAAGAATACAATAATGCTGGTTTTCTGAAAGAGCTCAAAATAATGCTGAAGCACAGAAGAAAGAATAAAGTTAAGGACTCCATAACAACAGTAAATTAAATGTGTCTTTAATCTAGTTTAGGGAAAAGGAATATTAAGGGAGTATTTTCACATCCAAACATAAAAAGCCCTTTTCTTGCCAGAAAACACCACTTTAAGTGGCTGTGCTGTCTGCACACCTATGAAACTTCAGGCCTGTAAAAGTGTGCCAGCGTGAGACATATCACCAAGGACGCAAACCTTCCTGCATCACAGGCTGATCTCCTGATAGATTCCAAATTACGGAAAAAAAAAATTGTGGAAGATCTTTTGCCAGGAGAGAGGCATTCCTACCTTCATTGTACAGTCCTTTTCATGAGACACCACTGAAAAACCTGACAGTGAGCTTTAAAGATGATGAATCTTTAAAAAAAGAAAAAAAGCATTGTAGGTGCACTGTCATAAACAGTTCAAACCTCTGCTGGCATTAAAGCTGACACCTATGCCAGTGGTTCTCCACCACTATCGTGAAGAAAAGAATGCATCTTAAAGGGAACACAATCAGATCCAACCTAAACATTCTAAGTGGAACAGGGGCATCTCTTAAACTTATTTAGCTGAAACAGAGCTGTTCTTACACCCATACAAGCTCCCACCCAGCTCCTGAGCCATTCTGAGCATCACGTGGAAAGCAAATGGTTTTCTAGGATGGCAACTCTGCCTACGGTCTATTGATCCTCTCCTGGGAGGGCAAAATCCTTAATGAGAACACATCTCTTCTGACTGCCAAGCTTCTTGAAGGAAATTACAATTTATTTGGTCTAGCTGTTCCCTAATTGTTTTGAGATCTTTTCTTCAGTAATAAAACTCGAAGTGAAGATAGGGCAGACTCTTTCCTTTCTGCAGAATCAAGGGATTCATGCTGGCCTCGCTCCTCATGCAGGCCCTCATCACCACTGTGAGGTGACATGAGAGCTGTCTGCTTAAATAGAAAAGGCATCACATGTACGAGCAATTCCTCCTAAGAAACAACTAACTTAACAACTAACTGCATTTTTCTCTCACAGTATCAAAGCTCATTTTTAGGTGGGTTCCCCATCCTTGAGTTACAATACAGAACTATTATTGTTTCTCATTTAAATGAAAGTGACTTCTTAGAGAAGCTGCTGATTTTAAAGAAATGCACTCACATGAACCAAGAGCACATGAGAGAGAGCAAGGAAAACAAAGCAAAAACGTAACACCTTCACGGAGGACTCAGGATTTCCTTAACAGAACCCATCTAAGTCTGTTCTTAAGAAATCAATATTTTCTCTGTGAGTAAAAAGACTACCCGCTAGATCATCCTCAAAGTTTTGGAGACAGTATAAATCTCAAAGGAAAAGAAATTATTTCAGAAGAGTTATGTCATGTTTTGCAGCCATTATGTCATTTTCAGAAATATCTGCATATGATACACTAGACAGCTACAGAGAGAAGACTTATGCTTTTGTAATCTCTTTAGTTCGCATTCATTTTATAACTAAAAATATGGTGGGAAAACAGATACACACAGGATTTCCAGTCTTTCCATTCCTGTCTGTCCCTGTCTAAAGACAAATGAGTCGAGCGTTGTTATCTCCAAGAACATTCTGGAAAGTAAACTTAGGAACCCTCTCCTCTAACCCCCCAATTCTGTGATCAATTATTTTAGAGAATAAATTATCACTTAGCATACTTGAGGTGGGAATGCACTTTATGAACTGCTTCTTTTTGATTTGTTACTGAAGAAATGCAAACCTTTCTTTCCGTTCCTTTACATGATCAGAAGGCACAAAACAAAATTAAACCTAGATCCTTCCAACATCCCACATTCCCCAAAAATCACTAGAGTTAAATAAAACTGAACATTCTGCCTCCCAAATCTCTGTATAGTATGTTCTTTCTCTTTATCCTACAATGATAAAACACTAACACAGAAGCATTATCAACAACTAGGAAAATAACTACTCCCAAAAGAACACAACTTTTCTGTTAATCCTAGTATTATGCTTCAACACCAAGTTATCAAAACCTATTTTTTCATTGGATTTGGGCAGTCATGTAGAAGTGAATTGACTACATGAAAGTTTGGCTGAAGCAATACCCAGTCAGCCTGAGTGTCTTTTTTACCAACACTATAAAATACTCAAAATCATTAACTGTCCTGCATTACTTGTTCTTGCATTCCATAGTTAATATTAACACATAAATAACTTCTGCTGTCTTTACAAATTACTTACCAGATCAGCATACTTCTTGCACAAAGCTGCCAGCTTTTCTTCTGGAGTAGAAAGTGTGTTCAAGGCTTGCATTAGTAATAACACTTCTTTTCCTATGAAATGGATGAAAGACAATGATACTGAGGAAGAAAAACCCTATACCAGAAAAGCAGTCTGTCTTTGGAAGTAAAATATGAGAAATTAGTGTGATTTAAGTTGTTCCCTAGTTTGACAGCTGCATAATCCTAACTGATGACAAATGGGAAGTCATCACAGCAAGAATAAATCTGTCTTGCCCTACGTGCCATTCAACAACTAGGATAGCAAAAATTACTTTAATAGAAAAACACAAAAATATTTTTGTTTTATAATTGCACAGATAAAAAGAAAAATCTGAAAAAAAATGACATCTAGAAGGTTAAGTTTCACTAATAAAGGATATTGGCAGATATGTTCTTAATAAGCATTTAGAATTTAATTATCAGCTGTGCTTTGGCAGCATCAAACACTGCAACCCCAGATTTAAACCAGAAAGTTAAAAAAGTTGATTAGCAATTACCACATTATTATTATTAATGTTCCTGTAAAAATAGCATTGCCAGCTGAAGGAGTCTTACATATGCATTAAGAACTGTCTTTCTCAAGTAGAAGTGCACACACAGTTTCTCAAAATAGCCTGTTACGGGTGACAGGTTTTTGGCTACAGAGTAAATTTGAGACAAAGAGCAAATCCATAGCTATTTTACAAAAATATTAAAGCCATTTAAAAATCAAAATGCCAAAGAGAACACACCCAAAGTCTTCTCTTTGTGTTTTTCACTCTCTGGATCTTGTTGGCCATCAGGTGGGTCAGTACGGGCTTCTTCTCTTCCAGGAGTCTCCTCACGGGACTCCTGGGAACAGCACGTGGACCTTGGGTGCTTTCTGTTCTTTGTGATATACTCGGCTTCTTCCAACGTGCCCCTGTTTTCCAGGCTGTAACAGTTGGACTGCGGATACTGCAACGCTGTATCGGACAACTCAGTGCACTTGCTCTTCATGAGCTGATCCTGGTTATTCATCCCCATCTCCTGAGATCCAGCTTCTTCTTCCATGGCACCACCAACTACCTTCAGAAGGGAAAGCAGGAAGTGGAAGTAAACAGTCAAGCAAATGTGTTTAAAAATGACAACTTCCACCCTTCTTTTGCATGGACAAATAAGGGTAAAATGCAAAAAAGAAACCCTGATAAATTTAATGAAATCTACATAAATACATTGTTTCAATGGCATAGGGCAAGAGCTTGAACTACTTCAATCACAATACCAAATACAACTGTCAGCTCTTAACTGGAGAAAACTGGTTGTTATAACAAGAATGATAAACAGAACCAGAAGCACATCCACTTTTGAAATGTTAAAATTCACATCAATGAAAATATCAAAAAAAGTGAGTATTAACAGGCTTCAGGATTGGACTCCTACTTCCTTTTTAAAAATACATTCTTTCTGCTCAATTAAACAAAACTTTCTCTAAAGATTTCCTAAAATGCTGAATGTTTAATCACTTAACAAAAAAGTTAAACATCACCAGTTGTTTTAAAACATTGCTGTGATATGGTCATATTTTAGAGCAGGATACCCGATGATCTCTATGTAACACCTTATAGTTTTTCAAGCATCTCCAGACTTCTCTCTCAATCACCTGAACAACATTCTCAATTTCCAGAAACATTTCAGGCTGATGAGAATTGCAAGGGTGTTTGGTTGGGCGTGTTTTTGTTTTGTTTATTTGGTTACACTGCAGACTGGGACTCAGTACAGTACTTGAAGGTGGCTGGGTGTTTTTTTGCCGTCCATTTGCAATCCCACTATACAATGTGCACAGATAGTTAAAAGCACGATAAGCAGAACTGAACTCACTGCCAAAGTAAAGGTATCATTCTTGTTGATTTATTTTCAGCGAACTGAAGGTAAATTTCCTTAAAATCACAAGAAATTGTAAAAACAGAGCTTGTTTGCACATAGTTATGCTGTTTAAGCACAAATTAATTTCAGATCACCTTACATTTTTGTATTAAGAAGTGTGCTAATTCTTAAAGCTAGGAGTTTGCACTGGATTTTATATTCTGCACAGGACTGTTCTCCTCTTCAAAAGGAATTAGCCAACATAAAAGGAATGCAGCCAGTGAAATGTATTTCAACTCCAAATTTGTTCAGCATGCTTGAAAAAGTTTTTTAAAAATCATTAAACAAATATATATTTTTTTGCTATATTCATGCATAAGAGCTTTGTTGTTCTGTATTCTTAAAGCAAGTCCCTTTCTTTAGACCTTATCTCAAGGTAGATTCATTCTTGAGTAGATGGAATTCACACAGTGTCTTTCTGAAAGGACAATATGCTTTTTAACTGCAAATAATCTGTACAGACATTAAGGAGCAACTTTTGACTTATGAAGGAAGATTCACATTGCACAGTTCTTTACAAGTGTGGAAATGATGCACATGTTTTATGGACAAATATAAATGCACTGCAGTTTTATTCTCTAACCATGTCAGGCAGCATACTGATAAATGCCTACAAAGGTCATGCAGTAATTGAACTGCTGGAACTAATAACCAATTACAACATTTTACACCTCTAAAAAGTCATCTGTAAAATGGTATTTCTTTCCCCTTGGCTTGTCTTAAACTGTGGGTCTTCCAGGAAAGGCTTACCCTTCTAGGGTCAGCCAAACAAACACAAAAGAACAAAAAATGTGAAAAAAACACAGCTCACTTCACCTCTCTGTATGTACCAGTGGCTGAAACCATGGCACAGATGTTGTCTAAAACCCATGATTCATACAGAAGCTGAAGACACTGTGTCACATTAAGTTGACAAGACAAGAAAGATCAGCTTATTCTACCACAACACAATACCAAGAGTACCTGCAGTACCAACAGAACAGCTGAAACTTGCAGCTTTTTCTTTGCCTAGAACATGAACTTCTGATTCAGATACTTGTACCCAAGAAGTCTGGCAAAACAAACAGAAAGTCTGCTTTAAACTCAAAGTTTTGGGTTTGGCACAGCATTTCCAGACTTTCTGATATCCATAAAGAGACTTTGGAGTTTCTTTTTGAAAGCAGAGCATAAAATTGCCAGCAGCTCCAACAGCAGCTGAGGAGGTCTGAGTGACTGCAGTCACACACTGAACAGCAGCAGTGCCCAAGCAGCTCTTACTATCATTTCATTCTCCTTTTTCATACCCGCCTTCCCTGGGCTAGCAGTAATATTCATGCAACTTGTTCTAACACAGTTTACAGCCAGATCAGTTCCTCAGCCCAGTTCACTGCACAGCAATAGGCAATCCTGCCAACAGAATTGCAAGCATGATGATTGGAAAGAAGCCAAAGCATGAGAGCCTCTAAAAAATAAAAGTCAACCGAATCACAGTCAGAGCACAAGGAACTAAACACACAATACCTTTTTCTCAGCACAGGTACGCAGTTAACACTGGCTACCGAAGGACTGGAACATCAACAAGACCAGGTTTGTGAGCAGCACTGCTTCAGACCTAGTCAACTGAAAAATGTTCACTGGTTTTTATCTGAGAAAATTCTGTCGTTTCCAGTGAAAAAAAGAACAACTACTAGCAGGGGCACACATGTGACCAGTAAGTCATGAAATGCCCATCTCTTTTTTAGCAAACCATCATAGTAACCTAAACGTCAATTCAGAGCTGGCAATTCACATGCATATTCTAAAGGATCTGGAAGTTTCACGAAGTGAACACCACCACCTCATTAATTCAGCAGAGCTTTTTGTTGAAGTCAAATTAGGTGTCAGTTCAATTTTTTACTGACAATAATAATTTCTAAACTGAGTACTCTCTATTCTTTGTCAAAAAAGCCAAAAGGACTTTTAGAATTTCAGACTCATTCTCCGAAGTCTAACAGAAAAGGCAGAAATAACCTATCAGAATACTGAATTGAAGAAAAAGGCTTGTGTACAAGTGTCCTGTATGTCTCCAACACATTTGAAAATTATAAAGATGGTGAAAATATACAGAATTTGTCAAACTTCTTTTGGTTTTCCAGTGAACATGGAACAAATCCAAGCTTACTGACAAGCAAGTATGCTCCCCGCAAAACCAAAGCCCAGTGTAGCACTAGACAGGTTTCGTAAAAATATCCAGTTTTCTTATCCGAAATATAATTACAAATTTTTGACCACAGGCTAAAATACTGTGTTCAAAAAAGTGGTTCTACCAGCAGCTAGAACAATCTGACAGCATACACAAAAAACCATAATAAAAAACCTTTCTTACTTAAAACTTTATCTGTCAAGTTGTAGCCTGTAAGTTCTAGCAAATCTGATAGTAGTGGTATGACATATTAAAATTCTAACTTATTTAACCTAAATTCGAAAGTGTTTTAATTTTAAAAACCAGAAGTCTGCTACTGCCTGACAAGGGCCACAAACACAAATATCTAGATGATTTCCTGATTATGACTAACAAAGAATTTTCTACATTAGCTGTAACTTTAGATATTAAAAACATTAGCCAGAAGTCTAAACAACCTTCTTATACTCAATCCTATTCTTAAAACACTTTAACTACAAGTAGTTTCAGATTTGGTCTGTATCAAGCTTCAAACTGGAGTATAGCAATAATAAACAACACACTGAGAAAGTACTAACGCATATAAATCACTGAAATTGCTCCCTCATTACTGAGGCAATGGTGAGAACAACCCTAACTCTTACCTCTTATCTTTTCAAATGTGTGCTCATCAGACTAGTGAACTTCTCAGTTTAACATTCCAGCCAGAACAGAGCACTTCCCACAGCACATTGTATAAGAGTGCTGATTCAGTACTGACCGACTAAACCAAAACAAAACTACCCCAGCAAAGACCTTCTGCTGAAATCGCCGCTACCTTTTCTAGCTGCTACCATGCTCTCTCAGCTTCCAGCCATCTTCAACCACAGGTGGCTCATGATCTGACAACCCAGAGTCAGACTACTATATGCCTAGAAAGATTTACAGAGAGGCAAAAACAGTATGTTGCACAAGTAACGTGCAACTTCGTAAGACCACAAATTTATAAAAATTCTAAGATATTTGCTACCTACCTAGCTGTGAAACCAGCTATTACAAGATGCTGACATTTCTGAATAAGCATGTCATCTTCAAGCTATTTAGGAGTCACAGGAAAAACCACTTGAGGATGACTGTAGGAAAATTACTGGCAACACTGCTCCTGCTCACCCCAAAGTTTTCATTCAGTGTTCTGCTCTGTTCCTTCAACTTATACCTTGATCAAAAAAGATGCACATCAAAAAGACTCTACCTTATTTTATACCTAAAAGATCAGCATACAAGACAAGATATCCTATTTGTGGAACTGGCTATGATCCCAAGAGCCTAATCCAGCTCTCCTTCAAACAGTCCAGCTTCAGGAACATGCGCTTCACATAAGGATAAAACAGACACTTGGCTTACAGAACTTGACCTACCACCATGCCAAAATGTATCACAAACCCATTTATTTTTTTGTTCTACTAGCAACACAAGTCTATAGCACACAATCTTACCTAAAATATACTGTGCTTATTATCAGTACCATGTTTACCTGTATTCCATACTCCTGTGCATACACATATGCAATCTTTCCCTAAACCACCTGAAAACACTTCTCTGTACCTTTTAATAAAAGAAACCATAATTAGTAGCTGCACCAGAATCCATTTTCTCCTGTATGTTAGCTAATTATCCTAAAAAACATAAGCACTAGCATTAATCTATGAAAACAACTCCTACATACCCCATAGTAGCAATGGGACTGTGCTGTGGAAAGACTCTTCCACCCTTAGCCTTTGGAATTGCTAATACTTTCAAGAAATATCCTGGAAGCTTTGGAACAAATGTATGTACATAAACCGGATTTTCACAACTGTAAAGACAACCTAACTATATAAGTGAATATATAACCAATTCCTCAGCATCTGTTGAGGACTGTTCAGCTGTCTACATTTTCAAACTTAGTGCACATGCAACTGGTCATTAAAACCTTACACCCCTTATCCTGACCCACTGCAGTAAAAAAAAAAATATTGTGGCAAAAAACTTAAGCCATATTTATCACAAACGTTTATGGTTCATACAAATATTAGGCTTCCTGCATCCCAACAATTTACTCTTTCCTGCTAACATAGGAAAGCTTATTTTGAAAACATGTATGTAATATACTTTTCCTCAGCGCCAATACTCAAGATTGATTTTTCAACAAACAGCTATGACAAATAAAGTCATCATTTTTGGTAATAATTTTATTTACAACTTCTGTATGAAAACCACCATTTTAGGATGTCACAAAATTTGGGTTTGAATTTTATAGCAGGTGCACCTTCATCCACTGGTCTAGACACAATTATTCAGATGCTTGTGACCACACTACTAGCTTATTAAGGTTATTTCTCCATGCAATACTTCTCTATACTGTGCTCACTGACCTGAATGATCATGCAGTCTAATTATACCTTTCTCAAAACCTAATGGCCTCTGAGGTGGCTTCCCCACTGAAAAAGGATCTTAGCTGTGAGATCTGAAAGTCATTTCAAACAAACATTTCACCATGTTCTGTCACTATATTAAAAACTATGCTCTATGCACTCATTTATCTACTTTCAAAACACCGGACTGAGGCACCTGCAGTATTGCTCATCACTAGTTTCAAAGCACTGCAAGGTTAGAAGTCCCAACAAAGCAGGAGGACTATTAAGAAATACCTACTTCCTAAATTTGTACTTTACCTTCATAAAAGTCGAGACAGACTCTGTTAGTGGAACTGCACCATTAAGATTCCCGGCCTTGTAATTCAAGACCTGGTCTTCATATTGGTTCAGAAACATTCTCACATGACCCCTGCTCATGGTCCTTACTTTTTCCTGTTACACTTAACCACAATGAGTTTTTTTGCTCTTTCAGTGGCCTCATGACACAGATGACACGCCTGCTTTTAAGAAAAGCTTTTAAATTTACCTCAAACACAACCACAAAGGGAAAAAAACCCCATCTCTTCCCTCATTTTGCTTAAGACATTAAAACAGTGTTGGTGCATCTCTCACACCCCCAACCCCAGGCCACACCATGATCTCAAGACCTACTTGTTAGGCCTTGGCCTTGACAATCAGCACCCTGGAATAAGGTCATCTGGAGCTTATCAGAAACACTGTCTGCTCCCAGGCACTAGTGATGTCTAACAAACTCATGGCTTTTAACAAACATCCTTGAAAACTTATTTTTCTTACATGAATAACAACCCAAGTGGAACAATATTTTTGTTACAGAACTTTCAGAGAAAGTTACCAACCCAAACTGCCGCCAGGATGAAAAATTATTATGACTAAAGTCCTCTCTTGCGACCCTATAAACAGCGGTCTTAAGTGAGATCCCTTGAGCTCTCCTGGACTGCAGCAGGCTGTGGCCAGCATTTCCCTCCTGGGGGGCACCTCTCAGACCCGGCAAACTCCCAAGTTTGCAATTCTTGGACGACCACTGCTGAATGCTGGTGATGGAGCCTGGGCTGATACCACTCCTCAAGGCGCAACTCTTTGCCCCTTGAGAAGACAGAAAGGCATCCAATGTGAGTACTTCCCTGGACCTGAGGGGAATTTTTCACCGATATGTACCTGGTACATACTCTTCAAGTCTGTGTCTGTGCGAGTGTGAATATGCTATAGCAAATGTACTGTGAATGCTGGTCTCTGAGATTCTTAAGTGCTTTACATTTGTAAGTGAGTGAGTTACTGTTGTACTGGTAGTAAATTCTACAGAAACTTTTGTCAAATTCATTAACTTGAGGCATCGATTAAGTGCTGTTAAGTTTAAGCACTTCTAAAACCTTTGTGCCTAAACTATCAGTCAAGCCTGGGGCTAAGTTTGGAGGGGGGGATTCACTCTGAGCCTCGTGACACAACATGAGGGTCCCCCTTATTTCTTTTTATCCTAACCCTTCCCTATCCTTACCCTTTTCCCATCGTCAACCTCCACGCTGATCATTTTGGTTGATTTTAGTTTTAGATTGACTGATTTTATTGCACTTTTTTCTCTGCATGCTTTAACCACACAGTAAGTAGCAGAGTGAACCTCGCCAAGGAACTCTGTCATGCTTTTGCTTTTATATTAAATCTCCTTTTGCTGGTGATTCTCTGAGTAACCTAAAATATTAATGACAAACACCTCCTGTAATTCTAGCAAAAAATTCACTGCAGGAAACCAAAGCTTACATGGAAGCTTTCAGTGCATTTACACACAGGACAAAGTGCTGCACATCTAACGAGACCTTTTTTAATGTAAGTGTCTGAGACAGGTGCTAATTAAGAAAATATTTAATATAGCGTGAATCACTTCCACCAATGGGGTTTCACTTCCTTTTTACTATAAACTTAATAGTTTTGTAGTCACCCACAGTATGATTCTGGAAAAAACAGGGTAGACAAGTTCTGAATTCCCAACGCAAACAGGTCACAAGGAACCTAAAAATAATATCAAGGCAGGGAGAGGGAAATCTGCAAGAGAGTGCTGAACAATTTTTAATTCACAAAAAAAAGTTCCAAGTAAAATTTGCTTAACATCGCCTGCCCCATTTCACCTCTTAATTTAAAATATTTAAATTCCTTTTGACTGTATCTGAAATAATATGGAATGCAGGGTTTTTTTTAACATCATCATAATCTACTTTCATAATAGACACTGAAGTTACTTACAAGTTACTTCTTAGTAAAGAACTAGAAAAAAAACATTGCAGAAGACGGTGCTTTTCAGCGAAGAAAACTAGTTCCGTAGCTTCCTAGACCTCTCTAACAGCCAAAATAATCCACCACCACCAAGTTACTATTTCTGAGATGTTATCCTTCGTACTATGAAGAAAAGTTACCACTAAAAAGCCACTTGAATTTATGTAAGCGCACAGGACGACATACTTTAGAAGCACATGTGATTAGCAAGGCAGTTCTGTCACATAAAATACCGAGCTGGTGATATTACATACAGCCGCTGAATTACAGCATATTTTAAGTCTTTGCCGCTGGGTGACCAAGCACAGGTATTTTAAGCTTTTCCTACGCGGATCGGCAACCAGAAATTACTGTAAAATCACCGAGGACAGCCCTGCTTTCAGTGTGGTTTCGGTAAAAAATGGAAAAAGAAAAAAAGGGCCTTTTGGTTTTTTTACTATTTCGGAGATTAGGAAAACGCTCCCGCCCCCCCCGCGGGTAGAGCCCCCGTCCGCTCCCGCCTCGCACCTCGGCCGTGTCGAGAGGGTACGGAGGAGCCGNGGCCGTGTGGAGGGGGTCCGGAGGAGCCGCCGGCGGCCCCCCGGGGAGGCGGGAACCCTCCCCCCGCCCTGCAGCTCCCGCCCCCCGCACACCGGGCCCGCCACGTGCTGCCGCCCCCGGCGGCCCACGCTCGGCAGGGACCGCCCCGCGACCCTCGGACAGCGCAGAGGGGCAGCCCCTGACCCCGCGGGGCAAGCGCGGCTCCCTGGGGGCCACGCCGGGACCTCCCCGACACACGCCCGCGGGTGCCTCGGCGAGTGCTGCCTCGGGGGA
>VZTD01004241.1:631683-741827 GCA_013397725.1 Rhagologus leucostigma | reverse complement strand
CCGCCTCACCTCGGGGCTGCCGCTCGGGGCCGCCGCCGCCTCGTCCCCACCGCCGCTGAGGCTCGGGCTCCGCCGAGTCGGTCCCGCCGCGCCGCCGCCCCCGCGCGTCGCCATGATGTGACGGCAGCATCCAAACAAGTGCCGAGCGCGGGGCACCGGAAGCGCTCCCCGAGGGCCCGCCTCTCTCCCGGTCGCAGCCAATCGCCGCGCAGTTCTACGGCCCACGTGAGAGGCCTGCGCCCTCCCTTCCGCGGGGCTTGCCGGGAGTTGTAGTCCCGCCGTCGAGGAGCGGTGGCACGGCATGGCTCCGGGCGAAGAGGGTCAGTGAGGGACGGTCCCCTCCCTGCCCGCGCTGCATCCCGCCTCCCTTGTCTCTGTTCCTGCCTTGGTCTTGGCTTTGAAGTCGGGGCCGACTCAGCGGCGTGTCCGTGACGGGGCAGGAGGCGGGGCGGCCAGGGTCAGCAGAATCAAAGAGTGCGTCAGGTTGGAGGGGACCACAGTGGGGCATCTGGTCCAACCTGCTCGAGCAGGGCCATCACAGAGCACAGGGCTGCGTCCACGCAGTTCTGGAATATCTCCAGTCAGGGAGGCTCACTGGAGATACTCAGTGATACTCGGCTGCTGCTTCTGCAGGAAAACTGGGGTGTGTGTGCGGGGAGAGCGAGTTGCGCAAGGAAGTTGTACCAGGAATTGCTTTGCGGGCGTAGCCGAGGCCGGGACTGCAGGCAGCGCTTCCCCTCGAAATGCCCGTGTGAGCCGTCGCCCGCCCTGCCACGGGCTCCTGCTCGGGGGCGGCGGCGCTGGGATACAGGATTCTGTGGAAACAAGGATTCAACATAGGAAGCGGAGAATGAAGCTGCCAAGGCACACCTGCGCTCCCGTGAATCACCGTGCGTGCCATGGGCACACGTGGGCTTCGGGTGTCGCGGACTGCAGGGGGCTAACTTAAAACTGGTGGAAGCAAACATCCTAGAAATACATATGTTACTGCTTTCCGGAGAAACAAATGTACCCACTACATATCTGACAGGAACTGTAGAGTTACTGAATAAAAATATCACTCTAAACCTCCCTAAGCAGTTACTACTTCAGAGAATAGGTCAAGTGTCAGTGTTGAATAAAGTAGCTTCAGTGGGGCAGTATGTGCTTAAAATATCTTGTCCTTACGTCTTAAATCTATACTTACCAGAAGTATTCACCTGTTAAGAGGAAAAATAATTTTACATTTTTCAGTATCATCCTGATCTTTAGATGGAAGTTTTGTCCCCCAAAATAGCACTGTTCTTTTACAAATATGCATAATACTGGTAAAAAGTTCTTGGAAAAGAAAGAAGGCCCACTCCTCCTCCCCAGCAGAATTTTGTTGTTTTAGTATTTTCCCCATGCATCTCTTCCATTTGAGAGTGGCAAGAGATCCAATCATCAAACATGCGCTGTTTGATCCCTGGATCGCTCATGCAATCCTTAAATAGGGCTTTAAGCTTACTTTTAATTTCTCCCAAGCATTGTATGAAAGTGTATTATATATAAAACATAAATTACTTTTGCACCATCCCCCTCTCAGGCACTTTTTGAATGGAAGGAAGATTAATTACAAATATGAGCTACTTGGAGAGAATGGGATAAAGAACCACAGAGCTCTTGCTGTCTGTAATAAAATTAATTGTGAGGCCTATTTTGGTGAATTCAGGTGCCAGGGAGGTTAGCATACATTGTGCAGCAGCAGCAGGCACAAGGCTGCTCTGTCAAGGAGAATAAAGTTTTCTTCAAAAATTATCAGATGTTAGAGAATATATTTCCAGCAAAAATTCTTTTCACACATGAACTGCCTGGGTTTGTTTTTTTTTTTTTCTGCTGATAAAGTGATGCAGATCTATTATAATTGTTTAGTGAAGAAAGATAGGCTTCCTAATAACTCAGCTTTCTAGAAGTTCAGGTTTTTTTGAGGATAGCTGATACAGGTGTAGTGGGAGAGGTACCATCAGCTTCAGGACTCAGATCTCTGGTGCACTGTTTGCCTGCTGTGCTGTTGTCCTCTGGAGAACACAAATGGGAAGTTGAATTAAAAGAATACTTTTAGTATTTTAAATTACATTTAACATTCTCTCCCTGTGTCTCTTGTGTTCCTGTGAACTGCTTTCCCTCAAAAATGCACTTAACCAACAAAGTGCCTGTCAACAGTATGGGAAATTTATATTCCATTCCATTCCTGCAAGTAAATACATGTACTGAGATCATATTTTCAGTTGTGCCTTGTAAATGACCTTGCTGGAGATTGCTTGTGTAATCCTATGCACCAGGAGCAGCCAAGTAGCTGTTCCACCCAACTGGCCGTTGCCAAGAAGGTGTAGTGGTCTCAAGTTTGGACAGGCAAGAAGCTGAAATTCTAGGAAAATTAGTTATTTTAAAGTATTATTTAGGATATAACTAAGTATCCATTGGTAGAAATCTTTGGTCATCAACTTTTTAAAAATGTTTGGATTACTCTGTTTTTATGAACTACAGCCAAGTTATGTGGTTATCACCCTGCTTAAGAGTAGTCTGACTTCATGAACCCTCTACACTTATCAGCCAGGTTGACACATCTCTTAGGTACTTCATTGCCCTCATTGCAGAGGGGCTCCCAGGCAACTGGGTGAAAAATTAGTTCCTTCGTTATGTTTAAACACATCAGCAAGGTGACAACTAGAACAAGACGTTCAAATCTTTAACCAAAGACAACTGAGAAACTGGGAAATAAAGATACTATTTCTTTTCTTACAGCATTATTACAGCATACGTTGCAGTCAGGAAACTATTTAATTTTGTCCTTTCCTCATGATGATTGCTTCCATTGGAACTTGGAAGAAGAAGGTTGGGACTATCAGAATCTTTATTGCATTTCCTTCCTGGTTAAACCACAATACTGAGCGTTGCTGTTTTCCCCATGGATGAGTAGAGAAACGACACAGAGTCCAGGTGCAGGGTTACAAGGAAACAAGGCAAAAGCCCCCCTTTAATGATTTATCAGAAGGCTTTTTATATGTTAGTTCGCAAAAGTGTATTAAATGGCATAAGGTAATTGGCTTCTTGCCATCCACCCCTTAAGGGGATTGGTCAAGTTCTAAGACACCCATGTCTGGATGTTTTCCTAGTTAGAACCATAACAATTCTGCAAAACAACCTGCAGCTGCAAGAAGTTTATAAAACGGTAACATTGTTTTGAGTTACTTGCATGGGAAAGACAGAACTTTCACAAAAGTGCTGCAGAGAGCTAAAGAAATTCTCTGCTGAAGCTTTTTCAGCATCCATATACTGAGTAGGAGCAGTAATTCTTCCAGTGTTACTTTTCACTGAATAACTAATCAAAAATTAAAATGAAGGCAGGAGGGAAACAGAAAAATACAGACAAAACAAAAACCCAACCCACATCATCACGCTTTAGAGGATCCTAAAATTCAGTGATGGCTATTAGGGAAGTTGCCTGGGGTCCATTGTGGACAACACTGCAAACATGTACTGGCTGAACATACTATATAGCTATAGATAAAAACAAACAAGACGCCAGGGTACATGTGGAATGAGATGAGGAGAAATACAGAAAATGAAACCAGGATGTGTCAGCTGGGTGGTGCTTTCTTGTATGTGCTTGTTGCATGTCACACCTCCCTTCCAGAAAATGACCTCTGAAGGTGGATGAGTGTTAAAGAAAGCTGCCACACACTATTTGGTACATGGAAAAATGCCCCCATTAAAATTTGAAAAGAGTAAAGTTTAAAATGTCTTGCTTGGCTCAGGAAAGTAACTTGTGGGACATGCAAAGAAGGCAAAGTCAAGTTCTTCTGTTTTCCTATGTCACACATTGCTCAGGTAAATTAAAACCCAGCATATTCAAAACCAATAAAAAGATTTTCCCCCTTCACACATCATTTAAATTACTTACCCCACAATACCACGGAAGTAATGAATTTGTTTAAAAAAGGAGCCGTACTTTTTTATGAATAAGAACAAAATCCAGTTGCATGTTTGTGCAAACATACTTTGCAATAGAATTCGGATGTCAGCCACCAGGGTGGGAAGGGGAGCCTTGGCCCACTGTGAGGAGGCAGGTGGTTGATCTGGGGCTCAAGTAAACCTGGCACTGCTCAAAGACTGCTCCTCCCCTGTGTTACAGCACCCAGGACTGGGGGCCTGACACCCAAGCTGGAAGCTACTCTTGCACTCGTGACTTACATGTGCTGCTTTCTTTCTTTCTTTCTTTCNCTTCCTTCTTTCTTTCTCTCTTTCTTTCTTTCTTTCTTTCTTTCTTCCTTCCTTCCTTCCTTCCTTCCTTCCTTCCTTCCTTCCTTCCTTTCTTTCCTTTCTTTCCTTTCTTTCCTTTCTTTCCTTTCTTTCCTTTCTTTCTTCCCCAGACCAAGGGGATGCAGACCATTCCCTGCTGTACCCCTTGGCACCTGGCCTCGCAGGCTGGGTTGCTTGCCAGGTCCACTGGGAATAGTGCAGTGGCCAGGATGGAGAGATTGCTAGCTTAGGGAAAACATGATTAGTGGTCTTTCTAATTGTTTATAACCATTCTGTTTTCAACATGTGCTCAGACATGTCAGCTGACTAGTTAAGTACATCCACAGCCAGAGAAATCCCAGATGGGTTGGATAACAACATTCTTCCACCTGAAATATCCTTTGCATCAGTATTTTTGCCTGCTTAGGCAATGGTTTCTGCTTTTTCATGTACATGCCCACTAATTTTTTGACACTACATCCCACCAAGAGATTGTTGTTTCCACATCCACAGCAAATATCTGTGGAGGCTCCTCTCCACCCCAGTAACGTCCTTACAGCAGGACCTTTCATCCACCTGACACATGATGGGCCTGAAAGTCTTGTTATACATGATACAGGATGAAAGGTGGGGGTGATACAGCACAGCCAAAACTGTTTGATGTTTAAATTGCTGACATCAAAGTCATGAAAGGGCACAAGGCCAGCATTAAAACATTTCTGAAGTAAGTGGGACAAGAAGCTAGGTGTAATCAACCTGTTCTCTGGCCATTATTTGATTGTGAGGTAAACGGGTTTACTTGGGAAGGAGAGAAAATGCAGAAAAGCAGCAGTTTTATCTGGCTCTGAAGCCTCCATATTTGCATATGGAAACCATAGCCATGAGAACAAGTAAATAAAAACAACCCCAGAATTAAGGTTTTATGCAGGCATACAAATAAAAAGACCCCCACTAAGCATGGTTTTCTTTAGAGCATCATATAGCAAAGCAGGCATCAAATATTTATTCTTCTAATTTTATATAAAGCCCTTAACTAAAGGCATTTTTTTTGTCTTTCCCTACTTTCCAGAATCACGCTGAGACAAAATAACCTATCTGCCCATGTAGTTTTGTGTTAAGTATACCTCCCAAGTTTATCTGGAGAGGTTTGTCATAGATTCATGAATTCCTGAATTAGCAAAGGAAAATGTCCCCAACCTGTCCATAATGAAAACCAGACTTTCAGGAACTGAAGCAAGTGATTTCATTCTTAATTTCTACAGAGAGCCATCTCAATACAAATGATAGTGTGACAAACTAATGCTAATTATTTTGGTTGCCCCTTGTCTCTCAATGGTATCTAGTTAAAAGTAACAGCTGAAAAGTACCTTATAATTTCTTTAATATATTTAGAAACTTTGATACATGTGGTTTTGCATTTATATGTATGCATGGTCTTGATTATCTATCTATCTATCTATCTATCTATCTATCTATCTATCTATCTATCTATCTATCTATCTATAGCAAATGCTGGGCTATACTGAGAATAAAACAAAGCCATGCATGTCTCTGATACTTTCATAGAAATTGTTGTGTTCTCTAACAGTTAACTTTAATATATACAAAGAAAATGTAGCAATAAATTAATTGACTTACTTGCCATTTTGTTAAAAAAAATTAGAATGATGATCTAACACACACAAACACTCCAAATGTTTAAAACGAAGGAGAAAAGCATTGAAAACTAGTATTTTGGAAGAAAAATCTACTAATGGGTAATGTTATTTAAGGCTAGGCTACTGTACTGCTGTTACAGATCTATCAGTCAGCACTTACTGAGATATAAGAGTATCAGGCCAGACAGTACATCTTGTAGACTTCTGCTGAATTGAAACCCAGACCATTATCAGGGTGATGCTGTTTTGGTTTTTACCTTTTTTTCTTTTATATATTCTCCGTATTCTTTACACATACGTTTGTAGCTTTGTAGCTTCTTATTGTAGCTTAGCTTCAGAAGACAAAACGAATTCCAGGACGCCTATGCTATCTTGGTTCTCCTTTGAAACCAAGGTTGAAACCAGCTTTTTGAGACATATTTTTGTAAACAGGGCCTGGCCCACACTGAAGGAGGGGAGAATTTAGAATGTACTAGAACTGGGGGGGTTACTTCACCGGGCACATTGCAAATTGGGGGACTCTTGTCAAATATGCTAATGTGCACAATCTATAGAAATTGTACACATGTCATGCGGGGTATGAATCTTCGGTGTTTTCCACCTAACAAGCTGTGCACCTGAGGATCCTTATATAAAGGTATCGCTTTTTATCACCTTAATTGTGTCTCATATTTTTAGGACCAGAGAAAAAGGCATCAGTTTTGGTGTCTCCTCGCTGGGACAGGCGGGACTTCGGCATACAGCTTCTCGGATGGAGAGCCATCCCACCCCGCCACCCCTCCCCCACACACTTTGTTGGCATTTTACAACGGGGGTTTTGTGGCAGTCCGGGGAACTGTGAAACTGTGGAAGTTCCAAAAGAATCCTGCACAGAAGGAAGGTATGATAAAAGGGGTATTTCACTGCTAGCATCTGGAGGGTCTGTATTTAGAGATCTCTGGTGGTCCTGGTAGGGCGGGAGAGCAGCCGGGGGGGTCACAGCGGGGGATCCTGTTCCCACACGGGCGCTGTGGGGGGAAGGGGAACGCCCTTTTCCTCTTCACAGGGCCTGAAGGCTACAGGTGCGCAGCTCAGCCTGTGGTGTGGGAGTAAAGTTCTGGTGGTTGAATGGTCAGCGGGGCAGTTGGAATCCCAGCCAAGGAGCTTTTTGCGCACACAGTCTTTCTGCTTTCTCTATAGGCTCTAGGGGTAGTATAGAGCTTAGTTTGTAAGCTCTGGGAGGGCGACGTGTAAGTTCGAATTCCGGGTTGGACTCTGTGACTAGCAGCTCTTTTCTCAGCAGTTTTTCTGTTTGTAAGTAAGAACATGGGGCATATACCAACGAAGGCATGCAGATACCCCGTGACTGCTCCTTAGATCTGCTATTAAAACATTGGCATTTGCTAACCAGGAGAAGAACACCTCTTATCAAGGAAGAATTGATTCGCCTCTCGACACAGATCTGGCCATTGGAGAGGTTACGATGGGGAAGGAGCTGGCCTTGCTTTGGCAGCCTGGAAGATGAATTAATTACAGAATTATTATTAGCGGTTTGGTCTCAGAGGAGATGGGATGAATTAAGATATGCAGAATTATTTGAAATATTCATAAATAGACCGGAGGCACATAAACCTGAGAAAAACTGCTTTGAGATGGCTGTAAGAGGGAAAAGAAAGGATGAGAAAGGGGAGCCTCTTCCTAGCCCAGTCTGTGTTGATAAATCCAACATGCCTGATGTGGATATGGTGGTGCTTGCTTTGCGAGGGGGGAGGGGTGCCCTCCCCCTTGCCTCCCCCCACTGCCACCCCCACTGGTGGGGGCGGGAGAGAGACCCGACATGGCCACCTCCACCAGCCCTGGCAGCGGAGCCGGGGGCGGGGACAGAGGCGGGTCTGCCACCGTCCAGACTGCCCCAGAGGCGGGGATGGGGACTGGGACAGGGACAGGGCCTGGCCGCTGCTGCCGCCCTGCCACACCGTCACCACCAGAGCTAAGGGAGCAGTCCCCAGCTGGCGTTCAGCCGATGTAACACCCAGTACCAGCGGCACAGCCCCGATTAAAAGCAAGCAGGGTGGTTCTGATACAGGTAACTCTTCAGAAGATGAAACTGAGGACAAAGCTGCTGCAGCCACTGCAGCTGGAAGGAAGAGGGGAAAAGCAGCCCGAGAGGCCACAGAAGCACCAGACCCAGTGCCAAAACAAACTAGATCTAAAAAGGGGGAATCAGAAAGGGAGGACCCTGCCATACAAACATCTTTAAAGCAGGCTGTGGGGAATCAATGTGTGATTTACATAGCTACACCATTTTTACTTGTAGAATTGCAGCAGTGGAAAGACTTGGTTGGATGGTACAGAGACAATCCAGAGAAGGTAGCTAATCTTGTGAGAAGGGCTATTAAGACAAGAAACCCAGACTGGAAAGATCTGAATGTAATGCTAGATACATTACTAGATGAAACAGAAAAAAAATGGTTAATAAGGCTGCTATATCTGCTATAGAGACTCTAATTACAGCTGGAAGTCTTCAAGGGCCGCTTAATGATATTTTCCGTTTAAATGACCCAGGGTGAGACCCTATGTGGCAGAACAAACGGCAAAGTTAAAACGTTATCAGGATTGGATAGTACTTGGCCTAAAATATGCCATCGCTAAAGCAGTGAATTGGTCCAAATTATATGGAGTCAGACAAGACAGAAATGAAAACCCTACAGACTTCTTGAATAGGCTTAAAGAAGCTGCACGAAAATACACAAATTTAGATGTTGAGGCACCTGCAGAACAGAACCACCAGGCTTATTTGTTTATATGGCAATCTGCAGGTGACATAAGAAAAAAGCTGCAAAAGATGGATGAGATGCAGGACATACGTAAATTGTTGAATGCAGCCTGGAAAGTGTATCAGAATAGAGATTCAACAGATAGGGATAGACACTAGCACAAGAAAAGGGGTGATCAGGGAATGTCATCTGGCCCACCAAGAAGGGATCCTCCTCCTGCCTTTCCTCTAGACAAAGATCAATGTGCTATTTGCAAGAAGAAGGGACACTGCAAGAACAAGTGTCTGATGCAGGTGAAAACAACGCCCCCAGCTCCTGAATTAGCTGTGAATGGGAACTGATGGAGACCGAAGGCATCACCCTCAGCGGAGCCTTCAGTTGTAGCTAAGCTGGGGAAAGATGATGCTGAATTTGTGGTGGATACGGGGGCAACATATTCTGTGTTAAATATTTTAAAAGGGAAACTGAGTCAAGATACTGTAAATGTGATCGGTGCCACAGGGGTAAGCAAAACAAGGCCTTTCTTTCAACCTTTAAAATTTAAGTTAGGAAAACACTGGGTGACTCACCAACTCCTTTATATGCCAGATTCCTCGAAGCCATTATTGGGTAGGCATTTATTGGAGAAATTAGAAGCCGAAATCAAATTTTCCAAGGAAGGGGGAGTGAAAGTTATAATTCCTGAAACTAAATTTGTCGAAGCAGCTGCTATTTTCATACAGGAGAATTATGGACAAATTCCCAAAGAAGTTGAAGATGCTGTCATTCCAATAGTGTGGGGCAATGATTTCCCTGGGAGATCCAGAAGAACTGAGCCTGTGAGTATTACACTCAAAGTAGGGGCTACACCGGTAAGGCAGAAACAATACCCTTTGAAGTTAGAAGGCCGTAGGGGATTAGCACCTATAATTGAGAAGTTCCTTAAATTTGGGTTATTAGTGGAATATGAATCTAAATATAACACACTCATCCTGCCAGTAAAGAAGGCTGATGGTAAGAGTTATCGATTAGTGCAGGATTTAAGGGAAATTAACAAAATAACGGAGGATATACACCCAGTTGTAGCAAACCCCTACACTCTTTTGACCACGCTGACAAATGAATTAGGGTGGTTTACTGTTTAGATCTCAAGGATGCTGCCTTCTGTATTCCTGTGCATACAGAAGAACAGCCAAGGACTTTTTGTTTTTGGGTGGGATAATCCTGAGACAGGGAGAAAGACCCAGCTCACCTGGACAGTTCTACCCAAGGGATTCAAAAATAGCCCAATAATACTCGGAAACCAGCTGGCAAAGGAACTGGAGGACTGGAGAAGACAAGAACCAGGAGGGGTTATTCTTCAATATGTTGATGATATCCTAATTACAGTTAAAACACGAGATGACTGCGTCCAGCTCACTGTAAGTCTGTTGAACTTTTTGTGACTAGGTGGGTGTAGAGCCTCGAGAGAGAAAGCACAGGTTGCCAGGAAAACAGTAGTCTACTTGGGGCTAGAAATCTTCCGTGGACATTGACAACTCAGCAGGGAATGGAAGAAAGCCATCTGTCATCTTCCAGAGCCCCACACCGTGAGAGAGATGCAAGCCTTGCTGGGAATGGCAGGTTGATGGCGCTTATAAATATCAAATTATGGACTACTGGTAACACCTCTGTTTGGAGCCCTTAAAGCAGCCGAAAAGGGAATCATCATGTGGACAGAGTGTGCAAGGGCTGCATTTAAACAGCTGAAACGTTCCTTGATGTCACCCCCAGCTCTGGGGCTGCTGGACTTAACTAAGCCTTTTGAACTCTTTACACATGAGTGACTGAATGTTGCTCTGGAGGTACTGGCGCAGCACCTTGGAGACAAGCGAAGGGCTGTGGCTTACTTTTCAAAACAGCTAGACAATGTTAGCCAAGGGTGGCCTGGGTGTTTGAAAGCTGTGGCGGCTACTGTCATCCTGATACAAGAGGCCCGTAAATTCACCCTTGGGCAGCACATTGTCGTGTATGTACCCCATGCAGTGATAACTGTGCTGGAACAAAAGGGGGGACACTGGCTATCCCCTAGCAGAATGCTTAAGTATCAATCTCTGTTGTTGGAACAAGATGACGTTACCCTAAAAACAACATGTGTTGTAAACCCTGCAATGTTTTTATTATCTGCATTAATTGACAACGTTCCTGAGCGTGACTGTTTACAGACAATAGAAGAGGCCTATTCCAGCAGACCAGCCCTGAAGGATGTGCCTCTGGAGAATCCAGACTGGGAACTGTATACCAATGGAAGTAGCTTCATGAGAAATGGTAAGCAACTGACAGGCTATGCAGTGACAGCCACAGATAAGGTGATTGAGGCAGAGGCCTTGCCATCAGATGTATCATCACAGAAAGCTGAACTCTTTGCATTAACGAGCTCTAGAACCGATCGAGGGAAAGAAGGTGAATATATGGACTGACTCTAAATCTGCCTTTAGTGTTGTCCATGCCCATGGAGCCATCTGGAAGGAGAGGGGGCTACTAACTGCTCAAGGTGATGAAATTAAGCATGCTGAACAGATCCTCGCACTCCTGCAGAGTATTTGGAAGCCTTCAGAGATAGCTATTACGCATTGCAGAAAAGGGGAAAACACCTTCTGAAATGGGAAATCACTTTGCTGATGAAACAGCAAAAAGGGTTGCAGAAAAATGCATTCTTGCAGTGATACCACAGAAAGAAATAGATTTGTCAGAGTTTACACCAAAATATGTTCAGGAAGACCACAAATTAATTAAGTTTCTTGAGGCTGAGGTTAAAGAAAGTGGGTGGGCTGTCACCCCAGAGGGACAAGTTGTAGTTCCACATCTGCTCCTTAAAGAAATAGCACAGCGAGAGCATGAAAGTACTCACTGGGTAACAGACAATCTTTTAAAATCTGAGGAAGGTAGTAATAGGGAGAGGAATGGCTGATACTGTACAGTCTATAACAAGCAAGTGTGAAACCTGTTGTAGAAGCAACCCTGACATGAACAAAAGAGTCGTGTTAGGAATAATGAAAACAGGAGATCTCCCAGGAGAGTACTGGCAAATAGATTTTGCTGAGATGCCATGTAAGGAGGGATATGGGTATGTATTAGTATTAGTTGACGCCTTCAGTGGATGGCCTGAGGCTTACCCGTCACACCAACACAGCAAGGGAAGTGGTAAGTTTTGCTCAATCATGTAATTCCAAGGTTTGGGGTTCCTTTGGGGATGTCATAAGATAGAGGACCACATTTTATTGCAACAGCGGTCGGGGAAGTTAGCAGGATTCTGGGAATTACTTGGGACCTACACACACCATACAGGCCCCAAGTAAGTGGCAAAGTTGAATGTATGAATGTATGTATGAATGGAATGTATGAATGTATGTATGAATGGAATCCTTAAAACCCAGATTAGTAAGATCTGTCAAGAAACATGGGTTCAGGCCTTGCCTACAGCCTTACTGAGAATCCGCATACAACCAAGGCGGAGAGACAACATAAGTTCCAATGAAATACATGGCAGGCCGTATCAGGTTCCACATACCCAGGGGGAAATTCATATGAAGGGTAGAAATGATTTACAGAAGTACTTAACGGCTTTAAGTTCCACTTTGCAGAAGCTCCAGAGATTCATCATGTTATCTAGACTGGTAGGACTGGACACACCTGCTCATCCATTCCAGCCTGGAGACTGGGTCTGTGTTAAATGGTGGGACAGTGACCCTTACAAGCTAAGTGGAAGGGGCCGTTCCAAGGTTTGCTGACCACTCTTACTGCGGTCAAGGTTGCTTGCAAAGGACTGTGGATCCACTACGTCAGAGTTAAGAAGGCTTCTCCTCCTGAAACCATCGGGAAAACAGAGACTGATACAAATCAGGATGATGTAGTTTAAACTGTTCTTTACATGTCTGCTATCCACCCAGCTGGTAACCGTGACTAAGGGTTGGCCCACGATCTGCATGGGACTTCAGTCCAAAATGTATCCAAAGCTCTTAACAAGAACAATTCCTGGATTTGTACCCAAGTGCCACCTCTGGATGGGAGTAGTAACTGGCCACTGATTGGCGTTTTAATGGAAGTGAACCGTACCGAAAGGTGGGAATTAATCGATAATACCCTTCTGCCTCCTATACCCCTGAGCAGCTTAATAGATCGTGGAATGGTACAGTTCCCTGCGCACTCATAAATGCCACAGGAAAGGCCATTCTTCCTTCACATTGCCATAAGACCAGATTCAGAGAAAGAATAAGCCCAAGAACTGTGAGAAAGATGGAACTGACATCATGGAGACTAGCTCTACCACTCGAGACAGGGTGGTATTGGTTATGTGACAGTAAGGCCTGGAAAGTCCTGCCCATAGATAAAGATCAGGCTTGTGCCCTTGGGGCTGTAATTCCAAATATAACAATATTTGATCATACTGAAAATCCGAATGGAAGGAGGAAAAGATCTATTAATCCCCTCGTTGCATGTCCCACACTTTTCCATAGTACAGTCAGAGCTCTCCTTCCCTCTTTTGGAGTAGTTGAACTGGAGAGGGCAATTGTAAACATCTCAGCCATTATCGAACATATTGAACAGCATGCTGCAGATGCAATTTCCGGGCTTACAGGAAGAAGGCCATGGTCTGTCTCGCGTGGTTATGCGGAACAGAATAGCTCTCAATTTCCTATTTGCCGCACATGGAGGTCTATGTGCTATTATTAATACCACCTGTTGTTCTTATGTGGACCAGAGTGGAAGAATTAGGGAGGATTTGGCTGAAATTTGGAAGAGAACTCAAATTTTACATGAAGTAGCTTCCAGAAACAACACCTTAAACTTCGACCATATCTTCCACACCCTCACCTCATGGTTACCAAACTGGGCCTGGATAAAAGAAGCGTTCATAATAGTTGTAGTTATAGTTGGCATCTGTGGGATAGCTGGTGGGATAGCTGGTTGTGTAAACTGGTGTTGGGGTTAAATGCAGAGACTAGACAAGGTAGTGTCTTGTTAGTCTCTAAAAAAGGGGAAAATGATGCCGTTTCTGTTTTTACCTTTTTTTCTTTTATATATTATCTGTATTCTTTACACGTGTATTTGCAGCTCTGTAGCTTTACTTCAGCTTTTTCCTAGGCAGGAAGACAAAATTTCCAGGACCCCTGTGCTATCTTGGTTCTCCTTAGAAACCAAGGTTGAAACCAGCTTTTTGAGACATATTTTTGTAAACAGGGCCTGGCCCACACTGAAGGAGGGGAGAATTTAGAAGGTACTAGAACTGGGGGGGTTACTTCACCGGGCACATTGCAAATTGGGGGACTCTTGTCAAATATGCTAATGTGCACAATCTATAAAAATTGTACACGCGTCATGCGGGGTATGACTCTTCGGTGTTTTCCACCTAACAAGCTGTGCACCTGAGGATCCTTATATAAAGGTACCCCTTTTTTTATCACCCTGTGTCTGGCTCATATTTTTAGGACCAGAGAAAAAGGCATCAATGGTACAACCACACTTTTGATGCAGCCCTGGGACTGAGGGCCCGATGCGGCTGCTAACGCTTGGCAGCGCACAGAAAAGTAACCAGACACACTTTGCTCCTTTTTATGCAATAGATATTGCAAAGTAAAAGTCAATAATATGTGAGTGGCCAACAGTTCAAGGATGCATCTCACAGTCCAGCAACAAGCTCCAGGACATAGGGTTATTTTTTAAATGCATGAGGTTAAAATTGACATCCTGCACTTCAGTACTACATACATCACCCCACCGAACACCAAGATCATCAAATAGCAAGGAAAAAAAAAATACTGAGGCAACAAACTAAAAAAATTCAAATTTTACTAAAGCAATCCAGGAAATGGAAAGCTTTGATTAACTGTGATAAGAGATCAGCTGTAAGGGATTGAATAAAAATGTAGGGGAACTTTTCACTACACTTTTCTTATTCCAGGATTTTACAATCTTTCCTCTTCCTCCAGATTATTACACAAAAAAAAATTCCATACAGGTATTAACTAATACCAATAGAATTATAAACTTATAGCTGAAGGTGATTCTTCAGCGCATAGAATAACAGGAGATGTTGGTATCTCAGCGCTATTCTAAGCTAACCTACATTATTCCTGGGTGATCTTTGTCCCGTTTTGTTGCGGTGGCTCAGCCCACTTTACACCCCCTGTGTTACTACGAGGTGGTCTCTCCCCACACCACCGTGCTAGAAAGTTCTCCCTTTACTGAGACCTCACTGGTCACTGGTCCTCTCCCCTCCCTTCCCTTCTACCACTGGCCCCTGTTATGTCACTCAACCTTGCCTCTACCCCCTAGCCCTCAGAGTGTTGGCTTCTGATGCTCTGCCCGCCCCTGGGACCCTCTGGGATAAAATCACGTGTGGGCTTTTGTTCTTTGTTCTTTCCCTCTGTTCCCTTCGAGTGCGTTGGTTCCATTAAACGCCTCGGAACTGCACGCAGAGAACCCCTCTCGCCTTTTCGTCTCCGGTTCGCGCATAGCCTGTGTGTGTGTGAGTGGCTGCTCGCGACTGCCTGCGAGGGTGAGATCCTGTGCCCGCTGGCAGAGTGCCGCCTGAGCGTCTCCATGAGGGACCCGGTGGAAAAACGTGGCATCGATCCGCCGACGCCTCACTGCGAAACTGTTTCTCAAAGGTTAATTAAAAAATCTCCAAGTTTATTTCTAAGAAAATTTGTTAAGGCTTTTGATTGGTTGTTTGCTTCTTCTCAATGTTTTGAACAACTGTACTTTCTGGCACACTGTATCCACAGGAGGATGGTCTTTACATTCATTTTTGGTTTCATTGGTCACTGATTTCACAGCATTGTTTTGCTGGATTTTAGCATCTGCACCATCCCAGTGCTTGGAACAATGTTGTTAAGGAAAGACCAGCACGCTTGCTTATGTAATATACTATTACGACACATTTGGGTACAAAGGCATGCAAAATTCACCATGAACATGAAAAGGTCTACCTGTGTTCATCTCATGTGGCAAGTGGAATGCAGAAACCTTCCCTCTTCCCATGCACAATAAGAACGGTTAGGCACTTGTAGCACTTATGTAAATGAAAGGCATAGGCCAGGCCTGAAAACTGCAGGATTATGGAAAATTTACTTCAGTTTTCCAGCTTAAAACCAGATACCCAGATCTGAAAATACTAATATGACTTTTGATAAGAGACTTTAAATATCAGAGCTCAAGTCAGATTCAGGCTTGTTACATTACTGACTTTTTAAATGCAAATTTAAACAGTGGGTGATTTCCTTTACTTTATAGATATATTTACTTTTCATGAGACTTGAAAAATGAAAATTTTATATGAAGGAACCATCTTTTATGAGAAATGGAGTTTAATATCTATGACCACTACATAGGTTACGCTTACACGAAAAGAAAGAGGAGGCTTGAGGCCCCATGCAAATAAGGCCATCATACACCTGAAAACGCTAGGGAGGATCAGGCTTGTTTTTAAGTAAGTAGACTTTTGGAGCAGTGATTTTGGAGCTCTCAGTCATCCAGAGAAGATTCGCCGCAATCAGAATAGAACTGCCCATCTTTTTAGAAAGCATCACTGTCAAACTGTACAGTAGACGGATCCTAGTATCTCCAGCTTAAATCTACAGCAGTTGTATTTGTCAAGAGTAATCACTGAGCTGTGAATAGTCTTATTTTTATGAGCATAACAGATTTAACTTTTGTGGTCTTTCATTAAACCCAGATACAAAAAGCTCCTTAAGTACCTCTTATTTACCTTGACTTACCTCGCATCTGTTAACTAAGTGAAAAACTCTATAAAAATACAAATTGTGTTTAAAATGGTTTGCAGTTGAGAAAGTGTATGGCAATAAACTAATTTGAGAAGCCAAATGTATGCAGGTTTAAAACAATTCCTTTTCCATAATGAGAAACAGAGGAGAACTTTCTGTCCAAGTTGCTAATGGAGACAATTTTACATAGTCCTTTCTTACAGTAACAGCAGTTGAAACTACTTAGCTCTTTTCATTTCCCACGGGATGAATATTGACTGAGTAATTACAGCTATAATCTCTTCAGTCTCTTCACAAAAGTTTTCTGCAGAATTATGTCATTAAGACAGAGCTTACTGTATGTAACATGCCTGTAATTCAATTGTGCTTAATGGCTCCGACCTACTTAATTTTACCCATTTTCCTTTGTATTTGGAATTTCATGAATGCGTTGTCATAGAAGTTTATGAAACAGATGACAAACATAAAATTTTCATTTATCTATATAAAGATACTGACTTAATGGTATAACCATAGGAAACATCCAGATGCCTATGAAGAACCAAAAACCTTTTAGAGAAAATCCCCCTATTTTTTAACTTAAATTCTACGTCTTAAGCACTGTGAAAAACTGTATTTTTTAAATCTGTGTCTGAAGTGCATTTGCTCCTCACTGCTCTCCCTCCAAATAAATGAGCCAATTTTATACATATTTACAGTATTTAATAAAGATGTCCAAACCAGCAAAAGTTTTTACATATATGTTTCAGCACTTAAAATAAGGAGAAGCATTTAATTTGCTCTCAGCTCAGGCAGTAAAATTAAATGGAAACAGAATAGCCTTCTGCAGAAAGAATGCATTAAACCATTCCTCTCTGTGGGGAAAGGCAGTATCTCAATATGATTAACAAAACCAAATTTAATTCAAACAGTTACTAACTCTATCCCAATTTAAATACTTAAATGTTTGCCACCTGACTGATAAATAATCAGCTTCTTTTGGAGTCTCCATTAGTATGTTTTACCAAATCCTTGGAAGTCATTCGATAGGGTTTTCTATAAATTCTTTGGCTACACACATTAAGGAAGTTAAATACATGTGAAATCTACCAGCTACAAGTACCTTAAAAATAGTACACATTTACAGATTATACAGGGATCAGAGTGCAAATGTCAAGAGAGAATTGTTTTCAAGGACTAAGTTACTTACAACATCCATTTTTACATCCCTAACAGAAGGCTGTAGACAAAAAAATTGCAATTCTTAGATTTAGAAATCTCTTTGAAGAGCTTCTTGATCACCTAAAAATGCCTCAAAATGAACCATTACTTCATCTATTAATGTTATCACTTTTAATTATGACATATAACCTGCAGTGTCTGCCTCCTCTTTTTTTTCTTTTGAAGAATATAGAAGTTCAGAAACTGCTCATATAAAGAACAGAAATACTGGTTGTATTCCCATATGGAATTATAATGACTTTAGATTCATTTATGTCTTCTGAAGATATTTTTGTAAGCAAAATATGAAAGCAGAAATCCATGTCAGTCCTCCGAAAAAGCTTTGGGTTATAGTGATTTTGTGAAAATGTTTAGTTTTCTTCTTGCAGCATTTCTTCTATTTCTTTATCCCAGTTTTCATCACGCTTTTCTGACTCTGTCACCACCTCATACTCTTGAAGCTCTTGTTGTAATTCCTTTTCCCAATCAGCAGTTTCTTCTACAAGACATAAATGATGCGTAAGAATTTAACTGATAATATTGAATGTTGCTTATTTATATAAAACTAGATAAATTTGCACTGAATCGCTCTTGTATCCCCTAAACTCCATGGACTTTTCTCCTTAAAAACTACAGAAACTTCAAGATCAGAAATTTCACCTTCGTATTGGTCACAAGTAGGAATTAATTAATATACAAGGGTATATTCCTATATGCATACTATAATAAAGATATAAAGAGCAAATACACAGCTAAGTCATTAGGAGTGTCCCTTTGCATGATCATTTTCTACAGTCTTTCACTCTGCTATCAACTGAATCTCCTTTTGCAATTTTAAATCTCCATGAAAATGAAGTTCGTAGAAGTGCTGATATACCGTTATGGGGAAAAAAAAAAATCAAGATCAAACACTGTGGCTAGTTTAAAACAAAGAAGAAGGTACTCTCCTCACTGACATTTGTAGCTAGGCAAGCTCATTTAATCGGGGTTAAAGGTAACCGTATTTCATACTTCAGGGCAAAAAATTGAGTCAGAAGGCATTCTTGTGTTGTTAATCTCTGTTTTAATTAGCTCTACCTATCATAGGCAAGAGTGTGGGGGAGGAGATGGGCGTTTGGTGTGTTACATGGTGGTTGGTACTTCAGCCTAGACAGGAAGGTACGCAATTCCAGAGTCCAAGTCAGTACGGCCAGCTGAGACCTCTCTGAATAAATAACACACTAATGACCTATTGAAACACTTGCATCAAAGAACTAGATGCAAGAAACTGATATTACTCATTAGAATTCCTCAAGCTTGGCTATGTATTGGACAGAAAAAAAAAATAAATCAGAAAACGATTCAGCAAAATCCAAAGCACAATTTAAGAAAATTCTGTGAATTTTTTGATAAGCATCTACATATACAAGTCTCATCATAGTAAATTGTGTATGGCCAGAGTCACATCATCACAGACTGTTTTTATGCTCTTTAACACTGATATTAGTTCTTCTGAATTATTTTAATAAGCTCCATTTAATTTCTTCCCATCATTCTCAGAGCTATTTGTTAAATTTTAACTGTAAACCTTTATAGGCAGAGGCCTCTTCAGGCTCACAGTCTGGTGCAAATGTTGTATTTTTAGCTGGTGCCAAAAGAAGAATACAGAGTCTGACTTCCAAATACTATACTTTACCTACAAGAATGTCAATTAAAGAAAAAAAATTAATATGCAGAAGAACCTATGAAAGAGAATGCAGGGAAAGGAGGAGATAAACAGAAAAATACACCCCATACTCCCTTTCATAGAAGAGCAACCTAAAATTCTTAGGTAATTTGGATTTAAACCACTTACAGTTAACATTCTGTATAAGATGTGGTTTGACCATGGGGAAAATTAATGATAATTTCTGCAATATCTCACTGAAGGTCGTTTCATACACTTTGGAAAAAACTGTCACAAATCTACTTTCCAAAATTGAATTGCAACTTTTTTTTTCCTTTTAAATCAACCTGTCTTAGAATTGCTCTGTGTAAGAAACAGAGGTAATAGTAGCTTTACCTTCTACTACTGAAGTATCTTCTTTCTTTTTGTCTAGCACTAGTTGTTCCATTTCTTTTCTTAGATCTTCCTGATTCAGATTACAGGCATCAAAAGCATCACTCACAAATTCTGATACACCTGGACTTGTGGAAATCTCTTCCTCATCCTGCAATGAGACACTTCAGTATAAACTTATCCAGACAGGGTAAAAAAAGTCACCAGTATGTACTTCCACTCATGTGACTGCTTTTAAATAGAGTTGACAAAACCCAAATGTATTACTCTCACAACTATTTTTCTTTATTGGCTACTTTTCCTGAAGAGTATTTTTGTACAAACAAAAATGTTAGATAGCTGTACTGAAAATTATCTGCTTTACATTCTAGGCTGGCTTTTTGTGTTCTCTTAACAACTTTAATTCTGATTTTGTAATCTTCAGAAACAATAACAAACTCCTGAGTAGTTTAGAACAGGACCTAAGTATTAAAAATTTGACCACAGTTCAGTAACAGTTTTCTACACCAAAGTAAGATTAAGAGAGGACTGTTCTTTGGAAATCTTTGCCTGCTGCATATTATTGGCAAGTGAATGCACAGCTCTGCTTCTGCCAAGAGTGTTCACTGGCACCAATTTTACAATCCAGAAATGAACAAGGGTCATTATGTGTCTAAAGTAAAGGTTTTTGCAGTACCAAGCAAAAGTCTAATAAAACTGTTGCTAAATGATGCAATGCATCATTTAGATTTTCTATACTTAAGCCTGACCACTGTTTGAAGAGTTGGACAGAACATGGCACACAAATGTATTTTTATGAAGGTACTGCTAGTGTCTCAATGCAATGCTAACCTTCTACTCCAAACATTTTGGAAATTTCACTCTTGAGAGTAAAATCACATCTTATCATAACGTGGAGGATACTAAGGAAAGCATTCTTCAGATAAACTACTGTTTCTGCCACTGAAAAGGAGTTTCAAGCTTATATGCTAAAAATTAATAACAGCAAAACAGCAGCAGCTTAGGACTGTCAGATACTATATTATTATGGTTTCATAGCAGAACTTACTCAAGAAGATGCATAATTACTTATTAAGGAACAGCTTCACATACTAAATACCAGATAAAATATAACAGCATTTTTACCTCTTGTGATTTTATTTGAGGCTTTATTGTAACCGGTGGTGTTTTTGGCCGTACTGCTTCTGTCAAGGGAGAAAAAAAAGGTAGATTACATTTAAATATATACAAATCTCATTTAATTTGCATAGCTATTAAATATACAAGGAAATACTGTATTTTAAGGAATCATTGTGGTTAAAGGCTGAATTTAGCCATAGGTGAACCGTTTTCAAAACAAAGAGAAGCAATTTTCTATTCTTAATTAAAGACAAATTTAACAAGCCATTTCCTCATTATGACTCCACTTAAAGGACAGGACCCCTCTGAACCTCAACGACATCCCAAGATCTTTAAAGTTACAAATGCATAGACTTGGTCATGAAATCTAGTCACTGTCTATCACAGAAGGTCTCAAACTGCCCTGGCTAGGTACTGCTACTGACATGGGTGCCAGTTAGCTCTTGGGCACACCAGACTGCACATGAACTATGCACAACCCTAAGTGCACATGAGAACAGTGTTCTGCAAAGGCCTGTTTCACACAGGCAAAGGAAGCCACTGAGAAACAAACCCTAGAAGCTGGTCCCAATTTCCTAAGAAAACTCGCTGTGCATTCTGTATTTAGAGCATGGTGCTAGGAAGATAATGATTGTTTACAAGCAGGGTTAGATCTTTTCCCTGGCAGGTAAAGGAATACCCCAGCTTTCTTCCTCATGCCACTCTCAGGGGAGAGGAGTTACAGTGAAGAGCCAGGTGGCTGCAAGAACAATTAACATACAGGGGAGGGTGGGGTAGTGGTGGAGTGTTTGCTTAGCAGTTCTCTTTGCTTAAGAGGCAAAGCAGCTCTGAGCTTGCAGCTCTGCTTCCTCCAGGGTGCCCAGGTGGAGTCTTCCTGATAACTCAGCAATTTCTGAATGGGGAATTTTTTTGTCTTTAATTTTTAAAATTAAGACCAGTTTTAATTAAAATCATTCCCTAATTGGTAGCTGTCACTGCTTTTGTAGCTCATCTACTCAATGCCCACTGCTCTGTCCCATCTTCTCTCTTCCTTCCACTTCCCAATCTCCAGAGGATCTCTCACTGCACCCAACGCTGCAGCCAAAAAGGCTCCAGCATTCCCTGCTTGGGGAATGCTGTAGGACATGGCAGTAACTCTTTGCTGTTCAAGAGAGGTGCCTTAGGCCCCAGCTGCTGCTCTCATGCAGATGGGACATGGCTGCTCTGCACTGGGCCATGCCCCAGTCAGGTGTGACTGATGCACCATCAGCATTATTCTGGACATACTGGCCTGGCATCATCTCCTCCACTGCTGGTGTGCTCTCATCCCAAAGTAACTCAGTTCCCAACTACAGAGCTACCTAATACCTAGAGAAAGGCTAGAACTTGGCATTCTGTTATAGATCTTATATAGCCTTTACGCTAGAACGTGAAATGTCTTCCATTTGTCTCTTCTCTCTTCCTTTCACATCAACTACGTTACTTTAACTTTCTGAAAAGAGCAGCTAAGGAAGAGACAGAGAAATGGAAGGCTAACAATTCTATTTTATAGAAACTCAGCTTTGAGAAGAAACCCTGAACATTATGAAGAACTACCAACAGGCAATTACTTCCAGTTTTAGCCTCTAATTAGGGAATCCAACCTTCAAAATTGTTACTTACACCAAAAATAACACGTATGATTCAGAGCTTCCCAGATCTATGCAATTTCTGAGTCAAACAAAACATGCACTTACTACAGTCTGGTACACGTATCTTTGCCATTACAGAACAGTCACTAGGACAGTAAATCTATCTGCATATCCCACACTGGTGGTTTGAACTGTAGAAAAGCTGCAACAGGCCAAAAGACAGTGGGGCTTTTTGTTTTTTTTTTTAAATGAAGATATGTTTTGCTTTAGTCTCAATGGGAATTCTGCTAGAATCCAGCAACTTTCACTTTGACTGAATGGTACTTTCCAAGGGTTTGGATGACTCAAACATAACATTTTTGTTGTTCAATAGGGTCAGATGCCATCTCTCCTATAAAGTTGAGACACTTCAGTTAAAACAGCCATAGTTTTGGGACAGTAAACAACTGTCCTGAATAAAAGCAGTGGGAATTGGTGCCTCTTGGTCTGCAGTAGATTCTGGAGCAGTCTGTCCTGTCAGCATTGCTTGAATGTTAACTCAAAAAACTACTTTTTAGAAAACTACTTTTTCATTCTAGATGGGGACCTTGCCTAGGCTTACACAGGAACACTCCAAACAAAATCTATGAGAAACATGAGACGAACTGAAAACAAAGGCACAGATGCAACATACAAGCCCAGCTTTGTAATTCCATCTGTAGCCTCCCCTTCACCCCAAAGTTCACCTGCCCGTCCAAGGAGCCAAGGCCCAGGTGAGTAACCTTAGCTCAGATGGTGGAGAACATTACTAAGTTGTGCAAAAGACCTGTGAAAAAGTCTGTAAAAAGAATAAGAAAGGTGACTCAAGAGGAAAAATACCTATATGGAAAGATATTATATTCAAAAAGGAGGAAAAAGAAGTTAACTTGGCAGTGATCAGCTGGCTGTCAGTCAGGCCAGCAGTGTCAACAGGACATAAGTATTAGTGGATTTCATGGACGACAATTCATTGATATTGGGGATATGAAAATCATTCCAAGGTGAAGCAAAGGCTTTCTCCTTCTGCCCAGTGCCTACCCAGCCTGCTAAGATCCTTCAGGTGTCTTACCAGGGGTGGTGAGTGTACCTAGGTTAAGCCTAGACTTAATGAGCTACTGGTTATCTTTTGTGTTTCTGCCAGTAACTGCTTTATACTCTTTAAGCTGCAAATATTCCTGCTTGCACAATTTGTTAACATGCAGAGAGGTCCAGTGGTTCCTAAGAGGGTCAGTAAGAGTCACCTGTAGAAACTGATCAATGTAACTGAAGACACCTTTGTTGAAGCAGCTTTTTCATCTCAAGCCTGAATCCCAGGTAGCCTCCTGGTCCCCATTTTTTCTGTTTCCACACCCTGCATGTGTCTCTGCCTCTACCACCACAGTAGTTCTACCCCTGTATCACTCACTAACTTCTGTTTGGCATGAGAGATGAGCAAAAGCCAAGAGCAAACCATATGCCAGCTGACTGGGCTGGCTAGTACCTGCTGTCTGATCAGCTGAACTAAAGGTATCTCCTACTTCTTTTCGACAAGTCAAAAATCACACCTGAGACCACTAATGGTCATGAGCTGTTATAAGCCAAGTACAACATTTCTCCTCTTGAGATTTCTACTCTTCTGACAAAGTTGGCTGAAACTGGAAAACAGCTTAAAAGCACCAGGAACCTCCTCTTCCCCAATGTACACAGACACAAAGTATGGTGAGAGAAGCCCTGATTTAATAGGCAATCCAGGATAAAAATGTGATGGCACCTGATGTATACAGTGAGCATTTGTAGATGCCTAAAGACTTTTAGCTTTTTTTATATATTTGTAGCTTTGCAGATTTTTAATATGTAGCTGTATAGTTTCTAGCACTTCCTCAGACTTTAGAACAGTAGTTACTGTTTCTCATATATTACACCACATTCTTGAAATTCTCTTTGGTCTTATTTTCAAGAAAAAGGGTTTCTAACAAGGACATCCTGTTTTGCACCAGCACCTGGGCCGAAAGAATAAGATACTCTGTAGATATAACAAGATAAAAGGCTAAGAACCCTTGGAGGGGTTCCAGTGGGGCAGATCCAAAGGTGAGTTACGAGGGCAACTGTTCTCCTACTGGATGTACTTGCTAGATATGCTAATTAATTAAACTTATAAAAATTGTGAAAATTTGATGCTGCACATGTATATATGTATTATATGTGCAACTGAAAGCTTTCATTAAAAGACTGCTCTTTATGTTAACAATTTTAATATTGTTTGAAAAATTTTTCTTCTGATTTTGGGCAGGTGTGACACCAAGTTAATGAACTGTGCTAAAACAAATGTTTCCCGTACCTTTCAGTTCACTATCCTCTTTGCCTTTGCTCTCTTCCTTTCCTACTGCTTGCTGCTGAGCTGCAAGCGCGGTGAGTTGTGCAGACTGTTTAATTAAGGACACCCTGTAGAAATAATTTCTCCAGAACACCTCTTCCTTTACACTAGAGAGAACAAACAAATTTTGATTATTACATTTGGAATATTGTTCCTTTCACCATCTAGCAGTGAAATAAAATTAAATATGCAGAGAGGAGGAGTAGACATAGCTGGTATTTAAGTAAAAACTTAAAAAAGAAATTTGTGACATTAACACATTTTAAAAAGTCCACCGTTTTAGAAGTTCTTGATCTTTCTCAAGTCATTTGCAATTGACTTGAACATATAATAGTAATGTTATAACTTTAGAAAAAGCTTAACAGCATGCAGCAATACATGGTATGGAAAAATATTATGCTGTTCCATCTCTCCTGACAAATTAAACACACCCAACAAGCCAAACAACCCCAATCTCTTCCCCTCTAAGCCAAACACTCTATTATTGTCAAAATATAATTGTCTACATCTTCCCTAGACATCAGGTGGAACTGGAACATCTGTGGTGGCAGAAGCCATTCCTAGATTGCAGCAGTACTATTTCACTATCTGCATGTCTTTCAGCATGTCCACAGAACCTTTAGTAACTAGAAACTGCCATCGTGGAAATGACCAGCTCTGATAAGTTGGAGACTGTCCCCTACCTCAGGTAACATTTCCCTCTGAAGTCCCTCCAGCAAGAAAGAAAAGACCCAACTTCAACCCGGAGGCAACAGAAGGCAGAAATGGCAAGATGTGTGGGGAGAAACTTGTGTAGGTTAAGAAAGAGTGAAGTTATCTTTGCACCTATTCAGGCAAACAGTGACCACTGACACTAAGAACAGGCAAAAAAAATATTAAGCAATGTGGTAGAAAAGGCAAGGATAGCATGACCAGAGGCTGAAGGCAGAGCATCAGATAATTCAGATCTTCAGATCTTCAGAACTGACAACAGAGAAGAAGGTAAATAGAATGAGGAGTTGAGAAGGTTCATAAAAGGAGATTTAAGACAGAACATGTCACAAGGAAAGATTTTCTTTCCCGTTTTCATCCTTAGACAAGGAGACTAATGTTGGGAACTCTCACTTAAATAGGAAGCTGACTTGTGAAACAAGCTTTAGGAGCAGAGTCTGGGACTGGACAAGGAATAACAGCTCTGGAATAAAGCTCTGCAACACAGAGCTTTTCCCATTTCCTATCCAAACCCAGTTTTTCTTGCTTGCATTGCTGCTTTTTTTGTGACACATTCTATTACCATTTCTCTGGGGCGGAGGTCTCTGACTATCTGTAATCACCTTTTTGGGATGTCAGTTACACCAACAGATCTGAATATTTTTACTGTTGTTTTACATTTCTTTGGGGAAAAAAAAATTCATTTAATTCAGCACACTGGGCATGGAAATACTGAAGGCCTCTCCCATATTTAAGTCAGCAGGTCCTTATTAGTTCTGTCTCACAGATATATTTTTTTTCTTACCTCCAACTGCTAAACTGCAATGCACAAGCAATACCCCATGTGTTAGACACTAGCAGATAAAAATATACGTACACATCGGAAGAACATAAAGAATTGAAGGAAGTGAAAAGAAAAAGGAGTAATTTATGAGTATTTATAGACGCACTAAAAAGCATGATGATACTGTTACCAGCAGAAATTACTTACTGTTTGGGAACAAGGTCAAACCTCATCCTATTAAGAAGCTCATCTTCTTGTAACATCACCAGTGCAACAGGGTACATTTGATCAAAGTCAAAATGAAACTGCACACCTGCTGGAGGATCCCGCAGAAAATTCCGTTTATCCTTTGAAGAACGTATTTATGGTCATTAAATTATATCAGAAAAAGGACACCATATGTCACACACAAGAATACCCTGTAAAGCCTTTATAAAAATAAAAACAATATTGCAGATCTGCTCTGGTTCAAGTCGAAACTAATAGAACTATTTACTCTTGCACATGATCGGTGCAGTGACAGACATATTAAAAGTAGCTTGAAAACACATAATTTAATAAACTTACTTAAAAAAACCCAGTAGTTTTAATTTCTCCAAGAGAAAATTTCAAATCTTACAGGAAATTAAATACTTACTGCTGATAAGGCCAGTATTTGTTGTTGAATTGTCTCTTCTTCATTGCTGTCTACCCAGGGAGGCACTGCTGCTTCTAGTATTGAAAGGAGGAAGATAATTGCATGTGTATTACTTGAAAAAAAGCCACTCCAAATAAGAGACCTTACATAAGGTAACATATCGTGTCCCAAAAGTAAGCCGAGTTACACCAGTAAGCCAAGCCTTTGTGTCTTTTTCCTAAACTAAGTCCATGGCATAAGAGAGAAACCCTAGAAATAGATCTTTGCTTATCAGAGACAAAAAAAATAGTAACTAAATACTTGCTCATCTCTGTTACGGTAAAAATAAAACTGTGGGGATTTCTTTGCAGCGTGCACCAGTCAGAACTTCGTGCCTCTTAGTTTAGCTACTGAAGTAGTGCTGTATAACTGGTTAAATTGCCTGCAAATAGTATTTCCAGATTCACTTAAAATGTGTAAACTTTGTCTAAATTGAGTTTGCAAAGTAACTTACACCCAGAAGACAACAATTCTCTAACAATGGTGAAAAATGTTATAAATTTGTTATGAATTACAACCCGTTATAAACGGAGTAAGCCTACTCGAGTTCAGCTGGTTTATATCATTATGCAGATACTTTCAAAATAGTTCTTTAAGCTGTGCAGAGAGGAAAATAAGCTATTGTAGATGTATAGGTATTTATTAATCTCTTCACTGTCAATGCAAATTCAGCCTACAGAGACAATGTGATGCATCTGTAGCAACTAAATAACTCTTGTGCCCTTAAACTAACAATGCTTATTTGCCTGTGCAGCTGATATCAGCAAGGTCTTTCCCACATGGATCTACATCTGATGCTAATGCTTCTTTCAGTCAGGCCATCTGTTACTCCTCCTTTGGCCAATCTAGCTACTTATTTTCATGAAGCTTTTAGAAATATATTAAGAGAAGCCCAAGTTTACTAACAGACAAAAAGACAGAAATACAGACAACGTGGTCCCATAAGCAGTCTTGCCAGAAGAAACCAGACTAACTACAGACACCATGAAAACTTTTATCACAATCCATTTAAAACCAGCTCATTTTCAAGATTAACAGAGTCACTACATATTCAAACTGTCAGAAATTATTGCATTCAGGTAACACATTAAAAAAGATAAAAGTCAATAACGAAACACAGTGTGAGAAAACAACTGTACTTGTTTTAAAGTCACAAACAGATCCACTGATGTCAACAGTACATGGGTGGATAACTCAAATCACAGATAATTATAAAGCAAATGATTTATGGGAAAGCAAAAAGCAATTATGCCTTTAATGTAAGCAGAGTAACTAATGCAGCAAAACTAATTAAATACTATAAGGCAAACCCTAGACCATGTTTTTAATGTCATTATGAGGGTGTGGCATGATTGCTAAAGCCTGATCAGAAGAAATCAGCATGCCTGTTTTCAGTAAATACACACACTTAAGATTTAAAGCAGCACCAAGAGATCAGCTTTGCTAGCATCATGATCTTTGAGTTTATTTCATAAAGCAGAATTTGCGTAAAAAAGCACATCTAAACCAACTAGATAACGTAACACTAACCTCACTTAAGAATATAATCTTCCTATTCCACCATATGCATTAAGTTCTGCCATTAAGTTCTGTGCTTCATTAAATAGTGTTTTGATAGATTAGTTTTAGCTATAGCTTAACTATCCAGCTTTCAGCAAGGTTTCACTTATATGATGTTAGACATCATCAAAAAAAGCATACCTTACCTGATTTTTTGGTTTGCTGCTCTTGGACAAATTTCTTCTGTTCCTTCTGAAAATCTCCAATAATTGTCTAAAATAAATATTAGGGAACCACAATTAGAAAAAAATCAAAATTCACTCTTCTTGTTTTATGTTCAGTCAGAAAGTGCTTTCAAATACAGTGCATATTCTTATATCCGTGGTGGCCCCTCCTGTAAGTTAAAGGTGTTTCATGTCAATCATACATCTCTTTTTACTGAAACATTTTATTTTGCATTTAAAACTATTCTGTATGCTTTCAAAATTATATTTATAGTTTTATCAAGTTCAGGGGACAAGGAAAAAAGATGGAAAATCTTAGCTTGATAATTTGAACACTGGCATACTGTGAATGTCCACTTACTGTCTTACCATATCAAATACAGACAACACAGACTGTTTAGACTTATTTAAACACATTTTTAAAGCACTAAACACTTAAAGATACCCTTGGCCTTACAGAAGTTTCAAGAATTACTTAAGAAATATATCCATCACAAGAAATGACTTCCAAAATTGTAAAGTTGGATTTCAGAACACCTGCTTAACTGAAACAAAGTAACTTTTCCATTTATGTTGTTGACAAATTTTCATTAAAGAAATCATATTTAGAAATATCCTACACTGAAATTAGAATCAAAAAAATGGAGAAGGGTCTCAGAACTCAGCATGCCATAATCTAGAAGAATGCAAATGTTCTGTGGATGAAAGCAGAGGCAATAAAGATGAAGCTAGAAATGAATACTTAAACCACTCACAAAATACAGATTTTATGCAGTGAAGTCTATGGATTAATAAGTTGTCAAAATGCACAGAAGTCTTCAAGCTAAATCCTGATAAATTCCTATATTTTTTTTCCCTTCAGTAACCCAGTATTTCAGTTTAAGATTACTATCAGTGAGAGAACTACAGTAGTGTCAGTTATGCAAACAGATTGTTGTGGTTCCTTCTGGTTTTAAGTTATGTGAATTTTTTCTAATCATGGAATAAAATAATTTATATGGTACAAGAAGAAAGATTTATGATGATACAGGTATAATCTTGTTTCTCCTATATGTAATACTTATTAATCAAAACAGGGAATTCATATCACTCTAAGACATTTACAGGAAAAAAAAAAGAGGTATTTTAGGCATAAAATATGCTGTAAGTACTTAGCTGCAGTTTCTTAGGAGCATTATTATTAGTGTATTAAATTAACAAATAACCTTGTTACTTGATTTTTCCTCTTTGATGTGGATCAAAATTACATTAGACTCTGATATGCTGTAGAAGGAAATAGATCTCTCCTATTATTATACAGACAGTTGTCAATGAAATCTGAAGAGAAAATGTAAAATGTGATACAGGAAGAAATTCATTTGATGTCATTTGATGATTTGTTTCGAAGACAACACAAACACTAATTATATCAAGAAACAGAATTCTACTGTATTAAAAAAAATAGGCAATGCTGTAGTTCCCCTGAAGGGCTGTCTGAGAGACGGGAGCAGGAAAAGAGGTTTGCCTGCATCACACGTTCCTGGATGCACAGTCCTACTACAGCTGGGATGGTTTTGGCCAGTTCCCTTTCCCTTCCGTTCCAAGCTGCTCTCAATAGCAAACACAGAACACTACCTGGCACTTACTGCTGCCTTTTACTTTTTTTCTTTTCCTTCTGACAAGTTTGTGGCTTAAAGCACTGGAAGAATACTTGCTGGCACAAGTTAAGCAACTGGAGCTGACAGACAGGAACAGAGAGGGCAAGAACTACGTGGCGGGATCAGGGTGGGGAAAAGAACAGGACAATAACAAGGTGTTTCATTAGCTCACTGGTCCTTATGAAACTGTACCTGTATACCCCTAGGGTCTTAGGATACAATATCTACAATGCCAAGCTAATTCTGACTTTTGCTGCAGAGATGCATTTAAGATGCAAGCTACCTCATCCCTTTTTCCAACTACATAAGCTGTGGGGCAAAAAGAAACCAGTCCACACATCTTGGGACAAACATTCCCCAGATGCCTGTCTCAAATTCCTCCAGCCCTTCCACATACATCAGCACTTTTCATATTTTCTTCTGGCCTTTCTCCAGCATATCAACACCCTCAGGGAACTGAATAAACACAGGTGCAACACTGAGTAAAGCAGGATGACCCTTTTTTGGCAAGTCTACCATGAATAAACATTTCAGTCACATCATTCATCATGACAGGAGATGCAGAATATCTCTCGAAAGACGTAATATCTAAAGACAGCCTAAAGAAATGTTATCAAATGCCATATTTGCCACATGTTATAACACTGGTAAGCAAACAGATCTTTCAGATCAAGTATCTAGAAATAGATTACCTTATCGATGATACTGTCAATTTTTCCTTCTTCTACAGACTTCTTTATTGTCTGTGCTGTTTCAGCAACAGATTCAGATATCTTTTTTGTAGCAGCAGAGGCAAAATTGAAGAGGTAACCTTTCACAGACAAAAAAAGGAAAGACCTGAGAATAGATTTCTTTACATCCAGTTCTCTTTCTACATTTATTTTTCCTTCTCTTTAGACATTTGAATACCTACTTAAAAGTTTCTTTCAAAATAACTTAACCCAGCTTCTGGCCTACAAAAAACTCCTAAAATTCTATTTATCCTTTTCTACTTTATATTCTTTAATGATGATGATGATGATCACAACTTTCTGTAAATCAAATATTTATACATGAATCTTGTTTACTAAATCAAACATTCCTAACAGTCCTTGAAATACTCCTTTTCAGTGAGTTTTCTGGAGCAACGTGTCTTTCCTGATTTCATGTAAGTATTTTGGAGACATTAAGCCATAAAGTAACTTAGCCACAGTATTGAAACAGAATTATATTCTTTTTTAAGAAAATCGACCTGCAAAATAAAGTCTCATAAACTGAGGCAGCAAAGCCAGGAAAAGTTTCAGGCAGGCAATGCTTCCTTCAAAAGTCTTAGCAAAGAAGCTTGCTCTTGATATTTGCCCTTATCTATTTTGCCTTGTCTTCCTCTCTTTAGCTCCATGAAAAGCACTGTGGCCCAGTTGGCTCATTTTTCTGAATATATTCAGTGTCAGAACAGCAATGACAAATATTCTCAAAGACTCACATTTTTTATATTAGCAGTGCTAACGTGAAGAGAGGTGTCAGGGAAAGAACTACGTATACATAGCACGGCCATCTGCACTGTATTATTCTATTTTAATTAAGGTGAACAAACTTGCAAGCAGCAAGATTTATATCATAAACCTTCACAAACATTAAATATCTTACAGACAAGCGACTTTAAAACATTGGTACTATTTCTCAGATGACCTGATGTCACAAGCACTTCATTATATCTGAACAGTTGCATTATGACTGCAGTACCTCAGTTCCAGTACATACACTGTGTCAGTGCCATAGTAAATAAAATAATTGCAGACGGATCTAGATAGACTGGAACATTTGGGCAAACATTAATGGCATGAAATTTAACAAGAATAAATGCTGGATTCTGAGTATAAATTGGGATGAGTATAAATTGGAAGAGGAGTGTCTGCAGAGCAGCCCTGCAGAAAGGGATCTGGGGGTGCTGCTTGGTGGTCAGCTCAATAGAAGTCACACATTTCAGTTATTCCAGAAAATCACCTTCTCTGACTTTTATACAGGGGGCTGTCAAATGAAAAAAACCCCACCAAAACCCAGCACTTCTGTTTCAAACAAAAAACCACCTTCCTTCTCAAGAACTCTCAAAAAATTCAGTTTCCCTATGGGTTAGAAATTTAAAAAATAATCTTATCATGAAAAAAAAATTTAAAAAAAGTTTCTTTAACACATGGTCCTTAGCCACTAGCAGAACGAATTACTTTGGAACACTGATGTCACCTTTTGGAAAGCTGACTATTCTTCGTGGTGGATAAAATGTTTTCTTGTTATGATATTACAAAATCATTACCAAAATATGCAGAGGTCTAGCCAATCCTTAAGCAATACAATTTTTTATATGTAACTTGCACTTATAAGTCAGAGAATGAGGGTAACCAAACATCCTTCAAGTACTTACTAGCATATTTTATGTCTGTTATCAGGGTTTATAACCCATCACATGATTCAAGTATAAAAAAAAAGGCTAACTTCTACACTTTAGATATAGACACATATATTATTCCCCTTATGAAAGCAAAGGAAGCAGCAGCCTACTGGACTGCTTACTCCCTACCAGATTTTAGTGCTTGTTTCATGTATCCCTGGAAACTCTCTCATATGCAATTGTTTTAGGTGTAAAATATGCAGAGACATTTGCTGTCTGGTGACATTCTGGCATTACTGCATGAAGTGGTTTTGGCCAGTCCTGGAACCAGGCTGAAGAGCAAAATGCTTTTTATTTCCAGTAAGTGCAAACATTCTTTTGAACTAAAATACTTATAAAGCTGCAGAAGGGATGGTACTTAGTCCTAGAAAAATAGGATTCCTGGTGGAAAATAACACTTTCAAATGACTGAGAAACTCACCCTCCATCTTACAAGTCTATGCCTGTATTAAGAATGTGCACCTAGCAATATTTCTATTATTAGTTCACACTGGCAAAACAATCAATTTCTGTAATAGCATGATAATGACCAAAAATTAATGTCTATAAGGCTTCGGTTTTACCAGTAAAATTCTTTATCTGCCGGGGATTCTTTTCACCCAGCTACCCAGGTTGTAGGCCGTGCAGAGATTTCTAGGATTATGCGGTGAAACAGCAAGAAAGCCTTTCCACCACAATCTACCCTGGTGTCACAGACAATGAACCCATGGACCACTAAACCAAATTTTCGCTTACACAGAAAATTATGGGATGGATCTTTATATAGATAATAGTCAATACTTATTCTTCCCCTGAAATTCAAAGTCCTTTTTCCTTCCTGAACAATCAGAGCAATTAGCAGATTAGAATTAATTTACCACAGCTAGACACGTATTTGACCAAACTACACAGACTAAACTGCTGCAGTTCAGAATGCCCAAGACAAAGCACAATAAAGAACCAGCTCAGACTAACCCCTCAGAATGATATTGATCTGGAATTTCAGAGCATCAGTTAAAAAAACCCCAAAACCTTCAGGTCTGTAATTCGGATTAATTTTATCCAAGAACCCACTACCGTAAAGCAGGAATTTTACTTATAGCAAATTACAGCTTTGCCCCATCCCTGGCAGCGTTCAAGGCCAGGCTGGATGGGGCTTTAAGCAGCCTGGTCTAGCAAAAGGTGTCCCTGCCCACAGCAAGGGGGTTGGAATGAGATTATCTTGAAGATCTTTTCCAACCCAAAGCATTCTATGATTCTAAGAGTGCAGACATGTTCAACAAATTCATAAAACCCCATTATTTTCATATGAAAAAAACCACAAAACCCCACAGCAAGCCATGAAGTACATTATTCTACGCAGACAGACCTATTCTCTCTACAGACAGACCTCCTCCCATAGTGCCAACAGAGCAGGTACTTAAAGAAATGCTGCTCCCTTAATAACAGCTCTGAAAGAGGCGATAACCGAAAGGCACATTTGCAGCCTTATTTCCTTAGTTCATATCTAGCAACTACCCTTAGTTCATATCTGCCCTTAGCCGGCAGCCCCGGGACACTCACTGCCGAATCCCTTGGCCTGGCTGAGCAGCGCCTCGGAGTCCCCCTGCAGCTCGCCCTGCTCCTGCCCGGCCGGCCCTGCCTCCTCCTCCTCCTGGTCCTGCTCCTGCTCCGCGGGGCTGCCCTTCTTGCCGGCGGGCAGCAGCTGCTCCTCGCCCGCCCGCTCCAGCCCCAGCCAGCTGCCCAGGCCGCGCAACATGGCTCAGGGGCGGCGGCCGCGCTCGGGCCGTGCCGGCGCTGCTGCGGAAANGCTGTGCCCCCCGGGCAGGTGCCGCCCCCGCCCCTCCGGCTGTGCGCTCGGGCTCGGCTCCCCCGCCGCGGGCGCCGGGCAGCGGCCGGTCTTCGTCTGCGCTGCCGGGCTGTGGTCGGAGCAGCCGCCTTTAACACCTACGTAAGTCAGAGGCCTCTCCGTGCTCGGCCGCAGCGCCCCGAGCGCTCCCGTGGTGCGGCACGTTTGGGGTGCAGCGCCCACAAATCCCTGCTGGAGGCGGCAGCTCCTGTAGATAAGGCTGGACAGAGTAATTCGTGTGCCACTTCCCAGCAAAATGATTTCTTCCACTATTCGCTCTCAGCTCTCTCTCCCCTACCTCTGTTTCCTTCATCTTTTACAAGTGACTTAGCAGACCACCTGGAGTTCTCTGTACCTATTTCAAGTAAACGCGTTTCCTGAAGCTGCTGGGAAATCGCTCTTTTTGTTAAAACCACAGCGAGCTTTTCATTTTGGTTCCTGTAAGCAAGGTTTAAGAGTTCTAAAGTGGCAGGTACTCAAGATTTATACCGTTGTTGAAATTATCCCCCCTGTTTTCCTGAAAAGAGCTTTGAAAATGGCTTAGATGTTTATGATGTTAATTATGTTGACAACTAAGTTGGCTGAGTTCTGAAGGAATAGCCTGAAACAGAGGTAGTAGGGTCCAAGTCTTAAAATCTTTGCTATTAAAAAAAATTACATGTTAAATGGCAGGGTAAAGTTAATCCCTGATGTTCCTTTTTCTCCTGAGTTAAATACGTTTAATGATTATGATCATCCTTTTGACCGTATTGGCAAGCAAATAGTTTATTAATTCCTATTACCAGAAATGTAAGGGCACTGATAACAAGCATTGTTATATTCCTGAACTCAGTCTCCTGAAGATCCAGGCCTTATTTATGTTATTTCAGTATAGTAAAAGGAAGAATTAGAATGTTCACTCATGAGCTACTGCTTCATACCAGCAGCTGAAGAGCCACACTGCTTTGATTTATACTGAGGGCTGTAAAATCACTTGCTGTTGCATGTTGTTTTGGATGAATTGGGTATTTAAGTAAGAAAAGATTTTCATGACCCTAGAGTTCTTGCTCTGTGGTGAGCCATGCTGTCATTCAAAAATTGTTTAGTGATTAGCCTTCACAGCCACCTGAATGGAATGTGAATTCATTTACAGATGAGATACACGTGTCATGCTGTTTCAGATGGGTGGAAAAATGCAGCTTGTAGCTGATGAACGTTGGTGCCTTTGTTTGCTAAAATGTATAAATAGTAGAAAGTTTTGGTAGTCCTTTTGTGGTTTTGGTACCCAGCAGCCCTTTCTGTGTAGAACTGTAAATTAATACCTCGAGTCTGTCCATCAGCCTCATCAGAACCTGTGTAGAGACACCATAGGTGTTTATCTTACATATTGTTGTATAAGTTTGTAAGAGGTGGTTCCTGCTCCCAGATTCCAAAATGGTCATTTTTATTGTATGTTGCTGAAGGTCATTTCAGTTTAGATTCTTTGCAGATTGAGTTGTGATCTTCCCAGACATGAATTTATGTTCATCAGATGTACATCTTCGTTGTTCTAGATTTCCAGCTCGAGGTCTGTGCATGTGTGCTGATTTTCCAATGAAGTACATCCTGGTAACTGGTGGTGTCATCTCGGGCATTGGCAAAGGGATCATTGCAAGCAGCATTGGCACCATTCTGAAATCATGTGGTCTACGTGTCACTGCAATCAAAATTGATCCTTACATAAACATAGATGCTGGAACCTTTTCACCATACGAACATGGTATGAAGATCAGTGCTGTTCCCTTTCCCATAAATATTTGTATTTACAATAATGTGTTTTGGTTTTGTTTTCTAAAAAGCAATAGTATGGTGTTTACTAGTTGTTTCATCATTATTTTGAAAGTGTGTATTCTCAAGGGCACTATCTGCTCTAAGTTAAGAAACAGAAACCTGTTTTTTTGAAGATGCTGTTACGAGCAGATGCTTCCTTTCACTAAAATACCACTTTACTGGGAAAATCCTAGCTGTAAGCCTTGTTCAGTTAATGCTATCTTCAGTTCAACTTGATTAAAAACCCCTTTTAAATAGTGCTGTAAAACTTACTTGAAACTTAAGTCCTTAACAGTTGCTTGAGAATGCTGTTCTCTGGGCATCAGTGCCTTCTAATGTTAGTGCCTTCATGAGAGTTAGCTTAAGTTCTCATTTTAGTAAAAAATAATCTAGTCAAAAACATCAGTGGGGCTTAGAGAGCCCACTAATGATATGATTTTAAAGTAGATGCTGAGTTTGGTTGGTTGGTTCTCTAAGCCACGTCAGTTGTATTGACTATTGCTGATGAGTTACAAGACATTGCATTTATAATGTTGAATGTTCCTTCAGCTGTGTGGCTTGTTACTTGTACATTTATTAAAAGCAATGGTTTTTGAAGTGCCTTCAGCCAATACACATTTCTAATTATTTTTATGTTTTGGATTTTATTTGCTTACTTTTAGTCCACACCAAAATTTTTGGAACTGAAGATAAATAAATATGTGTATCTCCGTAACTGAAAAAACACTACTTTGCTTCTTAAGTAGAGGAAGAGCAGAGCACATCAGACCTGTCTTAAAAAGCAAAATTTACTGCACTTTAAGGAGCACATCTGTTGCTACTTAGGTAGTTGAGTAGGTCGTAAGACTCCTGTGATGACTTGACACTGGGGGGCTGTATTCCTTCCCTAGACCCAGTACAGGGAAGAGGGAACACTATGGCATGTAATTCTTTTTTTCACTGAAAATTTTCTTATGCTTGTGAAGAAACACTGGCTTACTGGGTAGTACATGGAAGTTACATGAGCCAGAATAGCGAGCCTCCTTCATTAACATTTTGACAGAAATATGGTTAATATTATTAATTTAGTGATTTCCAGTTAACTGTAGAGGCTTTTTAATAATATTTTTTTTTTTATTCTTCTCTTCCAAGGCCTGCTTAAGAGAATTGTTGATTCCACTCTGCTTCTGTTGGCTTACATGATGATTTAGTATAGAGGATGTATTAAGTGCCTCACAGAATCAGGCATAATTCTTCCACTGTGTTGTACACATTGGGCTGATTTGTTAGGCAGTTCATTGAACTGTCGTGTTGTACTTTGGTGGGATATACATTTCTGTAGTCCACTTTTTTTTTTAATGCGTTTGTCACGTAACTTGTTTAGCCATTGATTTATTGGGTCATGACAAAACATTTACAGTTTTTCTAAAGAGCTTTCCAGCCTTACCTCAAGATCTAGCAACTTTAGTTCTGTCAGAAGTTGACTAGATTCAGAATTTAGAGACTCTTTAGAGGGCTAAGAAAAGTCTGAACCTGAAGGGTATTTTAAGTAGATTTTTCAGGGTCAGGAATAACTGTTGCTGTGACATACTGAACCAAATACACTGGATGAAACAACTGACTCAGAAACGGTGATCACGTTTGAAGAAGCATTTATGTTCATCATTAACTTTACTCCTGATGCAAGCCTTAATCATTAAAATAGATCCAAACAACAAGAATTTATAGTGAAACACTTTGAGCATGTATAATAATTCATGCTTATAAAAGCATAGTTTTTGTCTCCTGCCAGTGAATTAATATTTTATTTGTTTCTGATTTATGATTCGTAGAGATTGTTTTCTTCCTGTGAAGGATTATTTTGCTCTTGAAATGCTGGTTAAATATTTATGTTGCTTAAATATTTTGGCAATGTAACTTACATTTTTTTTGCAAAACTATATGTGTCTGAGGGATGGACATTAGATGTAAAACTAATGACTTGGATATGTACGACTTAAGTCATACAGAATGACAATGCAGATTGAGTTGCAGTACGGACTTTATTGATATGTTATTGTCATATATGATTTAAAATTTTTTTCTTCTGTTTTAAGATGTGTGTGGTATTCCTGCTGTGTGTTTAATATTTTCTGATTATTTTATTTTTCTGTCTGTTTTCGCTGTTTTCACTTTCTTTTTTCAGGTGAAGTTTTTGTATTGAATGATGGTGGAGAAGTTGACTTAGATTTGGGAAATTATGAGAGATTTTTGGACATCAATCTCTATAAAGATAACAATATCACCACTGGAAAGATATATCAGCATGTCATTAATAAGGAAAGACATGGTGATTATCTGGGAAAAACCGTTCAAGGTAGTATTTTTAATTTTGTGGGATACTAGTCCATTCAGTCTTCACAAAAGAAGGGATCAGCTAGAACACGCTGCTCTGTGCTGTACCACATTACTCCTTTCTCCTTTCCACAAGATAGGGGCATATTCCTGTAATGTTTGGCTTCTGGGCTCAAGGGAAGAAGAACTAGAGAAAGGACCTAGTAGTTTCGTCTTGGCTTTCTGTTCTCTTTAGCCCTTTTGCATGCAAAAATTAGTATATGGGCCTAAAGTAAGCTATGCTTGCCTTCCCTGGTTTTGTTTTATAGTTGTTCCACACATTACTGATGCAGTTCAGGAATGGGTAATGAATCAGGCGAAAGTTCCAGTGGATGATGACAAAAAAGAGCCACAAATCTGTGTAATTGAAGTAAGTATGGAGCCTTTTAGGTTGTATATCTGCAGTGAACACAACGACCTTGTTTGCTTTCTCTTTGCTCCTTACTGTAAAATGGTCAGACTGAAGTTTTATGGAGAGCAGAAATTCAAAGACACATTTTATATTCTTTGGTTTGTTCTGGAAGGGATAGGCATGGTCTTATCTCTACAGCTTCCATTTACTTGACTAAATCAACTCTAGAATACAGCTGAAATTGAGCTGCTTAAGAGTTCATTAACTTAGAGCATTAAAGCAGATGGTTACTGTAATATGAAGTGTCCATTCCAAGATCCAGATGTTTGACTGAAGCTTTATACTGTTAATAGTATTGAGAAAACTTGTGTAATACCTGAAATCTCCTATGGTCAGTAGGAGAGCCTTTCACATTCTAACTTTCCATAGAACTTCAAATGTTCGTCTTGTTGCTTGGAGTCATGCTTAAAGGAATATATTTGAACAACATGTAAGTTAGTTTCCCACTTTCTGATGTTGTCTTTAAGATCTTTGGAGGTAACTTTGTTACTCACTTAAGCTGCTGCTGTTTTGCACAATGGAAACAATGAGTTTTACCCACCCTTAGTAGGGCATTGAGACAACTGGATGAAAGCCAGTAATTGCTAGTATTACTATTACACCAGAAAATAATGGAAAAAGATTATACTTGAGGATTTGACAGAAGAGATGTCACAGATTTAATGCCAGAGGTGACCACTGCAGTCAACAGTGCCATAAGCTTTGTGACCCAGTAGCAGAATTACTCAGTGTTTCTTATGCAGAAGAATCTGCCTTTATTGGAATACACTTACCAGTATAGCTATAGATCTTTTTATGATGTGCACAGTCAGAGTCAAATATTTCATTTAAAACAAATATGAAAAAGTAAATACAAAGGCCGCACAAGAACATTAATAAATGATTGTCGTATCAGTCCTTTAAGTTCAATTTTTTTGTTTTGGTTTGGATTTTTTTTGTTTTGTTGTTTTTTTGGGTTTTTTTGGTTTTTTTGTTACACACGTATACCTCCAGCCTGATAAAATTATTTTTATCCAGTACTCTAAAAATAATTGCAATGTTTTTCCACTGTAAAATCCTGAAGGAGTTAGACTAAACATGTGTATGATGTACAAATGTAGTTGTCAGTTTTTCTGGTACTGGATGAACAGAAATATGTAATTCTGTCAAAAACCACTTGGTGGCACGAAAAGATCATTCTGCAGTACAACTATTTCATCAGACTTGTGTGCAAAACTTCTTTATTCAGTGCTTAGTCTACTATAGCTCGCCGTGTCTTTGAAAGGCATCTGATTTCTGTCTTTATAAATAAATTTCAGCATGGACTTAGTCTTGCATTTTGGTTTGGTAATAAACAATTATTTATGTTGGAAAGCTATGATAATACTGAGAAATGTCTGTCTCTTGTTCATCACAAATGTTTGTTAATCTGACAGGAAATAAAGTTTTTCCATATGGAAATCTTCATGTCAGTTTAACTATTGGTTACTGGTTCACCACTTTGAAGGCACTGTGAAGCATGTATTATTCAGCAGCACCAGACTTCTTCCCGTGGGAAGTTTATGTATCTGATGTAAAGTGAACATAACAAAACTGGAAAATTGTTTAATGTTTTCCACAAGAAACAAAATGTGTAGAGTAGATGAAAGCACTTTGTAGAGTATGCTTGCAAATTTAAATTGTCAGGGGTTTTTTTGAGATAAAAGTTTCAGAAAACATCTGGAAATATAGAAGAGATTTTGCTTTCTGCCACTCTGACATATCCATTTCCTTTTCAGCTGGGTGGAACTATTGGAGATATTGAAGGAATGCCATTTGTTGAAGCATTTAGACAGTTTCAGTTCAAAGCAAAAAGAGAGAACTTCTGTAATATCCATGTTAGCCTAGTACCACAGGTAAGTTATTAGAATTAATAAAATAAATTTTACTCTGTATTGGCTTTGTATTTACTTGTCACATTAACCCTTTCATGCTGGAGCCAAGTCAAGACCACTGTAACTCTTTGTACAGGGCTAAAAGTATTTTTTCATTTGAACTCTTAATTTTACTTCACTGCTCACTGGGGAGAGTTTTGTAAGCAAAGGTTTGTAATGATGATAGATTTCACACTCTAGATAAAAAGATAATTACCAACTGCAGCTGTGGATTAGAGGATTGAACAGCAATTGGTAGGATTAATCTGTGTATTTGAGAACAGAATTATTTACTACATCTGAATATTCCAAGGACAGTCACTGACGGCTTTGTGCTGTGTTGGACATTCTCTGTTTATTAGCCAAATCCAACTTTTGGAATGTTCTTCTTCTATCTGAGCCAATTATACGGAATTTTTTCTCTGAAAACAGAACCAAAAAAATAAACTTGACCTGAATTGGGACCCTGTAGTTTCTTCATAGTATTTCATATACAAGTAATAACAGTGGTGCTATTTCTGTTTCTGGCATATTATGGCTCTCTTTGGATATGTTTATTTCATGCAAGTATTTTCTCTTGAATTTTCTCATGAATTTTCTCTTTTAATCTGTAACTGCTTTGTTAGTAGATATTAGTTGCTGTTTGAGTTTTCAAAATGTGCCTTTCCAGCCTAACGCTACTGGTGAACAGAAGACAAAACCAACACAGAACAGTGTTCGAGCGCTGAGGGGTCTAGGCTTGTCTCCAGATTTGGTAAGTCAATAAATACAGATTTTTATTTATATGTTATCTGGAAATGTCCTTGCATAACCTGTGTTTGAAGAATAAGATGTAGTCTCTCAGGAGAGACTTCTATAAAAAATGCAAAATATGTGCTGCATAGCTCCATTAAAGCCACAGGAAATCAAATTACTCAAAATCACTCTAAGCTAACTTAATTCAACTAACTTCTTGCAATATCTTGGGACTGTAACTATGTTCTTCTTAAGGCATCTTTTTACAAAAATAATTCTTCACTGCTAAAAATAGTTGAAATCTCAGTCCGCTTTGTAGGAAGACCTAGAATGGTTCTTCTTAATAATGCATAAAAAAAAATTCTGAATGTTAGAAGACAGAAACAATGTGCATATCCTCAAAAAAGATAAATAATTCTTAAGAAGATAGTCACAGAACTAAATTTTGTGTTNCGCTTTGTAGGAAGACCTAGAATGTTTCTGTTTTCTAACATTCAGAAATTTTTTTAATGCATTATTAAGAAGAACCAATGTGCATATCCTCAAAAAAGAAAAATAATTCTTAAGAAGATAGTCACAGAACTAAATTGTGTGTTGTGCTTCCTTATGGTTTTTTTTTGAGTTGTTGCATTTTACATTTATGAACGAGTGTGTTTTTAACTAAAAAAACAATGGATTTGTAAACAGGATATGTGAAAGATGTGTTTGGTGTCACATGGTTGTGACATGGTAATTGTAACCAGCTTGTGGAAGGAAAGACTTTCATTAATGTAATGCTGTACTGTATTCCAAGTTTCAGGGCCTAATCTCCAAAATCCCTCTTGAAGTGCTAATTGCACAGGGAAAGTTGCAAGTGCTTTTTGAAGGCCTTTAAGGCAATTGCCAGTGCCTGACTTCTCTCTCCCCTCCAAAAAATGAAATATTTTTAGAAGTCTTTTAAGTGGGTGTGAATAATAAAAGGAGAACAGACAAACGTAGTCACTGTCTTGCACCTTGGGTCCTTGCCTGGGGCAGTTCTGGGACTGCCAGGAGCACAGTATCATTTTTGGTTTTTGACTGCCGGTGTTGACACCTGAGGCAGGGACAGATCTCACTCGAGGTGCAGCCTCTTGGCGCCCTCATGAAGTTCCTTCAGTGCTGCTTCAGGACAATATTTAAATCGTTGCTGCCAGGACAGTGCATGGGGCAGCTCCTACAGCAGCAGCCAGGAAAGCTTCCTTCATGAAGCTTTCCACATGAAGCTGTGCTGCCAGGCTGCCCCAGCGGAGCCTGCCTTATCCTGTTCTGAATCTCTGCTGCCTCTGTCTGCTCTGGGGCGTCCCTGGGGTGGCTGCTCAGCTCTGTGTGCAGGAGCCTCTCTGTTCTCCCTGGGGTGTTCTGAGTGCCAAATGAGCAAGCAGCAGCTGCAGAGATCCTGTACTCTGATGCAGCGCTTCAAGTATATGCTTGTCAGTGCTGCCCTCTTGGAGTCAATTGCTCCTCATCTTCTGTGTCTTATGTTCCTTTGTGGTGCATCTCTGCTACTGTTACTGTAGTTTTGTAGTTTTGTTATTTTCGTGCTGATTCTGATGTTTTTGATTTCTGTGTCTGCATTAACTTTGTCTCTGCAAGATGGATGATAGATTTCAAAGTGGGTTTAGTCATGTGCTCATACTGTCAAGGTTTATGAATTATACCTTCAGCTTCAAACTGTACCAAATTTTTAAGCATGACTTGTGCTTAATTGAATAGAATGTACAAATTGTTTTTCTAATTACATTTTGATTTGAACATGCACTAATGTTCTCTTATACGTGGCATTTTTTTTCTGTTTCTAGAATTACTTGTGAGGGTAGGGTAAGTTAATTAGAGTTCATCACTATCAGTGTAGCTAAGCTGCATTAGCAAGTTGATCAAAGGTCAGCTACAAGTTTCTGAGACAAAGGGCTTGATGAATGAAGTAGTTGCATTTGCTAGAAAGATGGGGAAAGTAATGAACTAATCTTGTAACAGGATCATCCTACTTTCTGTTATACTTTCATGTTTCAAAATAATGTAAGGGAGTAGACTGAGTAATCAATAGGCACTTTGATAGAGCAGTTCTGCATTTTAAACTAGTTGCCTGGAGTTACATAATGCAAAAAAAGACCTCATCCAACAAACACCAAGACACACAATCATTTTCTTCATTGGTTAAAAATTATCAGTGTTTTTGAAAATTACTGGGGTTTAAATGTATCAGCAAAATGCTAGCAGAATAATTGCACCAGTGAAAACTCCATACAATTACAAATTAGTTTTCTCTTCTTTGGCCTCTTTTTTGTCATGGTATGTAAATTAAAAAGATGCTGAAATACTGAAATACTCATGAATGTAAGCTAAGTTTTACTGCTCTCATTTAAATCTGATCTTACTGATAAGATTACAATATTCCTCTTGGTTTATCATATTCGTACTTACAGAGCTGCTAGACTTCAGGTAAAGAGTATTACAATAGTATCTGCAAGAAAAGAGAACATGAGGAAGCAGTATTACAGAGAATGCCAATGAAAGATGCATGAAAATAGGTCAGTATGGGCAGGTGACTGATTTACTTCTGCCTTGCTGGGTAGATATTTGTGAACTGTGATATATCATAGAACTCCAAAAGAAGGGAAAGAGTAAAAAAAAGGCACATTTGTTTGCGCTCTGCTTCCAAAGGAGATGACTTTCTCTATGAAGTATTGGGGATCTTCTATTGGTTTGCCTAGTAAATATTTCAAGTTTTTCCTTCTGTTATGACAGATAGTCTGCAGAAGTGCAAAACCTATAGAGATGGCTGTGAAGGAGAAGATTTCTATGTTTTGTCATGTGGAGCCTGAGCAGGTCTGTACTTCAGTATTACATGTGGGAAAGTATACAAATATTTCTGTGCATTTCTCTTTTCAACTTCAGACTGGTTCATTAATATGTAATTGTTTTTATAATTTTTATCTTGCTATTATGGATGCTATAGCATTTTCAAAATAGCAGGAGTATATACGTTGTTTTATGTCAAGTGGTCAATAATTTAAATGCATGTCGTATAAAAGCCAGTGAAAGGAATAGATTTTGAGTGCATGGTTAATTATTATACATAGCATGAAACTGCATAATTTTCACAACTGTGGTTGGTTATTGCCCATAAATCATCTCAGGTTATCATAATAATGGATGAACGAAGTGTGGTTAAAGCTAAGTGAGTTGCTTGTGTCCACGGATGGTCACAGCGACATGAACACTCTTACTGTGCTAATATGTAGTAGGCTATTTATGCCCTTAAACATGCATCTACTGTGTAGTTATATGTCCTTTTGTAATTCATGTGTGATTTTTCCCTTAATAGTTTGCAATTAATTGCAATTGAAATATTAATTTTGATTAATCAACTGCGCTTTAATATTTTTGCAAGTGAGAGCATTTTACTCTTCAATGTAATGGATGATACTAAAGGTAGAACAGATGGAAGTAGTTATGTGGCATTTCAAATTGAACAGACACTCCGAGAGGCATGGGGCAACATGCACATGTGCAAAGTTATGTGATGAACAGAAGCAGCTGAAGGGTAACAAAGTGAGTGTCCTCCACTGCTCATATCTGTCAGGGAAGAGAACACTTGTGCTCAGGATTCTGAGCTCTGTGATCTCAGGTAAGCCAAGCACAATCAGCTTAATTGCTGGCAGCTTGGATGCAGTTTATAAATGTGTTCTTAACAAAAGGGTCCTTAAATGGACTGTACTTAGTAATTACATAGCCTAGTTCACTAACAAAATACATTCAGGAGATTTTATCACAACCAAATTGGGTCTGTTTTGTTAGGTTTAATTTGTTTTCTTGCTTTCATGGTTAATACTCTTCAAGTTTGTGAGAGGGGAGGAAGTGCTAGCAAGCATGAGTGCTTATGGGGCCAGATGTTTGCATTAAAACTGATGCATTGAGAGACTTGACAAGCCTGTATGATGTTATGAAGAAGTAAACCACATTTTTGCTTTTTGAGTAACTGTTTTCTTATAGATTTAATGGAACCTTAAATATTAGCTGTGCTGTCCTGCTCATTCAGAAGGAAGGTATTTAAAAATTGGAATGTGTGTAGAATAAAAAAATGCATGTAATATCCAAAAATAGAATGAATGTTTCCTATGAAAAATTTATGTAAGTTTTTTATGTTCTGGTTTTTTTTGTTAGGTGATATTTATTCATGATGTTTCTTCTACTTACCGAGTACCAATCCTATTGGAGGAGCAAGGCATCATTAAGTATTTTAAGCAGAGGCTAAATTTACCTATTGATGACCAGCCAAGTGATCTTCTAATGAAGTGGAAGAAAATGGCTTGCAGGTATTCTACATCCTGCTGCATTCTCTAGAAGTGCTTTAATTCAAGTTAGGTTTTTAGCTGCTATGAAGTCACCAGACTGGACAGAGAATAGTGCTGATCAACACCTGTGAATGGTCTGGGTTTAAAACCATTGGCAGTTTCGAAATTTTAGGAGATATTTTGTGGAGTTAAAGAAAAAGCAAACACTGTTAAAATGAGGTTTTTTGTGAAATTTGGTGTAGTAACTGAAGAACTTGTTTTTGTCAGATACGAAAGGTTGCTGAAGGTGTGTTCCATAGCTCTCGTTGGCAAGTACACAAAACTAAGTGACTGCTATGCATCTGTTTTCAAAGCTCTGGAACACTCTGCGCTGGCAATTAATTACAAACTGGATTTAATGGTGAGCATATTTCTGGTTTTTGCTTTCAAGGATACTTTGAATCTACTGTTGTATCATTCTGTGGTAACCTACTAGTTGCCATCGTGTGGGGCAATTTTAATTCATGTGAAAATTAGAAAATGAATCGTGCAGATAAATACAGGCTGGCCAAGCATCTCATTTTTTAAAAGAAATGTTTACAGATTTAATTATTTTATTTGTAACTAAACTTATCTGAAAGGAACACTGAAGTTACCCAAAACTGGATCTGACTAAAAAGCAAACCTTGTCTGCAAATTTGTATTTACTATCAAAGTTAGATTTCAGTTGTTTTCATGACATGTGGTTTGATGGTAAAGTTGTCAATCCTGGGTTAACAGTTGGATTCAATGATCTTAGAGATCCTTTCCAATCTAATTATTCTATGACTAGAAAAGGGCAAATGTACCAGTCTTAAAAAAAAGCAAAAATTAGGATTTGGGGAAATGGCAGGTGGTCAGCCTTTCCTTGTTCCCTAAAAGATTATTACCAAATACTCCAAAAAGTTGTTTCTGTGTGCATGAAAAAACAAGAAAGTGGGAACAGTCAGAATTGATCCGTGGAGATTTTTAGATCCTGACTGGAAATGACCCTAAGCAGCCTGCTCTAATTTGACTTGCTTTGAGCAGAGAATGGGGCTCGGGACTTCCCAAGGTCCTTTCTGACCTGCGTGATTGTGTCACTGTAGTGTGTTGTACTGACAGCTGCAGAGTGGAAAATTTTTATGATATGAAAAATAGCTTTTCTTTTAGCAAAAAAGGTGAGAGGTGCCCTGTCTGCAAATGCACAGCAAGCTTCGTGTGCAGCTAATCTTAAGTTTGGTGGGGCTTCTGCATTAACAAGCATGAGAAGTGATGGTTGCTGAGCTCCAGTGCAGTGTTGAAATGTTAACAGACACAGCTCCCACTGTACTTATCTGCCTGTCCAAACCTCCTTTTAGTGTTTATGCCCAAAGGCTCTCAGTGTAATCCCATGCTCTGAAGGAACCGCTTAATCTGAATGATGAAATGTTGGTACTTCTTGAACTCATAAATATGCCTTTTCAATATGGTTGGCAAGGAAAATACAATTAACTCCAACTGTCAATAGTTTCTCTTTCCACCCTTGCAATATCATAGTGTCCTTTTAGTTGATCCTGTAATATTCTTCTAGTATAGAATAGCAACATTCAAAAGTAGTTATTTTTCTGTTGTATTTTTGATGCCTGCTGTAATGTGGAAAAAGTAGAAAATATTTGCTAGAAAGCAGTCCTGTCTGGGAAACTTTCAGCAGTCTCCTTGTCAGTTACATTTCTCTGCACACAGGTGAGCTCTGCCATTTCAGATAATCTCATTTTTATGGAGGATGAACTCTACATCAGGATGTGGTTAATTATGTTAATGTGAGGAAAAAGACTGGCAAAACCCAGAATCAGACTCTGATCTTTTGTGTCCCCAGTGCAGTACATCGTCCCCTCACTCCACTCTAGTGATGCCTCAGGAGCTGTGCTTTTTAATGGCACTAGAGATTCTAATGCTGTATTTCTAATAGGGCATAGGTAGTGAGTTTGTCTGCCTTTCTACCCAAGAGTCCCCAGGAACTCCTTTCTCACAGACAATGCAGATTTTTCCAGTCTCATAATAAGACTGGATAAGCTGTGGCACCCAAAAGCCAGGAAAGCAAACATCTTGGCTACATCCCGTTGGGATAACAAGATAAGGTCAGTGCCACTCTTTTTTTGGCCCTGGTTGCCATAGGAAGATAACCTGGGTTCACAGTTACAAAGCATTCTAGTAAGTCTGCCTGCCTGGAGGGTGCCAAACAGGGCTGTAGGCAGGCAGAACTCCTGAGCTATGTGCAAAGAAAGGGGCACAGATTGCTGCAATTAGAGCAAACACTCGGTCTTAAAAGCAGATACTGGGTCTTCAGTGAAGTTGTTACAGGTTTATTGGCAAATTCACTTGAAACTCTTAATAATTTCTCTTAATGCTTGATTATACACTGTCTGCTGCTCTTTCTGTGGAAGAAGAGACCATTTCATTGCATATTTTTCGTTACTAGTACATAGATTCAACAGAACTTGAACGTTCTACGGAAGCAGAGAACTCAGTGAAATATCACCAGGCATGGCACAAACTATGCAAAGCAGAGTAAGTGACCTTGGGCATTCTGTATCCCAAATGCAGACCATGATATTTATTTCATGTGATGAAAAATGCTTCAATAAATCAAATAATTTCTCAATGCATCCAAACTCTTGTTACTTACGTGAAAGGACAGGTTGCGTGGTTGGTGACAAGCTTCAGCAAATTAAAGTGTCAACCCATATCCTCAAACTCTGCCTAATATCTTTGGACAAGTTGTAGTTTTTAGGTTATTGGTTTAGGATTTGGGGTTTTTTTGTTGTTGTTTTGCTCTTTGAGATATCTAGACTTTCTTTACAATACAGGTCAGTTGACAAAGGTTTTTTGTTGTCGACATGCACCATAGTGAGAAGTGCTTGTAAATGCTAGTGACACTCTGCAGATGTCTCTGTTAAGAATGATTGCCATGATTTCAGCTGGTATTTTTAAAGAGATGTTGTTTCTTGTCTAGATGCATTTAATTTTTTTGGTATTAGACAATCTAAACTTTGGGTGTTAAGATTCTAAGTAGTGAATATGTAGCTAGTTTATTTGAGCAACATTTATTTAAGTGGTGGGAATTTCACTGTGAAGCGTGATATTGGTCAGATGAGAAGTGGGATGGGTAGATGAAACATATCTCCAAACTTAGAGTTCATTTCTTTGTGTTCTGAGTGGTCGTATAAAATATGCCTTTCATACATTGTGGTTGCTTAGTTATGATCTCAAAAATCTTCAAGTTGTATGGATTCCTTTGCTGGCTTGATTCTACATGTTGGTTCTTTTATATATGGCTGTCATTACAGTGGCATTCTGGTCCCAGGAGGTTTCGGAATTAGGGGAACAGAAGGCAAACTCCAAGCTATCTCCTGGGCAAGAACAAAGAAAAAACCTTTTCTTGGTAAGATCATTAGAGGAAGAAATTACTGTGTTTAGGAGATGTATAGCAAACTAATTGATTTGATTAAAAAAAAACAACCCAAACCCTCACATTAGGCAAGGATCCTGTCTTAGGGAAGTATATGTGATGTTGTGACTATCTGTCCTGTAAAGAATCCCCAGGATCATAGTTGTGTACATGTGTCTGCTGTTTAAGGAAGGAAAAAAGACAATCCCTACTGCAAAGGTTTAATTTGCTATGTACAAATGTCGCTGTTGTGCCTGGGCCGGAGATTACTGTGGCATCCAGAATTCAGGAGAACAGAATTATTTATTAATATACAGATGGGTTTTTATTTGTTAGTTTGCTTAATGTTTGTTTGAATGGCAGAAAGTTATTGGACCTCTGACCAACCACCCATCAGGGTGACTGGTCAGTCCACACAACACCCATTTCAAAATATTTTTCTCAGAGTATCATAACAATCCTTTGGTAAAAACAGCAGGTGTAAAGATAGAGAAATAGTTTACAAAATCCCTTAACAGTGTTTTTCATAGTTTCTGTGAGAAACATAAAGTTTTCACAGAATGCAGCAGAAAGCTGTAAAATTCCTCTGCTAAAGCTTTTCAGTGTCCACATACAAAAATGGAGTCTTTGCTTCTCATTGTAATTAAATCAGTATAATTCTCTTTATTAAACAGTGTGCAGAAAACACAGGTATCTTTGGACCACTTTTGCTATATTAAGTGTTTTTTTTGATTTACTAGTTTATGTTATGGGAAAGTCTAAAGATGTCATCTGTAAGCTATATATGGCCTATAAGCTAAGTGCTGTTTGTGTAAGTGCCTCTGAGGCTTTGCTCCCTACTCCACATTTCTTACTTTTTTTTCAAGTGTCTCAGTAGTTGCCAAAGCAAAGTTTGAGTCTGGATATACCCAGGCTTTCAGCTTCTGCTTGTCTTTGCAGTAATTATTGGTAAAATAGATGAGAGAAAAAAATATCTTTGAAAGGGCTTAAAGCACATAATTGTGTCACATGTATTTATAGTGTGCCAAGTTTGAAGTGTGAGTTTTACATTGAGCAGCCACTTTTGGTTTAACTTTTTGTAAGTCTGTGTATATGCAATGAATACTGAGATTTCAAAGCGGTCAAATTTAAGACAGAACAGCAAGTACTTAGTCAGTCCTACTCTTTGTCCTGGTAAATTCTGGAGTTTTTGTTTTCCCTTCTAGGAGTTTGCCTGGGAATGCAGTTAGCAGTTGTGGAATTTGCAAGAAACTGTTTGAATTGGGAAGGTAAGCTCAGTATGCTAGTGTGAATATGATTTGTTTAGAAGACTTTTTATTCTCTATGTGAAATATATGTCTATTACTAGAACTGTTTACAGATCCTGTGATTGTTAGATACTTAGCTCTTGCAGCAAGATCATTTTCAGCTAAGTACCCTGTGCTACCTCTCTGTGCAAGAGAGTAAGAACTCTTTGTTATGCAGATTGCTTGAAACCTGCTTCTTGATCTAAAGAGTGTAGAAGAAAGTGTGCTTAGAGTTCACCTCTGTAGTCTCTTTCTGAAATGTGCAGGTGGTGAAGAGTAAAAGTGAGAAGTGGTTTTCTCACTTGCCTTCCTTTCCTAGAGTAGCCAAACAAGAGCCATTGCAGTAGTAGTGTGAAGAGATTTAAATTATCAATGAAATTCTAATACTAAGAGCTGAGAGGAAAGTGTTTTGGAAAGCAGGAAAGGGAACATATGTGTATGAGGTCATATGCTTCCTGTGGTTGCTTCGGAAGTGGTGCAGAATGCGTTTCAATACATGAGATTGTAACATAAATGTGGACAAGCCCTGAAATGCCACAGAGTTATGAGTTTGTAGTGTCTGTAGAGCAAATGTACTGTGTTTACTTTGAACTTCTATTCCAGATGCAAATTCTACAGAATTTGACCCAGACACAAAAAACCCCGTTGTAAGTACTGTTTTTTTCCTGCATGTGTTTTGTGAACATACATCTTTGTTAAAAAGGGAGTTACCTCTGTGTTAGTTAAAATCTATCTATATTTTTATGTGGTAGGACATGAAGTGTTATCTGCTGACCTTACTCAATATTGTTTAAAAAGGTATTTTCTTTTGATAGTCTCTTTCCATTGCCTATTTGCTTCTGTGAATTGCCTTAGCTTTATTTTTGTAATTTTTCGAATAGTTTCCTTGTCTGTAAACTCATGCTGGGAGTAGACAATAATGATTAGGTTGGCTTTACTAGGGAATAAAATATAAAAGGGAGCTGAAAAGTGTAGCACAAAGCTATTACCAAAAAAAAAAATTATATGACAAGATAAGGATTAAATGGAATGGGTTAAAAAATTCTTATATTTTCTTTATATATATGGTATAAATAACCACTACACCCCTCCCCCTATGCATCTTATGGTCCTCCTTTTGACAAAAATTTCAGTGCCCCAGGTATGGTGGGGCTCTCTGCATCATAGGCTGATGGTAGGATTTTAGAGTGGATTTCATCACATTACTAATGTAGTAAAACTTCAAAGTGATCAGTGAAAGAGGGTTTTTAAGAAAATGAAAAAGAACAGAAATAAATATGAGAAATAAAGCAGTTGTCTTGGTGTGAGATGTAAACATTAGCTCTAGTGACAAATTAGGTGATTTGCTCACAGTGACTTACTGTTTCTGTATGAATTTCCTTCAAAAGAATTTTGTTGGGATTTGCAAGTAAAAGATACTTTTTTTCATGTCTGCTTAGTCTGAAATGTGCAAATAGGAGGGTTTTCAGAGCATTTGCCCTGTTTTTCAAAGTTGCTTAATTGCATAGAAAAGATAATCTAGTCTGAACTTTTGAAGGTAAATTAAAGACCTTCAGTTTCAGTGTGAGACTTGCTGCTAAAACTTGGTGGTGTTTGGAGAAGTCCTCAGGTGAGTCAGGGTAAACTTTTCTTTTGGGATCAAATTTGTGGCCTTGCCATAGATAGAGGTCTCTTCCTTCCTCCTTGAATGTGTGCAAACATGTACTCTTTCACTGCAGGGGTCAATTTCATAATAGCAATATGTTGTAAAATGTGGAAGATGTTGAAAGCTTCCTGTAAAATTTTAGGTTGTAAGAAAGGAGAACCAGAAGACTGATTCTGGGGCATCCTTGTTTCTAGAGCTTTTTGAGTGCCAGTTTTATTTAATTGTATTTGGGTGATTTGCAGTTTGCATTCAAGGGCAAGTAAGGTAGATATGTTAAAGAGAAAATTATGTTGACATAAAGTTAAGAAAATAATGGAACGAATGTATGTCTCATAGAAAATTAATATATTGTTTACAATGGAAGTATTATCACTGCAGTATGTATAATGCATATTCTGTTTTTCTGAGCTACATTAAGGTTCTGAAATTGGTTATTGACAATCATATTTCAGCATCTTAATCTGATCTTTGACACCTCAGTTCTGGACAAGAAACAGATGTAAATCATTCCAAGTGGGAGATTTGCAATACCAATAATTACAGCTGCTAAATAATCTGCCTTAGCAGAGTCCATCTTGTGCTGAAAGCTGTTCAGATATTCTATATAATCAATAAAAACAGTTGGGAGAGAAGCAGATTACTGAAGCTTGTGAACTGCCAAGCTGATATGTACGTAGATGTTTCATTATCCAAGAAAGTTAACTGGAATATATCAGCATTGATAATATCTTGTGATGCCACTGTGTGCTAACTTAGGACTGAAGCAGTGTACTTTTCTTTTGGTTTCTCCTCCTTTGGAAACTAAAGAGGGAGAAGAAAGGTGCTGGTGAGGCAGTAGTTATATTTCCTTTCATTTTTTAAAAAGGAGACAAAACTTGAAACATAGTTTGACAGGGGAGCTGAGTGGCATCGTAAAATACGCAGCTACTTACATTGCTTCTTAATTTGCTAAGCATTCAGATAGTCAGAACTGTACTACTGAAGTTGATAGTTTCATCTAAAGTACTTAGAAAATATTTTGGTCTCCTTTGTTTCTCTTTGTTGTCTGCGTCTATGGAAATTTGAACCTTTTTGTTGCAAGTAAAAACTACAGTTATGAAATACTCACGTAAGTCAGTATTACACAGAACCACAGAATATTTAGGTTGGAAAAGACCTCCAAGATCATCAAGTCCAACCTTAAACCAAATACCACCTTGTCAACTAGACCATGGCCCTAAGTACCATGTACAGCCATGTCTTGAACACTTCCAGAGATGATGACCCCACCATGTCCCTGGGCAGCCCCTTCCAATGCTTAACAACCCTTTCAGTGAAGAAATTATTCCCGATTTCCAACCTGAACCTCCTGTGGCACAGCTTGAGGCCATTTCCTCTCATCCTGTCGCTGGCTGCCTGAGAGAAGAGCCTGATCTCCATCTGGCGACGACCTCCTGTCAGGCAGTTGTAGAGAGTGATAAGGTCACCCCTGAGCCTCCTTTTCTCCGGGATAAACACCAGCTCCCTCAGCAGCTCCACATCAGACTTGTGCTCCAGACCCTTCATCAGCTTTCTTGCCCTTTTCTGGGCATGCTCTAGCACCTCAATGTCCTTTCCCCAGGGTAGCTTTCCAGCCACTCTTCCCCAAGCCTGGAGCATTACCCTAGTTCAGTAGGGAAAATGAGGGAGGTATGTGAGCTCTGAGCACAGCCCAAGTTCTTGTTCTCATCTTGGTTGATTATTTGCTGTTGATTATTTGATGTTCCCATTATGTATTTTTAAGGTTTCTGCTTTACTTTCTAGCCTTTATAAAATTTTTAGTATTCTTTGCAGGAGAGTGGCTGTTCAGAAAAGTAACACATTTGCTTGAGTGTAGAGCTTGGTATGAATTTTCTCATGCAAATGGTAATTTCAAAAATAACTCATTTAAAAGGGAAACTGTATAGTCTGAACTGCTAGTGAAGTGGATTCACTGGATTCATGAAGAGTTATTTGTTTTGTTCCATTTCCTTCATCTTCCTCTACTATTAAACTTGGATTTTTTTTTTTTAATGATCCTTTAAATTATATTTTGTCAATTTTTTTGCAACTGCATCTAATACTGTTCTGGAAGAAAAAAAGACTCCTTCTAGAAATAATTTTCCTTTTTTTTTTCCTTTGATTTAAAAAAGCTAATTTTAATTGTGACTGTTGTTCTTCCTGACCAGTTACACCTTGTATAATATCATGAACCTGAACTTACTGCACTGGGTAAAATAACTGCATTTTCTATATATTCAAGAAATTGTGTAGAAGTATATTTTGCCAGTAGGTGACACTCGTAAGACATGTGAGTTTCCTGGTGTCCATGTTTCCTATTCAGGATGTCAGTAACCTGATTGAATTCCAAAATTTCTAAGGTTGTCTAAGAGATGAAAAGGAACGTATGTCTCACACATGCAAAAGCACCTCTTAAAATTCTGTGATTGTACTTAGGTGTTTGTGTAAAGTCGCTAGCGGAGCTTAGTTAGCATAATGTGCGTGTAGTGTATTTACTTTTGAAATCATAGCATGTTGTTAATTTAGAATATTTTCATAAACCAGAAAAAAAGTAATAAATATGATTTTATTTCCTCCAAGAAATAATACATTTCGACAACTAAAGGGCTTTTGTAAAAGAATGGCCTGGGAGCATGTTAGGACATTCATAGCATGTTTAAAGATAATATGTTTTAAGGCTTCTAGTCATGCATCACTGGTGTGGAGTACTTTATTTCTCATTTCATGGAGGAGAAATTCAGGAATAGGAACCACAGTAGTATGGGATTTTGAATGCACTTGACAGGCTTTGTAATTAAGCTGAGTCTTTAAGTCCTTAAGTAACTCTGAGATCTAAGTGATTTATCAAGATAATGGATGATGTTGGTGTTAAAATTCAGACCAAAATTCGTGCCTAATCCACTGATTACTTGTCTTCAAAATGTCCATTATTCATATTTCTCTTTCAGTAATTTTTTCTTGAAGTAGATGATAATGCCCATGAATCACATGTGTGAAAACACATCTGTTACAGGAATCATGCAATGAAAAGGTTAAGACTGCACCAAATAAAGCTAATGAATTTTAGCTACAACAACAGTTTGTAGATATACTTATGTGTTCCCGTTTACAGAGTCATAACAAAAAAAGTACATACTTATGTAAATATAATTTAAAATGATAACTGCAACATTAGATGTTCATACTTGGCATTGTTACATTGCTATTGAAAATAAGTACTTCATTTTCTAAAGATTTGAACTGCTTGTTCTATTCGTCTTTTGTGAATGATTAAACTGAACTGGGAGGAGAATTGGATAGTATACACTAGGGAACACTCCTGAGGTGGAATGCTGCACCTTTCTGATTGTGTGTTTTAGAAACTGTGTGATTTGAATTTCTCTAGAGGTCCAAATAATAGCCCGGGTAAAGCAGGATTTGTTAAATAACATCTCAAATGTAGCGTGAAATAGAAACAGTAGTTCTGAACTAGTTGGAAGGCATTTTAGCTGGAATGTGTGGCTGGTGACTGTGGAGGAAACACAATACAGACATACTGTGTTATCTGTTAAATCCTTTATTCCATATGCTTTAAAATAATAACAAATCTGTGGGTTTAGATGTATGCGTAATGTAAACAAATGCCAGGCTCTTCTTCAAAGCAGTGATACTCGTTCTTGCAGATGCCTCACTGTCCTGTACTAGTTATCCTTTTTACAATCATCATAAACTCATCAAAGCTGACAGATCCATCCTTATTTTTGTCCAACGATTTAATTATGTTATCAAGTGAGAATTGATCCTGTTTTTATAGGACAAGAATTAAAGAAAAAAAAAGAATGAAATAATTAGATCACCATCAGCATTTTTATGAAGAATGTTGCCAAGAGGTGACGCAGTCAATAACAGTCAGTGTTACTTGAAGGTGTTACTGCTGGTGTTGTATTTACTAGTTTGACTGGTTAAACTAGTAGGACAGTGTCTGCTCTTGCCTGCCAAAAATGTTAACAAAGATATATAACCATTTGAGAAATATGAAGTATTACTCAGATGGGTTACTTCAGTCTTCTGGGTAAATCTGGAATATGGGGAACGGGGCAGGTGAAATAGCTGCAGCAGGTACATAATCACCAGTAAAAATTAATATGCATACCACCTACTCCTTTATTAGATACTAAATTAGAAACGTATTACTACTTTCTTTATGCATTGGGCCAGGATCTGAGGGTCTCTTTCCCTGCCTTTTCCCCCTCTTTAGTAGGAATACTGTAGTCACTGTTGAAAAAAATCTTGCTAATGTATTACATCTAGTTTAGATTATTAGCTTCTTTTATTTGTTGTAAGAGTGCATGTAGCATCCTGATGCAGTGAATATTCTGATAACAACCCTGATCAGGCTAATTAAATAATAGAAACCAAATCTGGAGTTATAATTTAAGTTCTTAGAATGTTTTCTTTTTTTCATACCGTGTATCTCTGCATGTTTTGTAACATCCTGTTATGTTTTGATATTGATTTATTATGGTGCCATGAATGTCTGCAAACAGACTCATTGCTTGAAAACGTCTGAGGTCCAGATAGAAAACATCAGTATTGCTTTTTCTGAACAGTTCCATTTCCACATATCTGGGAAAATGGGTATGATGCTGAATTGTCTTCAGCTAATATAAAAAGCATTATATTTCTGAATTTGCCATCACATTTCTATTAATTTTTGGCAATTAATTTCTAAGCTGTCTTTTAAGGGAAAGAAAAAGCCCTTTGTGTTTTATTAGGGTTTTTTGGGGAGTCTGTTGTTAATAAGCCATTTCATGTTAATTGAAATGACTAAATTGGATTACTGTAGTTCTCAAAGTACTGTATTTTTCTATGCAAGTGCCGCTTATTTTAGACCTACAGCAAAAATTGCTTTTGTGAGATATCCAAAACACAGTATATAAAGATTTGTCTAGCATAAGAATCTAAATTGAGTCCTAATGCAGCTCAGGAAAGATTTGGCAGAAAATATATATAAAATCAGAACATAGATTTTTTTTCTAGCTAGAGGAAATGGGTATTTCGCTCTCTAGCTTGGTGGCATCTTTTTTCTTTACTTGGCATCGTTCTGGAATGGCAAAACTTCTTTTATTTTGTGGTGGTGGTAATTTAACCTAGATAGAAATTGGCTGAGGTCTCTTGTGTTCTACTGTTTTAGTTGTTTTATAGATTTTTTTCCTATATATTTTCTAGATTCAAGATTAATTATTGAGACTGAAATGAAAAATATTTTACAAGATTCAGGTACAATATTTCAGGTGAGATTTGGCTTGCATTAAAAATACCAACAAAAAACCAAACCCCAGCAGAACAGCTTCTTAGATTTTTTGCATTTTGTTTCATAGGACTTTGTTATAAACTCTGTGTTCAAATACCTGTTTGGAGCTACTGTTCATTAATGTAAATGAAGTTTTATAAGCCAAACCTTATTTAAGAATTATTTATGGATTTAGTGAAACCATTTGGGCACAGTAATCTGCCCTGAACATCACTGCCTTTCCTTTTTCTTGTGCGTTTCATGGATGCACATTGAATACAGTGAGAGAGAAACTTACCTTCAGGTACTGTGCGAATTGATTCTGAAGGAGATTCTTCAGCCCATCAATGGACAGTGCACTGGTGCTGCCCTCCTTTAAAGCATACTGAGTGAAATACTTCAGAAGGTTTTCATTGAGTAAATGTTCCATGTTTCTCAGATGTTGTCTTGAAGAATAACTGCAAACAAAGCAGACAATAACAATCAGAATTTGATATATATCTGATCTCTCTTCATTGTTTAATTAACCATTTAATGAGTAATGCTTAACCTAGATGAAAAGAGTTGTTTGGTTTTTTTTCCGCTGTAAAATTGATCAACTTTCCTAAGAAAGGAAATTATCTAAGTTAGGTTTAAGGATTTGAAAGACCCAATATATTTGGGTTATGCTTACCTCACTCAGAGTCCGGAGCTTTCAGATGTATCCAGCAGTGAGAGTCTCAGATTGGGGCAACCTTTATAGTTGCTTGCATGCTCCACCCTAATTATGAAACTAGCATGTGTCATTGAGTCAGTGCACTAGTTATTGTTTTTTCAGTAGTCAAAGGAATTGGGTACTTTAGCAGTAGAAATTAGTAATACTTTTTTTATCTCTGATATGTGTCATCATCCTGCACTGCACTTGATGTATATTTACTTGGTCTTTATAGGTGATACGGAAGAGGTTTTCTTGCTTGAATTTGTGTACTCTTCACTTCAAGATGAACTACACTCAAAGAAGTGTGAAAAAGACTCCTATGGGGATATGTATAGTATTTGTTATTACAGTGGCCTTTTGGAAAATGGCAAATAGAAGTTTTTTTTTCCTTAAATATCCAGATATGTAAATAAAATATTAAGAAGCTACTCACTCTTTGTGTGAGTAGATAAACACACTTCTCCAAATATTGTGCTATTTCTTAGCACTGGAAAGAGATTAATTTCTTCTGGAATAAAATTCTGGTTGCTAGTGTTAAGAATCAAAACATTCCATGATGTGAGTGGAAAAAAACTAAAGTGTTATAAATGAGAAAGTTGAATGTAAGGTTCTGAAAAACAGTCCCTTCTCGGGAACACCTTTATAACTGAGTATAGTGTTCTGCAGGTTCTGAATGTTCCATTCCAAATGTTCCAATGCTTTTATCATGTTCCATTGATGCTCTGTGGGACATCCTGGAGTTGATAATCAGCCTGTGGTTGATGCTTCATGACCCAACACTGTTAATTTTGCAACTGCTGAGTTGCTAGCTCTGGCTGTGGTTTCTACTTGTGGTTTCTAATCTGCCTGCTGTCTGTTGCTGTAATTTTTTTTTGTGCTTGGCTCCAGACACACTGACTAGATTTTTCACCCTGTCCATCACTTCTTGAGAATCAGTTGTCATTGCATCACTTACACCTCTAAACCAAGAGCTTTGTGAGCCTGTAGGAGATGAAAGGGATGTTTTTGGAACTACAGGTGTATGGGTGTAGGATTCCATAATAAGAGGTTTACTGAGAAGACCAGGCAAACTTTGGTACATGAATTACGTAGATATACACCTTGCATTAGCAACCCGTTTGAATGTGCTTGTAGTCTCTTCCACATGTCAGAAGAGTATCAGAAGAGTCCCTTGAGATCATGTAATTAATTCTTTCCTTTTGTGTGGGCGGGGTCACCAGTATTTGTGCTGGATGTCTGCTGAACTTACTCTTAAGTGCCTTAAATAATGGGAAATCTGCAACCTCCTTATCTGGTGTACTCCTTGTGGGTTTTGTTAGACTGTATTACTGTATGTCCCCAAGCCTTGCTGCACTTAAGCCCTTTGATTCTCCTGTCTCCACAGATAGGCAGAACAGACCTATCATCTCCTTCTTAAAATGGCCTTTGACGTCAGTGAAATTCCCTGTCCTCCTTTTTTTTTGATTCAGAAATCCTTGCTAGTTTAGTCTTCCTTTGTGAGTCCTGCTACTTAGATGTAGTAATTTCTTCTTGACTTTCTTCACTTGGTTCCCATTCTGCCTGAGATGCCACGTCCAAAGTTGTACCACTTGTTTACCACTCTGGATGCTCATGGTATTGCACATTTAAATAGTTCCAGAGGCACTTGGTTGATGAGGACAATCTCTGTTATTTTACAGGGAGGTGTCCAGCTACAGGTTTTTAACAGTGGAAGACTTTTTCAAAGTTTCTTGACACTTAATTTCAAGATTGTGGAGAGGACAAATACACTGATTTCATATTCATTGCAAAAGCTTGGCATTAGCTTGAGGTTCACAGAACTGGGGCAAGGCATCCCCCAGTATCTGTCCAGTCCAGTTGAGGGACAAGGCTGGAAATACACTTTCTCCTGTGGTTGCTTTTTGGCTCTACAGAAATTCAGGAGCTCCTGCTGTCTATACTAACAGAACCTCTCCTGCTGCTATGGGATATGGGAGTATCAGTGCAAGCAGGTGTGAGGCTCTTGGCCTGGAATGCATTGTATGGGTTAGAGTGAGTCCCATACACCAAACTGGGTCATGAACTCTGTGGTCATTCGTGACAATAAGATAATCATAAGTCCTTTTGTCTTCTTTTTCTTTCTGCCAACAAAATGAAAAATAAATATCTGTCTCCTTTCATCCTCTTTTCCACCTTTGGTAGGTGGTGAAATTTTAGTAGTGTTGCTAATTCCAGGTGATCTACTAATTCCTCCCTGCAGCTCCTGTCTGGTAGCCTCACCATCCTTACTGCTTTATCCATTTTGGAAGCAGTACCGGCAAGCTGGTGTGCCTGATCTGTATTGTTCACATTACAGTATTTGCAAGATTTGTTTTGAGTATTCAAAGGACTTCTCTTTGTACCTAAGGCACCTCCCTGAGTATAAAACGTAATAATAAGATGCTTAGTGGTATGGAAAAGCTGCATTTTGAGGGATCACAACTCAGGGAATTCAGCACATTAGCCTTGTTAGTTTACTAAGGGTTCATTAAAGAACACCACCTAATTGCAAAATAGCGTAACCAGTTTGACTGAAACATCTCCTCATGAGAGACCAGCGTCTGGAAATTTGGGCGATTTCTGCAAGAGTCGTGTGCCAAATCTGGGGATGAATCCAGTGTCCTCAGATCAGCTTTATTCACAAGGCACTGTAATCTATGAGGCTATTTGAATGAGAGACTGGTGCAACTGGGATCTGGAGTTTGATCTCCCGACTCTCTGTCCTCTTCATTCTCGTTTAGCCTGCAGTGCCCTCCTCCAATAGTTTGTGTGGCATCTCTGAACTCTGTATTGGAATCAGCCACTGAACGCAGTTTAACAGGCCCCAGTACATTGTCTTTTCCAGAAGAATTTGAACAAAAGTAGGGGAAGATAGTATGTTACTGTTGCCGCTGTTAGATGATGTGTGACTAGCAAACAGCAGCATTTATCTACACTAAGGAACAGCACTTGGAGCTTTGAAGTCTGTGGAAGCTGACTTCCAGTGTAGAAGCAGCGATCCAGCTTCGGTTACAGTGCCTTGCTGCTCTTTCTTGCATGTGTGAAAATATATCATTCCTTCATGTATGAAAATGTATCATTCCATGACATAATTCAATTGGGTTTGCCCTGGGCTAGAGAAGTCATATTAGTAAGCACAATATCTTTTTGGAATTGACATTTTTATTTTAGCTTAGATACAAAGCCATTAGCAAAAAGAGGACTAAGTGGGTGATGTCTTGTAAGTTTGTTTAGGGATGCACATCACATGTCCCTGCGATGGTTGTGTGTCATTTTCTTTCAGTGATGGTGTGTGCAGATTCATATTCACTCAAAACTGGCTATTGGTGAATATTTCCCTAGTAAACTGGTTTGCTGGCATATTTGGAGCAAGCAATTCCAGTCACATTGAAGAGTAAAGGAACACAAGCTGCAGGGATGACTGAAGTTTGGGCACCACCGCTAGTGGTAGGAGGGGTGAAGTTTATGGCATCACAGTCATGTGTATTTAATGATAGATTAAATGGGATGGTAATTCAGGTGCTGTCTCTTTTGCCCTTGTCGCATCCTTCCTGCCACCATTGACAGCTGAATGTTATGTGAATCTGTGCTCATTGTTTACCTTGACGTGCTGGGATATAAATTGGGTTGGTCTGCAAGTGGATTTCTATGCCATTCATTGACACTGTTGGAAGGGACAAGGCACCCTGCACAGGGGTGGGGCTGTCACTTGATTTGTCAACTATCTCAAATCATCCTGTTTAATCCCCTGGTAATGGGTTAACGCCCTAACCCTCCAGTATTTTTCCACCTTCTTTGGTATATTTTATTGTAGCAGCACCAGGCTTGCTTGTATGTGAGCCCAGCTACTTTAAAGCTAGTTGAAGAATCTCTGTGAGGTTTATGTTACAGCCTGGCCACGTATTGAAACGTCTGCTGTCACAGTGAAGTTTGCTGTAATGGAGAACATACCTTTGTGGATGTTGAGCACTTGAAAGAGTAGGAAGCGGCTTTGTGCTTAGTGTTTGCTTAGTTCTACTTATATAGTGCTTGTGCATCATCTCAAGCTTACAGACATCTTTGCTTATTTTCTGTAGTGGGAGAAAGATGATGGAACAATTAAAGTAAATTGGGCTGGATTAGGGACTCTGTGGAACATATGAGTCCTATCTGATTTGCAAAGAAATCTTGCACAGGTGTCAAATAATTTTGGTTTCTTTTTGAGTAAAAAAGCAGAGCAGAATTTGTATAGAACTAGTGCTAGTATAAAGAATGTACATGTGTCTGTGCCTGTGTAAATTACCAATCCCCATGCTGTGTCTGAAGTTAAACATGGCATACACTGTACTGTAGATAATTTGCAAATAATGAAAGGCATGGAGATGGAGATGTCTGCTGCTACCACGGTGTGTGTTCATTTCAGCTCTAAGAGCTTTGGTGAGTTTTGCAGAGAATCAGTCCTGCAACTGCAGTCATCTTCAGACATTCTTGACCTGTCTGCAAAAAGAAAAAGGCTTTAAAGTTGGGATACTGAGAACCAGTATTATTAACCCATATTAACATATGGGTAACTTTTGCAAGATTTGTGGTGGCTGGCAGATGTGGGAACTAGCTCTGTAGTGCAAATAGGGGAGTTGTGATAGTGTGTACTGCAAACAGGGGAGTTGAGTTTTCAGTGTTGTAGTTGGTTCTTACTGTTAGGCTAGGAGGAGACAAAGGACTGACTGAGAGAAAAAGAACATCCAGTGAACAAACTTTTTGAAAAAGATCAAATAATTACGGGTGAGAAGTTCAGCAAACTGCATTACAGCCATTGTAGAGAACATGGCGTTGCTTTGAGGGATGAAACTGTTAGATGGAATTTGGGGATGAGTTGTAAAATCCTTTATGTGTCACAGGTGATGCATTCCCTCTGTTAAAATTGTCATTGTTTGTAAAACCTGTAGTGGTGGCGTGTAAAAGGGTTGTCTCATCTCACAAATTAAACTTGAGCTATATGGGTTATCCTGACAAGAGTCTCTTGCAGGCCCTCCCTTGTGACATATACCTAATGAGATGTTGAAGGTGTCTCCCTAAACAGGACTGGGTGCGACTGCTACGGGGATGAATGATTTAATAAGATGCATTGTTTGTAGTCAGCTCTAAATCTAGAATGTGTTATTCATTGTAGCTATATGTGTCAGCTGTTGCTGCCATACGTACACATCTGGCAGACTAATTTATTGCTGAAACTCCCTGTGAGGTAGATATTCTATATTGCACAAGATAGTTTTGAGGGAGAATGTGTTTCAATAAGAGGTTTTATCCTTCCGTTTTGTGAACCTTGACTCGTGCAGCAGTGCAATATGGTTGTTACTGCCACAGCTGAAATTTACAGTTATATAGTTGCTAAAACCCTAAACCTTTTTGTTCCATACTAAACTTGGATTTGTTTTTCGAAATTCTGTAGGGTGATCAAAAATGTGTAAATCTCCATTCCAGCAAAACAGACATGGATTTATGGAGGAGTGACTTTGTTTGAGTTTCAGGTAGGGCAAAGTAATAACTAAGGTAATGATGTACAAGAGGCACTAGTGAGTTTGTTATTTCTGTGGTAAGATTAGGTCTTTTCTCAGCTGTCCTTTGACACTGGAGATGCCTGAAGTCTCTAGATGTCACAGCTTTATCTAAAAACCTTTCTTCATCCTGAACCAAAAATCAATGAGGAGAGTTGGAATCAAGTTTGTAATTCATTTTCGAAGCGTTGTTGTTGTTCTCAACAATGCAAACCTGATGGACTGTTCAAAAGAAGTCTAGAGGTGCATCTAATAAGGCACATGGGCACATAATTTAGGGATTACATGACACTGAGATGCCTAATCTCAAAAGCGGAAATGTACTGCTGAGAAATTCCCTTGCCCAGCATATTTTTTAGCTAGAAATAGTTATAATCTGTTTTCATGTGAGTCCAGGACTACTGTCCGTCAATGTAATAATCCTACTGGTGAGTCAGCGATGTCGTATCTGGTTGTCTTGATCCTGGAAGGGTGTAATCCATTTTGTATTCTTAGAATTTATTTAAAATTATTTGACAGACAGGAGTCTGATACCATATGAGTTTGTGTAGCTTCCTTATAAAGCCTACAGCTTGAGATTACGGTATGGTGACATGATAGGAGCCTCTTGATTTGCTTTTTGTGCATGTGGGAAAGGTGGGGAATCCTGGGTTCTGGCTTCTCTAAAAGAATTTTGGCTTTCTATTAAACAGCAGAAGCTGGGAGCATGAGTATTCTGGTGTTTTGACCCCATGGACCAGCATGCACTCCTCTGTGGATGTACACTGGGTAGGAACAGGGGGCTCTCAGCACGGTTAACAATGTTCAAGCCCCTAGAAATCAGTGATTGAGGTCTTTTATCAGAATTGTGTTGCAGTGACCTTTTACGTCCCTGTGACCCTGCTGAAGCTGTGCTGGCTTTGCTGCTGAAGTGGAAGGGAATTACTGAGATAGTGCCAAAATACTGAGCTAAAGGTGCTAGATAATGACCACCTACATTCCTCCAGGAAAAGGTAAGTCTGGGAAAACAGCAGCAACCATGAGAGGTGCCCTTTAGGGAGAAAGAAATGGAGGTCATTTTTCAGTAGAAACATCTGAATCTCTGTTCAATTTCTTCACCTTCAGCACTGTGTACCTGGATGGTCAGCCTTGCTGGCCTGATCAGACTCAGCAGCAGAAAATGCAAAGGCAGGGGGATAAATAGGACAGTGTTAAGGACTGTGGAGCTCTCTCTGATTCTAAGAAAGAGGTGCTTATTCTCAGTCAGAAGTCTGCAAATGAGCCATGCCATGTAAAATCATATTATTAGTGGTATTGTGGGGTATGTTTCATTACCAATGGGAAACATAACAAAAATGATGCTACAAAGTAATGGCTTTACCTTTGGCATAGAAATCTCTCCTTTGTTAGCATTTTGCTGTATCAGTATCTAGATATAATAGATGTTTGCTAAATTATTTCCAAAGGAAAACTGTCAAAATTATGATTAATAACTTTCAGGTTTCTCTGATATGGGAATTTAGGACAACAGAAGCAAGAAGCTGCTTGAAAAGTCTCCCTTCATCCTCTGTTTTGACCAAGTAAGAGTGGGATATGAGGGAAAATCGAAGAAATTAGAGGGACTAATGAGGCTTATGAGAAAAGTAGCAGTTGTCTAACTAACAGTATAGAGCAATCAGTTTTCGAACTATTTTATAAGTGATTATGGCCTATTGAAAGAAATTAAGCTATTGCTACTTACAGAAATTGTGATCAAGAAAGGATAGTGCTTGTATACCTAGCTTAATTTTAGGTTTTGTAATTAGCCAATTTGATTATTAAATCAAAACCAAATTATGGTAAGTTCAATAAGTAACAGCAGTAGCAGTTTGGAATTTCTCAGTTTACACAAATGCATCAAGTGAGGAATTTATAAACATCTGTAAACCAGAACTTTGAAGAAGTAAATTTGCATTTTGTTGTGAACTGAAATTAACAAATTATCCACCTCAGCCATAACTCACTTCTCAGCTGTGCTAGTGAGCAAACCAACTATCAATTAAGTTGAATTTACCTTAAAGCCAGTTTCATTTATTTTAGGTTAGTGACTAGTCTTTCCTTCAACACAAAAGGACTTTGCTTTTTTTTTGTTTGTTTGTTTGCTTTGTTTTGTTTTTGTTTTTTGTTTTTTGTTTTTTTGTTTTTTGTTTTTTGTTTTTTGTTTTTTGTTCCTGTAATACGCAGGAGTTCACAGCTAAGATGTAGCAAATTGGAATCTTAAGTAATTTCTTAGGATTCAGTATCAGGAGTGTAGAGAATTTTATAAGAAAGTTTTAAGTGTCTTCATCTTGTAAGGCTGTGCACCAGATGCCGTGTGGAGCTCAGCCTTAAGGGTGGCATCAGTTTGGACAGACCTGTGTAACCCCAAGATACCTGTGCATGCTATGCCAAAAAAGAAGAAACATTAGTTTTCCTCTGAGACATTACTAAAGTCTATTTTTCCCAGCACCTCTGCACAGTCACCTTCTATTGCCCGTTGGATCCTAGTATTAAAAATCCCTAATATCTAGCTGTGAAGAATCTGGAATTATAAATTTGAAAATAATGAAAATATATGTCTAAAGACTCCTGGTGATTATTGCATTGCAGCTGAAAGGTAATACATATTTGTTAGCTGTGGCTTCCACTGGCACTGTCATTTGGCCTGACTAATTAGGGAGAGCCCGTGTCGGCTGCACATCAGAGACGTAACTTGCCATGAAACTGTTAACTTTGGTTTTCACTGATGAGAAGGAAGTCCAACAGTTGCCCAAGAGCCTGGGAAAAATACCAAAACCTCAGTATTGCTCAATCTGTAAAATAAAAATTAGTTTTGACAAATCACAGCAGACATGCTGCGTCTGCAAACGACACAGATCAGTGACAGTGCTTTCTTGCACAGCTTGACTTTGTGCACAACTTTTTTGTCTTGTGGCAAAGAAATATTCTAATCTTTCTCAGAATAATCCGTTTTAAGGAGAGATAATTAGAGTTCTTGCAAGGTTTGTATTGTCTTGCTCTTTCTTTCACTGTGAATGTGGAATTGTAAGTGATACTATAAAGAAACGATAGAAATTCACTAATACAAAGTAAATGATCATTTTTGAGATTTAGTATCACTAACACCATTATGTGGTGAATATATTTATATTATCACCTTCTCTCCCAACTTAACTCACTTTTACCTGCATTTTCTGAGCTGAAACTTAAGTAATGAGACATTTAATCATATCTGTCTTCTTGGAGAAATTAGAGAGCCAGTACTTAAACAAATAACTGAAAATGTTTCTAAAAATCCTTTTGTCAGTGACCTTATTTTCTTCGTTTCGCCACGTACTTGCAAACTTAGCAAAACCTGAAGGTCAAGGGACAAATAGCACTGGGAGGACCTTTATTTGAGATAAGGAATTAAAAGGAGAGAACCTTGCTTTTCTCTTAGAACCTAGATGGAGCTGATGAAATACATTTGTGAACTAAGCACACCTATGATTATATCACAGGAAGGCACTGTGTGTGGTGTTCTACAGTGCATATTATGGTATCACCTTTACTTTAAAAAGAGCACACTGGGTCAGACCACAGCTCCATGTAGAGCAAAGGCCCACTTGGCCCATGACCTGTCTCTCCCTTTACAAAATCTTTGTTGGCAGTGTCCGAACCTGTTACAGCTGCCCGGGTGACCTGTATTACATTTTTGTTAAAGCATCAGCTACATTGCCTGGTAGGGCCCATCGGGTGGTTCAGACTATGTGTCTCTTTATCTCCACTGAGGCATTTGCCACTTGGGCAGCTGTGGGTGACAAGGCTGATGGGCAGTTACTCACCACACGTACTGGATCAGCTGTTTCACCCTTCAGTTGCTTCAAAATTGAATGAACACCATCTGTTTCCAGCGATTTTTTACTGTCTATTTTGTCTGTTTTATAACCACTTCTTTTAACACTTCAATTTGAGATGGGCACATCAGAGTTTTCCCTGAGGATGGGTTTTAGCTCGGGAATGTCTTTCAACTCCTTGACACTGCACACAAGCAGAATGCTGGTGTTTTTTCTGCTGTGGTCATAGTTCTGACTATGAGTTTTATTTTATCTTTTAGTCCTGATAATTGGTTAACTTCACAATGTAATTTTTCTCCTTAAATGAAAACAAATGAAAGTAATTGACTCTCAGTTATTGATGCCTTTTACAAGTTTCTTCTTAAGTATCTGGAGGATGAGATTAATGATTTGGTATTTATATATTTAACTTAAAGGTATTTGTGTTTCTTCATTTGGACATTTAGTTCCTGTGAAGAATGCCTTCTTGCTGTTAATAACCTCCCACCTTTTTCCTTTCTTAAGTTTTTCTTCATAAAAAAGCATTTTTCTAAGAAGAATTGCATGTTGGATTATCAAAAAGCTTTGCCCTTTCTAGTACTTACAAAAGGAATTATGTGTAACTAATTGTAAATCTAATAGGGAAATTTATGCTACGTACAAAATATTTTTCTGAATGAAGTGGACATGGGAGAGTGTCTGTCAGTGTTTGATTTAACAAGCAGAGAACATTTTATTTAATGGAGAACTGTATGCCTGAGTCTGCATTGGTAATGCTGCAATATATTGTGTGTCCCTTCAGAATGAACTACGGATACTCTGGGATGGTGTATGTATAACATTGACAAAGAATGGATGTTGAAGGGACATTCACAAATCTGTTTTTGTGCAAGTGTGTCATACATGTTAGGGCAGAACAGCACTGCTTACCTCATGGCTTAGATGAGCATTTCAAGCTGCCACATGTTTTGGAGTAATTCTCCAGCTGGAATTTATTGGCACCTGTCTGTGTTCTGGTCCCTACAGAGAGAAGCAGTCAGGTTGTTCCCTTAAATTATTTATCTAAAAATTATGCAGCTGAGTTATGTGAGATGATTCCCACACACAGGGGTAGCAGTGTAAGTAGTGAACTAGTTCCTCACCATTGTCCTGTTTGGCAAGTTAAGAATGTAAAGAAAAGAAATTTGGAAAGGGATTGTCTAGACCCCTTAATGCTGTGATTATATCGCTGAATAGAACACCTCCAAAACATCTCCTCCACCTACCGGCCTTAGAACAGCATTGCAGAAAATGTGTAATACCAAAAAATTTAAAAATTAGGGAACATGAACTAGATTAGTTGTTCACAGATTTCTGCATAATTCAATAGATTACTGGAATTCATATGTTGAAAACTACATGAAATCTTCTCCTGTTTTAGGAATGCCATTTCTGTAGAAGTTTCTCGTACCTAGATACGGGACCAAGTTACATCAAGGCACGGGCCTTGTTAGAAGCTCACTGGGAATGCGTGGTTTCTGTATCCTTAGCTGCCCTGTTTCTAAAGCGTAGGAACAAGATTAGATATCACAGAAGTCCTGGTTCTGCTAGCTTTAAAAAGCTGTTTAATCTACCTTGTTTTTCCCATACCAGAGGGAGGTAATGAAACACACTTACTTTTGTAATGTGGCTTGATAGCTGCAGGGAAAGGTCTGTGCAGCAGCTGAAGACTTCCACCCTCTTCCTAATAGCCTTGTAGACACCCAGGAGTGAGAACTGGAATTGAACATGTGCATGGACAATAAAAAATAAGGGATTCAGATGGGTTGAATGGTTGTATGGGAGGGTGTATTTTATTAGATGTGAGTGGACTGTTCATGTTGTGAAGTATTTAATTTTTATTAAAACTAAACTAAAAGCTATTAACTAAAGTTTTCGTTTTAATAAATACTCTGTCATCCTCCCCCGCCCACACCCCATGAAATTAATGTGATGGAAGGAAAATAACATGAAGTATAAGGAAAGTATGAAAGCTCCCCAAAAGGAAGACCTTTTATTAATGAAGTTTCCTGTTCTCTTAATTCTGTATTTATTTGCCTCCCATCCTTCACTGTATGTGATAATACAATGTTCCATACTGGGGGGTTAGGAACTGAACAACAGAACTCCATTTGCAATGGATTTGATAGTGATTCACTGTAGATCTGTGATTTTAAACTAAAATTTTTTTCTTGTGCTCTCTGACTCTTCATTCTGCTGTTGGAGACTACCAGAGGTGCAGGTGAAGGATAAAAATGATTTTTGTATGGGCACCATTGAAAAACTTTGCCTTTGTGAGGTTGGCTGTGCTAGGTGCCTGTTGTGTGCCACTGTGGTGACACAGCCTGGAACTTTGGCTGTGTGGCAATGTCTTTTGGTTGCTTAGTAAACATTTGTAGCATTTGAGTAGATCACTGTATTATCTGTTGAATTAATCTGTACCCGGCCACCCACACTTTTCACAGAGGGTGTCTGGAATTCTGCTGGGTGTGTTCGGCTGATGTCATGCTAATTAAATTCCTGCTTGATCTGCATTAGTATAAAGTTGATTCTATAGTTGTTACTTTCTTAGAAACAATATTGGTAAAATTTTTCCTATAGGCTTTCACCATCTTCTTGCTAAATAAGTGATCTGAAGATCCATTTCTCCTCCTCTCTGACCTTTTTGCTGTATGCATGCACATATCCTCTCTGCTTCTCTCTTCTTACTTCCTCACATGTAGCTCTTCCTATTGGTTTATATTTTAAAAGCTTGTATATTCATCCCTAAAAATGAATATGAAGATTTGGAATTCTGGTTTTATGATCTGTTAGCAAACAAGAACTGCACAGGCATGTCTGTACTGTCATGTTGACTCTGGACCTCGTTACATGAATCCAGGTATCCCAGTGGTGCTCACTGGTGCCTTTTTGAGGGAGGAAGTGATTAGTGTTTGATGTAGGTGGCATTGGTGCAACTGGTCAAGCCACTTGTCCTTTTAAATGCTGTCTGAACTTGACCCCCTGATTATACCTTATAAACACAGTTAAGGAAAGCAAATTCCAAAGAATTCTTGTCATTTCATGTTGAAGGAAATAGAGTTAATGTGCTGGGGGAAAAGATCACAAGAAGTGCAGAATTAAATTGTGATCTGAACAGTGATGTTTATCAGCTTTTTGGAGGAAGTAGGACAGACAAAGTGAGACAGGAGGGATCCTTCTCAGAAGGAAAACATCATGGTTTCTACTTGAAATAAAAAAAATGAATTGTAGGTCATAAGTAGTTTTTTTTCAGAATTTTAGAAGAATTAATGTATTTTATCAGAATTAAGATTCTTTCAGACATAATGGTCTTTGGCCAGCTGAAGCTTTTCTGAAGTGGAAGCAGGAAGCTATTAAATGTAATGTAGAACATATGTCTCAAGGCATCCCTGAAATGCCTGGCAGAGGTAATCAAGGTAATTAATCTCTGCTATGATATTAATATATATAACTCCTTTTGGTTTTCTGAAGCTGATAAGATGTTTACTGTTGCTGGATAGACAGTAATGAAAATGCCAAAGTACTTACTTGCAAGACAATCTGTTTAAAGTTGCGTCATTGTAATTATCCCCCTGTGCTATCTTTTTTTTTCTAATATAGTTTACAATAGGAAACTGTAGGATTTAGAAAATCCTAGAATTACAAGTCAGCACCTTGATTACCATTTTATGATATCCAGCTCTTCCTTTAGTTCTTCCTGTTCTTCAGCTGGAATGAGAAACATTATGATGTATATGTGGGAGGAAGGGTAAGGACTCCTGGAAGTAATCTGCTATTGAATTCATAGGGGAAAGAAAATCCCATTGATTGTTGCTGGAGAGCTTTCCAGAATAATTAATGTCAGTACTGTATGCCTAACAAGACAGCCAGCATTCATGTTGTCTGTAATTTAGGAAAAATTACAGACGTGAAAGAGCCGATAGGTCGAAGCACATTTATTGTTCTGGGCATACAATAGAAGACAAGAATAGTACTTAAAATTAGAGTGATTGTGCCAGAGTGATGTCTGCCTAGAAATTCCCTGTTATAATATGTCTGTTCTGTTCTTAATCCATAAGATTAACATTACTAGAATTTCTCAAATTAGTAAATTGAATGGGAGGACCTAAGTAATGCAGTTGTCAGCTTCAGTTCTAGAGGGCCTTTCATTTTGTATGCTTTGTTATGGGGAGTAGGTAGCAGAGGGAACTGGCATGACATTTAAACAGGTTTTAAACCAAACCAGAAGGTTTCAAAGAGGAAGAGAGAAGGAGGACAATACAAAAGTGCATGTAAAATATTTTAAGATACCTACATGGTAGATATGAATTGGTTTAAACAGTAAAAGTGATCCTGCATGCCTTCCAACACCAGTTACTTTAGCTTGCAGTGTTCTTCTTGGTTATGATCCTTTGTAAGATGCTGTTTCAAAATGCAAAAATGTAAATGAAGAAAAGAATGGGGTAGAAGGTAGGAAGAAGCATGACTATACTGTAAATTAGTATGAGAACTACTCCAGCCTTCATTAACTACATTGCTTCATTATCTACATCTGTTTTCATTTCTACAAAGTTACAGCTTAAATGTAAAAGAACAGTTGAAAAGAAAACAGACGTGTATGAGAACAAATTGCTTCAATTAAAGGTTACAGTGGTTGGCATGAGGTGGCTGCTTGGTGTGGTTTTCCAGCGTGGACTCAGCCGAGCTGCTTGTTAAAGGAATCAGATTGGCACAAGATTTTGGCACTGGGTGTAGATTCAGATTTACTTTCACAACTGTCTGCAGTTGTCTTTAGTGGGATTTTTTTCCAAAGACATACAGCCTGCAAAATACCTTGTAGCAGTTTAACATGCTTGCTCAGCAGTGTCTTTAACACATTTCAAGATATTTTCTCAGTACTTTGCTTTTCCCTGGGATCTTGAATTGTATTATGGGTATTTTGGTCTTAAAAGAGTTTAGCATTATTTTTTCCTGCATAAATGTATTGTTTATCCTTCTGTTCAGCTGATTTTCATGGAATGTTCATCTATCAGAGATACCAATTTAACCCAACTAGTAGAAATTTCTTTTTAATATAGAAATGTCAGATTTTAAATTCTGGTGTCTGTTTCAAAAGGTGATCAATCAGCCATTAAAGTGACGGTCAGCCACTGATCTTTGGGCATAATATGAAGCAAGATATTCTAATTAGAAGGAGTGGTACTGGGGTGCTTCCTACATATCTGTAGCAGAGAAATTCTTATGGAGCTAGAATCCTTTCTTTCTGTTTCATTAATTTACTCCAAATTTTAAGTAAGGCTTTTTGTAGTGTCAGTATCAACCAGTGTGATTGTGTATTTTTTTCTTTCAATTTAAAACCTCAATTTAATGATATATTAATCAGATGCAACTAAACCTAGTTGGTGAAATCATCTTAGCTGGTAGAAGTTGTTTAATCTTCAATCAAGCATGTGTTGTCAGGTAATGTAAAAATATCAGGCTGAGTCAAAAAGAGTATAAAGTAATTTCTCTTTAAAACAGAAGCAAAACCACAAAAAATACAGATGTTCAGGTTTGTGTTCTTAAAACTGACATGGATTTCATGCTCTAGATAGCATTTGCGCTCCTTCTGTGAGAAGAGCTCTTACTTGAAAACTTTCAGTCTCTTTTTCAACTTTTCAACTAAGGTACTTTATTTTTTTTTTTTTCCTATTCAAATAGCTGTGCTTTTGATAGGATGTTTTTCCATATCCAGTAAATAAAATAAATAGTCCACAGGTGTCTTTCAGCTGATCCAGGACTTCTTCCAGGGATTTCTCCTCAGCTCTACATTTAACTGGGAAGTTTTACGCTACAACAAAAGTACTTTCCAACTAGAATAAGAATTAATATGGGTCAGTCTGTAATTTTCTACTTGCTGTCCATTCACTTGCTTTCTAAAAGAAATGCCTCGGTTTCTGTGTCCCTGGTTATCAAGTACCAAATCGTCACTGAGCAGATTTGGAAGGTGGACAGAATATCGGAATTATTGTGACACCATTCTGTGACGAGGATCAGTGGTTGGAATGCAGGCAGTCTTTCTTAAAAGTCTGATGGTGGTCTGATTACTTCAGGGAAATGGGATGAAAAGCAATTGCTAGTTCTCCTCATCTTCCCTGTGAGGATAGTGGTTTTTATGGCAGATGAACAGAATTTCTTGAAGAAGTACTAGGAGAGTGTAGGTCATGGCACTGAGCATTGCCTGAAAGCTGCTATCAGTAATTCTCCTCAGTGAAGGTGTGCAGTGACCACTTGAAATAATCAGTTTTCCTGCTTACTTTCCTTCAAGTAAGCAATTTTCCTTCTGTCTTGCTTGCAGAAGGCAGAGGTAACTGATACTGAAGTGGTTCTAATTAGCACAGCTCTGTTAATGAATGAGGAACAACTGGAATGGATGCTTGCTCAGCCATGATAACTCAGGGAAGAGCAAGTAGAGAACACTGGTCAGTTTTGAAGGTAAAGCACGTGCTGGTCTTTGTCTCTACCAGGGACATGCTTCCATGGGTACTTTGTCTAGTTTAAGTAATGGGGCTTGTCCGTGGCCCAGTCTTCCATGGCAGTTGCCTGCAGGATATAATAATTCTCTTGAGTCAGAGACCATCCAAGTACACTACTGTTCAAACAGTCTCAGGCTGTGTTTGACTGTTCCTGTCTCACCACTGTGGCTGGGATGTTTGATGACGAGAGCACCAGACTCTTACCTCACTCTCTACGTTCTTCCCTCTGCTTTAGGATGCTCAGAGACACAGCCTTGCTTCATGCCTTCCTCTTTCTGATATAGCTGATGTAGATTTAAGGGCATTTGGTAAGGGCAAAATTTCACCTACTAGGAATTGCAGCTGGAGAAGTCCCCTTCAAAGGCAGTGACAGAGTTCTGATTTTTTAAAGATGTATGTGACAGGATGAAGGATTTCTCCTAGCTACAGATTTGCTGATCTTTCTGAAATTATGTTAGTATTCAGTCATTAATTATAATGTGAAATGGGCTGGTCTGAAGTCTGAGAACACTCTTCCACATTCTTTCTAGTTATTCAAGCCTGTGGCAAATCCTGCCCTTCGTGGTATGGCGTGACTGGCACTCCAGTGTATTTCTATAGCCAGCACTGTCAGTACACAGTGTGCCTTTCACTAATGCTAACAGTCTGAAACTTTCTGCCTGATTAAGTTTTAAGCCGACTCTGGGACATGCATTTGGAATAACTTGAATGAGTTTTCAAAATGCTGTTAAGCAATATCCATATGGGCTTTGCATATCAACATCTCCATTAACTTCCTCAGTTCACTGCACTCTGCTTACGAGTGAGTAAGCACTGCTTGAAAAGAAGCCACACCCCTTATGAAGTCTTCTAGAGAAAATGTTACAAAACATTCTGTAGCAGAATTTCTGCTTATTCAGGGAGAATCCTTAGAGACCTTTTAAACTTTTATAAATAAATGGTCCATGGCAGTTACTTAATTCTAAAATAGGAAACAACAAATCTGCAGACAAGAGGATCACCCAAACTGGAAAATAATTGATAGTAGTATTCTATGGGATTTTAGGAGTTTTAATAAATTCAAGCTGGTATTTGTTGGAATGTTTGGATACTGTGCTGTAGTTTAGTAAAGAGTAGAGAACAGGATTTTTCAAGCTGGTTACTCATATCAGTATGCAACTGCATGAATCAGCTATTGATGATTTCTGCTTTGATCTTATACATGATGGTGGTCATCCTTTTAAAAACAACATTACGTCAGTAAGAGTAATGGGGCACTGAGTAGTCTGAAATCTGCAAGTGTCTCTGTTGGCAGCTGATTCAGTCCTAGGGGGGTGAGTGCTTTAGATAGGTGGGCAGTGATGGGGTTTTCTTGGAACTAGGATATCTCTGGGGGAAAAGGCAGATGAAATATTTACGCATTCTTTCAGTAACTGAAAATATATCCCTCTTTTTTAATGAACAGGGAAAGTCTATCGTTTTGGTTTCCTTGCCAAGTTGGAAGCTCTCAGTGCCACTGATAGTGTTGCAGTTGTCAACTTTTTCTTTAAAATGTTTGTACTAAGTTTGTTTCTAAAACAGAATAGATGTTAGTATAAACATCCCATTTGTAGGTGTCTGGGTTTGCTTACTGATGAACTTGTGATTGATGGATCAGATCAAACCTAGCAAGTACTGACTAATCCTGCAGAGAAATGATGGAAGAGTCAATAAAAGGATGAGTTCCTTAAGTTTGGGTTGAGTCCTTGTCAGTTTGTGCTGCTGCTTTTTTTTTCATAGCTGTGTTCAGCAGGGATTAGTATTCATCAGTACCTGTCACTGTAGTCCCTGCTCCTGTCAACTTTCCCTCTACACATCTCTTGTGTACTGAGTGTTTAGAGCCTCTTTTCGGTGTTCAGTTGATCTCCAGGGTCGTGGCATCTCCTGATGCTTTGATCAGCACTTACATGTGTAGTAATTTATTTCAGCGTTGATAAATCTTTTGCTCACCAGTCAAGGGCAGAGTAAAAAGACAAAAAAACCCAGACCCCGAACTTGTAAAAACATGCTTCCAAAGCTGTTTAGCAATGACTTGTTCAAATCAAGTAATGCTCATCTCCCTCCCCAACTCCTCAAAAACCAATCCTGCAAACAAAACCCAACCAGACAGCCCCCACACCCCCTCTTCTCCTGCCATGGTAATCAGAGTAGATGTATTTCTCAAAATGGCATTGCAGGACATGAGGCAAAACAAAGATAAAATGTAATGGTCCTGGGGTGATTACTAAAATGATAGGTGTGGGGCTTTCAGGGCCTTGGGTGCTCTATGTTGAGTGTCAGGACTTGAAAGGTTTTCTCATTAGCTTTTATATGTTTTCTAATAGCAGTGAAACAATCCAAGCAATAGATACCTGAAAGAAGATTTCTGTTCATGACTAGTTGAAGTTGTAGGAAACCGAGGGGTTAAAACTTCCACAGGCAGTGACGGATTTGACCTTAACCCTTAGAGAGCTCGGACTGATGTGATGACAGGACAGGGATTCTAAGCAAAAGAATTACAAACCTATGTTTTTGTAGCTATAAATAAGAAAGTGTGTTGAATGAATTGGTGGAGGGTTTTAAAGTATAGTGGTGTGCTTTTGTAGTTTAAGCTAAGAATTTAGATGTTACAATAGAAGTATATGGGTGTACGTGACTTAGCAGGTAATTGGTAGAAAATTGACGCACTGCAGTAAAAGTGACCAGAGGTGATAGGTTATCAAGTCAAAACAAAGTTTCGTGTTAATTGCTTATTGGACCAGAAAGTTATAAATTGCTGTGTAACCCTGAAACTCGTGACTATCTGCCATTATGGCGATTTGTTACTAAGCTCCACGAACTCTGAGACTGATGCCTTGTTTGTTATTTTAAGTAATAAATCGTGTATAATCGTGATAGTCCCATCTCTTTAGTGGAAAGTCCGACCAAAAAGAAGCAGAAACAGAGAAAACGAGGCAGTAGTGCCCCAACAGAAGTCACTATTCATTAGCAACATGATTTAATACTGATCAGACTGCTTTATATCTAGAATGTGCTTTGTGTTGTGTTACAGTGATTCATTCTTAATTTCAAGTTGGCTGTCTGGCGTAATACATGTTCTCTATAAAATCCCCTGTAGTTTTGGCAGTTTTCAGAGATTTGGGTAAGAAAGACCTAATTGATGCCTTATCTTTTCTTGTAGCCTCCCTACTGATACTTTTTTGTTGCTTGTAGGGCTTGTTCTGTGCTGTTCTCTGCCCTTCAAAGAACTAATGCATAGGAAGAGCTGATTTTTTCTGTGCCAGGAAGCATAAGCTCTTTGAAGAATCTATTCAGTTGCACAGTTGTTCAAAATGACCACTATTTGAAAGCTTATCTTTTTTTGATCAAATAAATTCTGTATAATGTGGCAAAATACTTCATTAATATGCGTTGCTTTTCTGATTCTCGTTACGTTCTTTGGGCTGTAGGACAGCGGTGCCACTTTGGTTTCAAAAGCTTCTTGCACAGACTTTGTTGCAGAGAAACTCAAGTAATATATAAACATTGAGGGCTGTGCTGTTGTAGTGGCTGGAGTTCATCGGAGCCATGCAGGCAAAGTAGTTTCAAGGTATCACTTCATAAGTAGCTCCTTTTGACTACAAAAGTTAGTATGTCAAACCTTGTCCATTTCTTACTATAAATCTAACAGTATTGGGAGGGATGGAGAGCTGAAAACACGCACACACACACTTGGTGTTGAAACTGAACCTTCCTTATGAGACCATTTCTCCAGCCAAGCTTTTGTAGGGCTTGCAGCCCCACATTGGGGTCTGACCCAGAAGATGACAGAAGCCTTCAGCAGAACAGATGCTCTGCTTCTGATACCCTCTTTTTTTTGTGGCCATTGTTTCAGGAAAAAAGTGAAATTAAATGAAAGGAAATAAAATAAATTCAGTAAATTTCATACTTTTAAAATAATAAGGATTCAATTAATGGTTTTTTTTTTATTTTCTGAATTTGTGGAGGGGAGGTTAGCTCAATGTCTTGCACAGTCCTCACCTTTGTGATTTGAGTGGTAATTGAAGGATTTGTAATATCCCATTGGTTTGATCACAACTCCTGCTCATGACGTTTTATAATGAGTATATAGCTTATAAATAACATTTTGAAGGTATAAGGTTGTACAGAGATAATTACACAGCTGAAATGCTTTGGCACAAGGCCAAAGGTTAAGCACTTTCCACCATCCCTCCTAGATTGAATAACTTCACTTTATGAAGTGTATCATCAGAAATTGTTTTCATTACTCCCAGAGGGCAAATTAAGGTTAATAAAAATCCGTTCTAGATTACCCATATATATGAATATTTGTATTTTTAGAACTTTTCTTTGTCAATTACATTCCTCACTGACCATGTATATGTGAATACAAGTATGTAGGTCAGAGCTTCAGCTCATTTTTCTACAATTTTGAACTGTTTTACCTCTCTTGGACAGATTTCCTCTAAACTGGATTGAGAGATCCTGCAGGATTTTTCAAACTGAGCAAAACTAGGCACATTCCTTCCACTAAGCTGTGGTTTCTCATGTGCCCTGAATCCCAACTAGCCTGGGTTTCACTTGGCTCATGTAGAAGCCATTTGAGCCATCTGCTTCAGGCCTCAAACCCAGTATTTGTATATCCTCATCTTTAAATTTTATGTTAAATAGCATATTCTTCATACAAGGCAAGCCAGTATTTTGTGAACTCTTCAGCAATCTGAGAAAACCTTTAGTAGAGGTGAATGGGGGGGAATGGTTTTCCATTTCCTGTGATAAATTAGTTACATCTATAATCTGAAATAGCACACATATGCTGGAGTCACCTCTTCTCATACTCTGCTTTTACAACATTACAGTCTCGCTACAAGTGTCATCTTTTCTCTTTGCTCTGCTGCTGCATGCCCTTCCCCTCTTCCTACTTCCCAAGGAGGTTGTCTTCTCACTTGATAACACAGCTGTTTCTGCCTCTTAGCATAAGAAAGAGCAATATAAGAAATGGCCGAATTTACCGGAATATTTACTCAGGATAATCTTTCAGCCTCTAACACTGTGAGGTTCAGGGACTTTGTTTTTCCACAGATGGTGTCTTTATCACTTGGAGGATTTTTTTGGTGTATGAATTTGAATTTTTAAAAATCTGTGGACTCTGTTAGCACAAAGAATTGCTTTGGGCAGAGTTATTCTATTGGTAACATTTGGGTATAATTTTTTAAAGGAAGGGGTTTTTTTCCACTCCAGAAATTAAAATAAGAAATTAGTAAGTTGCTTTTGTTAATTTTAACCTTAATTGAAAAAGTTTGTCACCAATTAGTTAATATTGTCAGTCCATTACAGTGCCAGTATTGAAAAACAAAGCATTAGAAAAACCAAAGAGAAATAATAATTGGAAATGGTTGGAGGTAAAATACGTAAAGTTCCATTTATACATCTATACAACTTGTGAGGCAATTTCTTGTTTTAGGTTTTTGGTTTTTTTTGTTGGATAAAACAGTGTCTAAACAACTTTTCTCTACAGGTTATTGACATGCCAGAACACAATCCTGGAGATATGGGAGGAACAATGAGACTGGGGAAGAGGAGGACAGTTTTCAAATCTGAAAATTCTGTTTTAAGTAAGTTATTTTTCTGCTCTTATGACTTTGCCTTTTGGATAGGAGCTTTGTAACATGGAAAATCAAAAATGCTGTAACTTAAAGCAAACAGTTGGGTGACAGCTTCCGTGAGCTCATTCACTCTGATCCTGTTATTTACATTTACTGATAACTGCAATGTAAAAAAGAAATGAGAGACATCTGTAACTCCCAGTAAAACTGTCAGTTAGGGTCCAATGCTTTTTTAAAAACAATGAGTAAAATGTTGAGAAAACTGAAATTCATTTCGTGGCAGTTTAATTCATTATGTTCTTGGGAAGGTCAGAGTGCTTTCTCCCTATTTTCTAGCCTGGCCCTGACTGGAAGCAGTCTTGTTTTGGGAAAGCAGAGTATCTGTTGCAAGAAAGGAACGTGATTTGCTGTAACAGGATGCTTCAGATAACAAAATAAAAAACCCCAGAATATAGAACAAATTGTTTAATTTGATCTATGTGTATTTTAAAATTGAAGTAATACTTGTCTCCTATTAATCAGCCCATTATACAGTAGTAATACAGATGATGAATGTGTAAAACGTAGTTTCTTGTCCATCACTTAAATATGTGCATATTTCTTTTATTGCCCTGCACCTGACATTGATCTGAGCTATTCTCTATTTAGCTGTGTTGAACTTAAGGAATGTATCCTTAAGGAGTGTTTAAAAATGACGTCTACTTCAGCAGGAGACCAGAGTGTAATACATATGCACATTTAATGAAAAATCCACGTTTCTAGAGATGCCCGTACTAGTGACCTAACTAACTTGGGTGATACTTTGCCTACATGTGATATAGATATGCATATCACAATGTACAAGTTGTTGTGTGGCCTGAACACTTCTTGGAAAAGTTAATAAAAATTAACATGTGTTGTAAGTCTTGACCAATATTAGGAGTTGTTTAGATCTGTTTAGATATTTCTTTAGAAAGAATCATAAAAAGCTCTGGTAGTTTAATCAGGAAATTAGATTTCTTTTTCATATGCTTTACAACTTGAATGGAAATATTAGTTTTGAAAAGCTCGTCCCTTAAAATTAAGATATATACCACTTTTTAAAAAACGGCAGTACTATTATTCTCCAATTTTTGAAGATGTTCTCGGCAGTGTGGTTCTTGTACCAACCCCCTAGCATAATCGTAATCCTAATGACCTTAGGGTAAATTGATAGCAAAGTTTGAGCCATGATTATAAATGAGAGATATGATTAAAATCTGATTTACTGCATCCCTCTAACTTGTTCCTTGTTGCTGTGAAATGTGGAGTGTTCAAGATGATGCACAGAGGACTGCAAGGGTCATTTGGGTAATGAGATGAGGAAGACAGAGAAAAGCAATATTCTTTGTTTGTTCTTTGGAGGTGGTATGCCAGGTGCCATGCATAATCTGTTAAAATGGAATAGATGCTACTGAAAGGTTTCCTTCGCTGCATCTTTGGTGTGCAACTGTTGTACAACCCTAAAGTGATTTTACATTGCTGGTTCGCTCAGACATTTTTTTATTTATTTGAGCTTTACAATTTAAATTAGTTAAAGCCTGTTTAGATTCTAGTCTGCCTAAGATATTTCTAGTCAAGGAATGTTGACTGTGAATCCTGAATAAACTCAGGTAACAGTAAATTAAAAGAAACTAGTCATCACTCAGGAAAAACAGAAAAAATACAGTGAGATGAATAATGTCTTGTTATGTTTAACATGTGTTAAATGTGACTTTTTTGAGGTTTAAATTACAAGAAATAATTGTAGCAACTATTAAAGCAACACATGGGCATTAATTTCTCTTCTGTTGTATATTCAGGGAAACTTTATGGTGATGAAATGTTTGTAGAGGAGCGACACAGGCATCGATACGAGGTAAGCACTGGTAATGTACTTTGTGCTCAAAAGTAAAGCTTGACAAATTGTGTTTCCCTTGGTAGGCAGAAAAGAAGCTAGTGGGAGATTTCTTACATAAACATAAACCAAAATTTAGTAGTGGTTAGATAGTATAATTTAGATTGAAAGGAACCTCTCTTAAGTCTTTTGGTCCAACTCCCTGTTTGGAGCTGAGCCAGCTGTAAAATTAGATCACTCAGGATTTTGTTTCATCTAATTTTGAATGTCTTAGAAGAGAGAATCCACAACATCTTTTGGCAATTTTTTCTGATGCTTAACCACTTCATTGTGAACCTTTTGCTTTGTATCTCATAGGAGACTTCCTTGAGCATTTCTTTTATGGTCTTGGTCACGTGCTGTGCATTTCTGAGCAGAGTGTCTCTTTATACTATAGACAGCTGAAGTCAGTCATGAGATCCACTCTTCTTTGCTTTCCCTTTCCCAGTCTGAACAAATCCAGCTCATTCAGTCTCCTCTTATGTTGCATGTGGTCCAGCCCCTAACCATTCTGGTTGGACCTCCTATGGACTCACGTCAATCTCTTTCTTGTGCTGAGGGGCCTGGCACCACCCACGCTATTGCTGAGGTGTTCTTGCGGGTGTTCAGTAGAGGGGAATAATGTTATATGCCGTTTTCATGGTAGAGAAGATGCAGCATCTAGAAAAATGGTCTTGGAAAGCAATGTCAGAGATTACCTGTCTTAGCTTCCTGGAAAATATTTGAAAAGTAAAGGCTTGTAATACTTAAATGTGCTGGCCAGTTTGGCTTATTTAAAGGCACGGATTATGTTTGGGTAGTTGTGCCGGTTTGGCCAAAATCTAGTAATATAGCCCCTGAGAGAAAACCAGGTTGCAACCACCCTTCCCCCCACAGGGTTCAGGAAAAAAGGAAATTTTTCCTCGAAGGAAAGTGAAAGAGATAAAAACTATTTATTTTAACAAACACACAGGAAAAGGATAATGATGCTAAATAATGAATTAAAACCCTCGCTATAGAGAGAAACCTGGGAAGATTTCAGAGTCCTTCTGTAGGTGTGGTCTCTCTCCTCCTCGGAGCTGGTCGGTGAGGGCGTGGGCCCACCCCCGGGCCTCGGGGAGAAAATTCTCCTGATGTGTTCTGATGTTGTTGAAACAGTTTAGAAGAGAAGAAGGGAAAAAAAAAACAAAGTCCCAGGAAACAAAATTCAGCTCTCCATCTCACGCCAAGAGGGAAAAAAACCAGCTGGCTGACAAAAAAGCAAGCAGGGTGCTCCCTTCGTGCCTTCCGCAGTCAGACAACAACTGAGGAGTATATCTCTGTGTCCTTGAGAAGCTGCTTTGGAAAGTTCATCTGGGTTTGTTTTTTTTCTCAAGCTCAGTTTAAAGACACAGAAAAGGCACAATATTACTTTTTGGGCATAGAGCATGATAGGGGATACACATGATAGAGTCACCCCAAGACAGTAGTGCACATTCTTTTGTGGTCTAAATGTGGGCAGACTTCAGGCATCTGCAGCTCAGAGGCTGGTTCAGGTCTCTTGCTTCCTGCTATCCAACTCTATGTCCTTTGTATGGGTCCACTCGTCTGTGTGCAAACATCTGAGAAAAGGTGCCTGAATACTTTCAAAATACTGTCATTCAAGGAGACAGGCAAGAGGTGGACTCCTGAAGTTATCTCTGAGGTAGTTCAAAAGGGGTCTGACTCCATCAGTGTCTCCAAAGGGGCCTGAACTATCAGATACATGCTGTAACTGATTCAGACAATATTAACCTTCCTTAAAAGGGAGGAGAATGTGATGGTGGTAAACCTGCTCGAAGTTTGGCTATTAACTGAGTGGTTAGAACATCATCAAAGAAATGAGACAGCTTGCTGCAGAACTCCTCAGTTTGAAGGAAGAGCTGAATCACAGCTTTTGTCGTAACCACTGAAATGCAGTGTTCAGAGGGGAGGTCAGTCTACACCTACATCTAGTGGGCCATTTAAAAAAGGGGGAATTCAGGCTGCTTGGATTCAGGGGGGCAGCAAGCAGAAGGGACCCTGGCTTTAATTTTTGAATGTTGCATGATAACTTTTACTGATTCGTATCTTTATTTAATAAACATGCCCACTTTTACAAATTTATGCCAGAGTTGTTAAAACAAGACAGCAGAAGTTCCCAACCCCTACCCAATTCTTTTCATTCTTGTATGCATGTAAGAAATATTGCAATTAGCTGCTACTGTTTGTTAAATTCAAAAATAAACAGAACTACAATTACTATTGCTTTCAATGTTTCAGGTGAACCCTGAATTGACTCACTGCTTTGAAGAGAAAGGTTTGAAATTTGTTGGCCATGATACAGAAGGGAACAGGATGGAAATTATTGAACTGGAGAGTGAGTGTCTTACTTGTTTGTAATACTTATTCATCTGTTAAAACTGTATAAACTGTAGGTTGTTAAACGACATGTAGGCACAATATTTAGCTGTCATAACAGCGTATATTACCTAGAGAGTCTGTGAAATCTTTATCCTTGTGGTAGAGACCTTCAAAACTTGACTAGACAAAGCTGTCAGCAACCTAATTTAACTTTGAATTTGTCTCTGCCTTGAGCAGGAGGTAGGGAATAGAGACCTCCCAAGGTGCCATCCAATCACTTTGTCTCTTTCAGTTACCCTCTGGTTAGAATCATATAAATAAAAGTGTGAAAGTCAGATAGAAAGCGAGCTCCTTTCTTCCACAGAAGTGATTCAGGGAGATGAGTGTTTGATACTTTGGAAGTATTACTTTACCAAGTAAGACTTGATGTCTTTTCTAAAAGGTTCTGAAATAAAAAGGAGTTACACTGCATATGTTTGTTGAATGGTACACAGAGTAGCTTTTCAAAACTATCAATCAAACTTTTTGATTTTGATTGGATGTTTGATTAACTCTTTAGTGTTAAGTCAGTGTTGGCTAGATAATTATCAGGCACCTGAAAATGCAGGCTATTCTACAAGGTTTTTTTATTCCCCTTTCTTATGTGACCCCTAATTGCCATTGGTCAAGATAAATTCCATGCACAGAAACATAAAATCGTCATCAGAATACATTATTAGCCTATGGAGTACTATTTGTGGCATGATGCACCTGAGAATTCATTTCATATACTCCATGGTATGTTGAAGAACAGTGCTGTGATTTTGAACCAGGGTTGGAATATGGACACTCACTCACAATGTCAAGCAACTGTGCCATAGAGAGTAATCTGAGAGCAAAGGATAGATGTGAATTTGTAAACTACTAATTGTCATGGATGTTCTTGGGTTAGTTTGTTCCTGACAGATTATCTCTGCTACGCATGCAGGTGTTGGGAGGTTATTTTGTCTGCCCTGCGTGAAACAATTTCTGTAGAGAACACTGAGAAATAAATCAGGCAGAAATTTTAAATTGCATGTTACTGTGAAAGAAAGAAAAGCAGCAGTAAAACCTGGAATTATTTCACAATGGGCTGCAAGGAGATGGGTTACTTAAGAAAAACAATCATCATAGGGAGTAGGGTGGGTTGGAGCAGAAGCATAGAAGAAACAGTACCCCAGATAGCTTAGGCAACGCTGTTAAGGAGAATATCCCCACAGGAAATATTCGGTGCTTTGTCATTGAAGTTAGGGGATAAATTTAGGATCCAGGTTCTCTTTAATATACAGCAGCAGAGAGAAGAACAGTATACTGGACCATATAGTTTAACTTCCTAGAAGAAAACCCCTGATTTCTTCTCATCACTTACTCTGTACTGCAGAATAATTCCTTGAATACTGGGAATTATTTTGGAAACTGTCGAACAAGAATCTGTAGTTAGTTTTGTCCAATGTCCTGGCACTAGAAGTGGTTAATGTTAGCTCCTTTAAAACAGAGAAGGAACAGGTTCTCAGCATGAAAGAGTACAAAAACTTTCTTCCTTCTCTATTTTTTCAAAGAAAACAGAAGAGAAGCAGAAGCAGTAGTAAAAAGGTGCTTTGCCTGAGAAACAAAGAGGTGAAGATTTAAGAGAGGATGAAGCAGCATATTGTTCTGAATAGACATGCATAAATAGATATTGGAAACCAAAATCCTATGAAAATAACATGATAAATGTAAACTTAGTGACTTTTCCACTTGTGCCCCCCTCACCCCACCCTTACATGTTGGTACAGGTTTATTATTCAGTTTTTATGAATCGTAGGATGATTCTTCCTTAGTTTGCCCTACTAACCTTCTGCCTCTGTTGTCAGTTGCTTTTTGTGGAAAGAAGTTTTCTGCTGCCTCACCCTTAAATTCACATACGCTGCTCTGGCTTCTGGACACCTGCCTGAAATCTTCAATAAGGTTTTTTCCTATAAGTTTTTCTACTATCTTCTTCCTACATTGTGTAATTTTCTTTGATGTCTGTCTTGTAGATCACCCGTATTTTGTGGGAGTTCAGTTCCACCCAGAATTTTCCTCAAGACCTATGAAACCTTCACCTCCATACCTTGGACTGTTGCTAGCAGCAACTGGGACACTGAATGCATACCTGCAGCGTGGATGTAAATTGTCTCCAAGGTAATCTTTCTTTGTTGCTTGCCTGCAGTTTGACAGTCACATTTTTGGAGAGACTATCCCATCCTTCAATTCAGAAGCCCATTAGAGGAAAAGGAGTTCTTCGTGTATTGATTTACTTGTTGCTGTGTGTGCCTGTCATAAACCCGGGTGTAAAATAACCTGTAAGCAGGAAGCACAGTTCCTCACTTCTTCTTTTTCAGAGGCTATTAGGGCTAAAGCCAGAACCCCACATTACAATCAGAAAAAAAGTAAAAAACCTTTAGTAAATTCAAATGAAGGTAGTAGCCTCCTGTGTTAACTTCCATCGTGTCATAGGGAAAGAGATTTGCTAGAGGATGAAGCAATCAAGTGAAATTCTTACCTAGTTGTACATGAATAATGATAGCAACAAGAGAGAAAACACTGATTTTATTTTGCAGTAGCTAAATAATAAATAATATCTTTCAGAGTCCTGAAATAAAACAGTTGGGATTAGACTGCTTAGACTTGCAGGGTTTGGATCTAAGTCAGAACTGGATGGTTCAGCCAAAACTCTGTCCTTGGTCTCTTGGACACAGAGGCTTTGGTTTATTGAATGTAGCAATGTTTTTTTAGCCAGAGTTAACTAATTTTTGTTTATTTCAATGATATTAATAAGAGTTACAATTTCATTATAATAGCAATAAGAAGTCAGAGGGAAGCCTTGGGCATAATAACAAAAAATGAAAAAAAATCATAAAATGACTGAATGATAACATTGGACAGATCCAACTTTGGCATGTTAGCTTTTCCTCTAAACAAGACACCAAACTTATTAATTCTGTGGGTTGGGCTTTTTTTTTTTTTCCCCCTGAGTCTTGTGTTCTATTAAAATGAGGTCCACTTGTTAAGAGAGAACAGAAACTTTATTCAAGTTTGAGTAGTAATGGGAAAATAGCCAGGCCAGACCAGACCAATCTGTTTTGGTTCCCTACTCCTTTATGGGTATCAGGTTTTATTCACTCTGTCCAGTTGTGGAATGACGTACATACAAAGACAATGAACTTCTGATCTGCAAACTACAGCTTGATTGAAACACTCCTATTACCTTAGCCTGCCATTGTTAGTAGTGGTCAGAACATCAGCTGCCTTTTAAAATCTTTGCTGGTGCAATACACAGATCAAATTTTTGTGGTGCTTGGCAAGGCAGAGTCTTTCATCACAGTGATCTTCAGTCTTACCCTCTTGGTGAGCACTCTGGCTCACACTTCGTCTTGCTTCACAGCTCCCAGTATCCTTTCTTACACTGCTTCATCCCATGAGTAAACCTACTTATTTCTCTGAGATAAAGAAAAATTACTTTTTTTTAAATGAGTGATCTGCATTATAGCAACTACGCTATCTAATCTTGACCTAAAGTTTCAGCCATTACTGAACTTGCCCCACTTAGACTTACTTGAATTAACCATTCAAAATGTATACCCAACTCTTTTTCTTCGTATTTATAGAATAAATTCCTACCAAACCTTAAAACATTTAGCAAAGACAAAAATCCACACCCCAAAACTTAATATATAAAATTACAGATTTTGCTATTTTTCTAGTTACACAGCAATCAAGCAAAACCCCTGTGGCTTGAGAAAGAGCACTGGAATAGAAAAGCATTTTGAGGCTGAAGGAGGAACATTTGTAGAGAGGAATGTTCAGGAGGGTATCGCAGTGCTAATTACGGCACACGCAGTCATATTAACATACCCACCTGCTGAGTGGAAAGACTTCCAGTGTAAACCCTTAAACCCTGGAATGCTGGTTATTTCATTGAGTTGTAAAGCTAAGGCATGTCATAACAAGGCTGAAAGAAATCTGAGGAGAGGATTTTCTGCAAGAAATCTGAGGAGAGGATTTTCTGCACACCTCATCCAGCACCGCCCACTGAGTTGTAGTTGTGCTGTTGGCTAGAGCAAAGGAAGCTGCAAGAGAATTTGTGGAGACCAGCAAGTTGAGCAGATTACCTATGCAAGGCTACCATAAACACTAAAAAGAGAGTGAATTATGAAGTCCTGAGACGAAAGGAAATATGTATTTCAGCATGAGAGTCTTAACAGGAACCTATTACTCCAGAACATTTAACAGTCCCATAAATAGGGTGCAATTTTAGAATATTTGACACCTAGACACAAGCCGTAGCTTGTAAGCAAAACTAATAATAAATTTAAAGATGCATTACAACTTTCAGGAGAGTGCCCTAAATAAATGAAAGTGAATAAACCTTCTCTTAAATTTTTGTGAGGCCTAGTCTGGTAGGCCCACATAGGCATGAACATACCTAGTTTGAGACTGGAATGCATCCTCTGGGGTAAATTTACACTAAATTTTACACTAAATTTTACACTAAAGTTCTCAGAAACTTTAGTGTATACAGAGACAGTCAAGAACTGACCAAAGGATCAGAGTAACTCAGTGATTAATTGTTACTTATTTACCTGAGGTGGTAGTTGGGCACCCAAGTTGCCTCTGTGGTTTCAGCCTCTTGTGCTTTATGGCACAAGTGCCCAACCATCAAACAGTGCCGTGCACTTCATTTCCTTGTGAATGGTTTTAGATCATGGCCTTTTCCAAACCTTTCCATGGAAATACTGAAGTCACCATTTCATATAGAAGTGAGGAAGATGGTGGGAGGCTGCCAGTTTACATTTTCATTTTCAGAGAGAGAGAAAACCAAAATCACATGAGACTCAAAGTGTACAATACCCACAAATACACTGCTTTATAAGAGAAAACAAAAGGTTTTAATAGGAAACTAGTGGATGAAGAGGGGAACTTCACATGTAATTTTGTTGGCTTTTACTGAGACTTATGTAGCTGCATTTGAAAAAATCAATAAAAACTGACTTATCTTTGGGAACAGTATAATATGGGTTGCAAAACCACTGGTGTACAATAAAGCCATGTTGCTTGTTTTGTTTTGGTTTGTTTTTTTTTTTTCCTTATCCAGTTTAGCATCAGCAGGCTTTATTTCTTTTTGTCTACAACCAGCACCTTTATTAATGGCCTGCAAGAGTAAGTCAGAGTGCATTAATTATATTTGCAAATAATGTCATTTGAATAAGAGCTGAAAGCGCTATTCAAAACAAAGAAGTAACAAAAAAAATAGGGAATTTAATCATCTCTGCTGAATATAATGACATCTTTGGAGGAAGATGATAAGCAAAAGATAAATAATTTAAACACAAATGTCTAGTACATCGGAGGAAATGTAGGAAGTGAGAGGTGTTCCTAGGTGAGTAAGTGTGGGCAACTGACTACTGCCAGAAAAAGCTTTTGCAAAGCATTAGTGAATATGCTAATGTGAGGCACCAATCCAATGCCATCTAGTCACAGAGGACTCTTTTGAGTTCTCTGCAGGTTATTAATGAAAGGTGACATATGAGCTGTGTTCAGACAAGGAACAAAAGTGGCCAGAGGACAGAAGGAATGGTGCATTAAATAAAACACCAGAAAACTCAGAAAATTTGCCCATATGGTGATTACTGTATTAGCATAGTCCAGCTATGTCCCAGATCAGCTGTGGAGGAAAGCACCTATGAACAGAACAGAAAACAACCAGTGTGACACATTCTGGTGCCTGATGTCCCCTGTACATTGTCCCCAATCAAGAACACATTTGGCACATGCTTCTAAGGAAATGTGTTTTGAAGATTGTCAAGAGAGCAGCAAGAGAGGGGCTGCTCCACAAAAGAAGACAATCCAGGAGCCAGGGGTGGGAGCTGTCCTGGTAGGGATGGTGTCCTCACCAGCAGGAGTGAGTACCACAGTCACCACGGAAGGCAAGTGCTCTGGCTCCAGTGACCTTCCAGCGGTGCAGGGTCCCAGGTGAGGGCAACAAAGACCCTGTTGGGGCAACACTAAGACCCTGTTACCCTCAGACCTCTTACAGAAAACTACAGAAAAATTTTAAAGAAAGTCCTTTCTTAACCGTACTGGTACTTAGTTATGGTTAGTTATGTCAGTTAACTTTGTCATTTAAATGTTAGATGTTTACAGTGAAAACCCTTCTGAGCTACTCACCTCAAGTCTTTTTCTGTAGTTGTTAAGTGAAAATGCACTTTAAGGAACCAAATAGCTCGTTATAACTGTTGTGTGGGTCAGTTACGCATTACACGCTGCAAGTGCCTATTTCTCTCCAATGATTGTAGAGAGCTGCGGGTGCCTATCCCAGATGAAGATATTATCCTAGGTCCGGTTATGTGAGTGCAGGTGGCTGGCAGGTCAGAAGTGGGGAGTCTTGGGTGTTTGTTAAGGGATTCCCAAATGAAATGATGTTTTATGGAAGCATAGGATTGTATCATGATGACTATCATAATAAATGATATATATAATTTCTATGGCCATAAATTATATGTATGATTTTTATGACCATATAATGATCATAAAAATATATACCGAGGATATGGGTGTCTGCAATTATAACAATTGCACAAGCAAATATGCATTTATTCAAAATAATGTTTTAATGACTTAATAATTCAGCTTTTGGGGGGAAATAAATGATAGTAATTTACAGATTTCCTTTTGCTGAGTCCTCAAAAGTGAAACAGCTTAAACATCTGCAGCCTGTACTAAATTTATCTGTACTTCATGTATTTTTAATTTGCACTGAGGAAGAAATGCACTTAGCTTGGCTCCTTGCAGGGCATAGCATTACTGTAATAACTGTTTAAATTCCTTATGTTTCTGGAAAAGGAGTTATTTGTCAATTGTACATTAAAAATGAATGAAAGAAAAGCTCCCCTGAAACTGCCAAATACTTTGTTTCTGAAGAATATTGATCTGGATTTTCAGAGTGAAAAACAGAATGTTCAAAGAGTACCCCTTTTACAGGAGCAAAGTGACCAAAATTCTTCATCTTAAAAACTAAAGTGACTGACTAGATGCAGTGACACTGCATAGAGTTTTGTTATGTTTTTTCATCCTTGGCCACTTCTTTATACTCCAGATCCCACCAAAAAAAAAAAAACAAAAAACTGTTGGGGTTAGGTTTTAGAACTGGTGGCCTCAGATCTGCTCAGTAGCTTCTTTTTGTTGGAGTCCACTGTTGTAAGAATTGTTACAAATAAGATGAAGTGGGTGTCAGGCTCCTGCCCAAGATAATTATTAATTAATTTGAGCACAAACTGAGAGAAAACTTGCTGAAACAAATGTAAGCATATTTTTTCAGTGGTTGGCTCAGTGTGAAAAAGAATTTCATAAAGGAAAGCTGGGTTTATTTGATTTCTCACCACTACCACTTTCACAGCCAGTAGATTTAAGTAAGGTTACTTAATATTACCAACTGTGAGCACAAAGCATCCATTTGGGTTTTGTGTTTAGTATCTGTGTACAGCTCATTGTAATTTGGAACAAAGTACACATTTATTCCGAAGAGAAAAGATGGCTTGTTTATGGTTAATGCCACCTGCAGTTTTCTTTCAGATTACACGAGTTTAATATGTTTGACATCAGAGTAAATCTTACAAACCTGACAGCAGTGCTGGTTTGAAGCTGTAACACACAGATGTAGATATGCCAAGTTTCACAAGTCCCTCTTTGCTTTCAAATCCACTGGCAGCTTAACTCTTGAAGTTCTGGTTTCCTTGGGGTCCAAGTTGTTATATTTAAGATGATGCCACAGGTTCTGGGTGTGCTTAGAGATATCATTCAAGCAGCTGAAACTGAGAGACTAACAGCTACCTGAGTCTGAAGCCCAAGGGCTGATCTTTAGCTGAGTATTTCCCCTACCTTTCTTGCCCTTTGGCCTCTTTGTGAGACATAAAACTGACTTACACCCCATAGAGCAGCCCTAAAGTAGGAGAGACTGTGAGGTGCTACTACAGAAGTTAAGGATGTGGTGATGACAGCCCTTCTCTGAGATGTGGTGTCAAATCTTGTACTGAAATTGGACAGTGTGGGAACAGGAGCAAAATTGTCATCAGCTGAGTAAGCGTTTTAGCCTCTGCGGTAGTGGCCAAGTGAGCCTCAGTTTCGGCAAACTGAAAACAGGCTTAGGAAGTTGGGGTGGTAAGTCAGTGAAATCGCAGAAGCATCCAGGCTGTGTGACTGCTTCTGTGGGCAAATGCCTCTAAAACCTGTGTCATTGTGTGGGGGAGGACCTATGATGAGAATGCTGGGTGGGGATCAGCACCTGACTGCCTCCAAGAGATGAAGCTGGGCAGTTCTCCACTCACCTCATTGGTCTGTGAGCACTGTTACTTGAACATCTGACTCCCGTACTGTGTTGTATACAGAGCTCTGGCATGTTTTTGGGCTGTGATTGCCACTGGGCAGCAGAGCTAATTAAAAAAGAGAAGTTCTCTGAAGACTTTGGGCTTAAATCAGGGCTGTCATAAGATTATGCAGTTCTCTACAATCAGTTTTACTCTCTGTTCTGTGGACAGTATTTGCTATTTTGCTGTGATGTGAAAATGCAAAACTGTTTTAATAATACTGAATTTTTGTTCCATGTTTCCATGGGTACTTTCAGAAAAAAGTAAGTACAACATTGATAATGTTGTGTTTGTGTGTGTGCATCTGGCATGCTTGATCATACTGTTAACAACACTTTCCTCACTTGAACTGTGTAATTGATCACCAGCTGGTGAAATGATGAAATTGAGAATTTCACACTAGCCTGATATGACACACTCTTTATAAGAACCACATCAGCAGTGTGTGTGTAACAGGAAGAAAGGGCAGAATGCTGTAGACAAAGTCTTAATGTGAGGACAGCCAGAATATCTATGTTGTTTTACATAAATTTGGTAGAGTGACTTGCTGTAACTGTGGGAGACTTTCCTAACAGAGGTAGAAATTAAACGAGATGACTGTTGGTGCCATTCCTCCTGTCCCACTCTGTTTAAGTGTCTGGTTTTTTACCTATTCTTTCATTGGTTTTCCTTTTCTCTCATAGAAGAGGGGGTGAAATTCAAGCTACTAAGCAGTGCTCAGTAACAAGCACCAGAGTAGCTGAGTGCAGTTTGTTCTACAGTGCAGTCTTGATCAAAGATCTCCAGCCGTGGGGCTGCATGGCTCCCTTGAAGCATTACCCAGCAGGCAGTCACTGGGATCCACTGATAAGGCTCTGTCTGGGTGGGTCAAGTGCTTGATGTCTCGTTAGGAGATCATGCCCAGAGAGGGGGAACACGACATGAGTGGGCTCGTGTTGTCTGGAGGATGAAGGGGTGTGTGGTGAAAGGGAGATGTGACAAGACAGCTGTGCAGTATTGAGTTGGTACCCAAGGCTGTCACAATGTTCCCACACACATGAGGTCTGAGATCCCCACCTGGGCTATGCTAACCGTGTGCTCTGAAGGGTCACAGGACTGACCAGAATTACTGCTGCTCAAATGTACTTGTCAGTTCCTTGGGCTCCCTTTGCTGGCTTCTCATATGGGGAAATTCAAGTATCTGGGAAACAGACTGTAGAAGTGAAGTATAGTAGGGAGGGGTTGAGGCTGGAGGCACTTCTGAAGTGCACTTAGATTTAAGATAAACTTGGAGATCCAACAGACATCATACTGACTGAAACTGTGATTTGTGGGCACTTGTTTCTCTCAGTCACTGTGGTGATTCCTGTTCACTGTTTCCTTGTTCTCGCCACTTACAAAACAATCACTTGCATGGCAGTTTGGTCTGTGAAAACCAGTCTGCTTCTCTCAGGACACAGCAAAAAGGGATAAAACCTCTAGAAAAACTGTCAGGATATTGCTTGGTGCAATGAAAATTATTTGTGTTCTGACTAGAAGAGCAAGAATTGTAATTTAAATGTAAATTGAAGAACTCTGAGCTAATAAAGTTGTCTTTTTTTTTTTGTTAAAACAATGATTTTCTTTACCATAAGGAAGAAATTCCTTTTATTTTAGCTCTGAATACCTGTTATTCTCTATGTTATTAACCATGATCATAGACACACAGCACCAGCAAAACGTAGAATGAAAATACAGGAGCCAAGCAAAAAGAAATTGAACATACTATTTATCAGGTAGAACGTTCTTTCGCATCAGGTCTTAAACTCCAAACTTCAGCCCATTCCTTTAGAGGAAGGTGTTCTAAAAGACCGTATTTTAAGCATGAGCTTAAAGAAGTTTTCTGGAAATGGGTTACATTTGAGGAAAGTGTTGATCATATGCATCATGGGTTGGAGGGCTTGGAATAAAATATTTGGTTTAGATCCTTCTGAATTCTTATTGGTTCCAACAGTGACAGCTACAGTGACCTAAGCGATGACAGCTCTCCAGAAAAAGAGTTTCCTTATTCTGACACAAGCTGAAATGATTGTATGAGAGCACAGAAGCGGATGATGCTATTGAGGTAAACTGAAGTGTTTTGATACTGCTTTATGACACTGATTTATTTTAGACTTAAAACAGGAGATAAAGTTGACTTAATTCTCTTCATTTTGTTTAAAGTCCCATCTGAGAGCTAATGTCTTCTTTCTTGTCTGTAGCATTTAATTGTTTTCCCTTCTGCTGCTTAACTCTGCAACTGAGATGTTAGAATCTGCTAAGTATTTTGGGTACATCTTATATGTAGGATGCTGTACAAAACCAAGTTATGTTAGAGTTTGAAGATACATTAAAAATACATTTTTAAATTATGAGGGGGGTTTTTTGTGTCTTCAGTTTACAAGTTGGAATTACTTCAAGTACACTATATAGAGATGACTTTTAATTTTGCATTAATATTCACCTGTAATTGCATCTGATACATTGATGCCACAAAGACATCCCAACATAAATACTTAGATTTAATCTGCAGTGATAGAGATGCAAACAAGTTTTATAAAATTGTAGCTTTCTTTGCCATAGGATTTGCCAGAGTGATGTTGGATTGGTTGTTTATTCACCTGTAAGCATGGTAGTCATAGATTTCCTTTCAGTTTGGAGGTTGTATTTCCTGTGAGACACCTGATTTCTAGAGGATCTGGACTTGAAACTTAATCTTTATTTATTTTTCCTGTGCAGATTCATCAGGGCTGGGGCTGGTATGACACTCATTCAGCTTCTCAGTATTTCTGAGCACTTTTCTAAGGAGGGCACAGCTTTCCCCTCTGATTATGTTTCATGTGGTGTAGACATTAAGCAGCTGTGCCAAGCAGACGATTAAGGCTACATATGAATGATGCATTTCTGCCTGATGGTCTCCTGATCAAAGTAGTGGCATGAGATACTAGAAACTGGAGTTCAGTCCTTAGATGCAGCATGGGTTTCTTCTGTGATTTTCAGTTGAATTCTTTTTCGCTCTCATGTACCACGTATTAAAGATAATTTTCCATCCCCAAACCATGAGAGCGAAGAACAGAATGTTAAATGATTTAATGACCTGGTACATGTACATACAGTAGTGATGCCTGTCCTAAAATAACCAAAAAATAAGTAGACAAAATGTTCCTTTTCGCTCTTGCCTGGATCCTTCCCACATCCAAACATCACAATGGTTCTGTTTCTTGAGACCAACGCAAGGTACAGGACGGTCCCTCTGGAAAAGCCCTTGCTTTCCTCAGCAGAGTTTATGAATGGTAGTTCTGTTTACTGTCGCAGTGTGACTTGTTCAGTGCTTGGATGAGTGTAATGTTGTGCTGCTTTTAAGTGGTTATCAGTAGCCAAGCTGATTTTGTTGGAACATCTTACTAGTGGATACCAATTGTATTCAACAGAATTACTCTAGAAAGGATTAAATAACTAAATCCAGATATAAAAGAATGATAGAAGCATTGTCTCATTTATTTTTATCTTGTGATTAATTCTACCCATTAATCAGAGCTGGATACACATCTAGACAATATTTAACTTCATGGTTTTGCTTTATGCTGTTTGATCCAGATGAAATGCATCTACTTGTACTATTTACATAGGACTACTTTGAAATCAGTCGACAAATTCAAGCGAAAATTACATAAGCATGAAATAAACTGAGTTACAGATGAAATATTTTTAATAATTTATTTTTTTACATTTATTCTGCCTTCCTCTCCCTCTTTTCATGTTACAGAAACTTGGGAACAGGACAGTGTTGAATAGAAGAAAGTAGAAGAGTAAGCTGCTTGCAGTTCTCGTACTGTTTCTTCATCTACTGTTTTCAATAATTCTCATTACAGATGACAGTTTTACTGTTCTGTAGCAAAAACTGTTCTGTGTAAATGCTGTTTCTCTTCAAAAGTTACCAAACGGTTGTGCACCTTAGCTGTTAATCGTTATTCATCTTGTCCTATATTTCAGAGTGATCTCAGGTGAATATGTATCAATTCACTGGTTCACAGCTTTTCTTGATTTGAAGGAAGATTTGACTGGTTTCAGTTTGCCTTAGAACAGAAAGACAAAATGCATTAGTTCTTGGGAATGAGGGGGAATGCACTAAAACATTTAAGGGAAAATTGTCTTATTCTTGAGCAGTAGAAAACTGTTTCAGGTTTCTTTCCCTATTAAGCTTGTATATATTTTTTTTTACTTTTTTTGCTGTTCAATATGTACAAATGAAAAATGATTGCTGTATTTCAGCTCTTTGTGATTATAATAATTAATGTTGGATACGAATTTTTTCACTTTGTTTTGATAAGCGATTTGATTTCACGTAAATTCATTTGCTCTATTTCTCCTGGAAGTCTTATAATACTGAACATAATTCTGACCTACGAAATTACAGTAGTGATATTAGAAGGGGGTTTTGTATTTGTGTTTTATAAGAGAGAAAGTAAATACGTTCATATGTTAAACTCTAGTTTGAACACTTGTGTGAAAGTTGTAGAAAAACCAGTCATAAACCTGGGGTGTTATCTGGGCTCCAGCTGTGCCACACTCAATTAATTGCAGTAAATAAGTATGAAGCAAATTCAGTAAGGTTCACCCTTGTGTTCCTGCATCCTGTGACCACTCCATCGTCATGGCATTTATTCCCCTATAGATTGGAATGATGTATTTTAATGTAGAAATCACAGGTTATTCTGCTGCATCATAACTGCAGGCAGCTCTGCAAAGCCGGGGCTGGAGCCTGAACCACTGGGACAGAAGAGGAAGGTGAAAGATGCTGTTCTGGGTGTAAGGCTGGATCCCATTAGCAGTGGGGCATCATCAAACCTGTCACAGAAGCTGAACCTGGGCTCTGTAACTGATGGGCTCCAGATGCTTGGAACACACTTTCGTATAAAGAAAAATTCTGAATTTTGAATTGTTGTGTTTCATTTTGGTTTTGGGCAAAGTGGCTTCTTTAATTCATCAAAAATCAGTATCTGCACAAAAATAAAAAGCACTATGTTCCTTATTACGTCTTTGTAAACAGCAAGAGAGCTGTGCATTGCTCTCAAAAATCTCAGGTTACACAGCAAATTTGTCTCTTCACTAAAACAAGCTTTAATGGTAATGAAACATAAAATGTATTTTTATGGCAGCACTTTTCCTAAAGTAGTTTGTGAATACGTGCCTTAGAAATACTGACAGCAGAATTGGTGTCACTGTATATCTTCCCCAGTGAGACACTGGTCACTGCTTTGTGAAAAGTGAAGAATTTCCTAAGATTATATGTAATGTACAAATGTATTTTCGAAACATTTTCAATAAACGGTGTTATTCGAAAGTGTTTGGGTACCTACTAAACAATCATGGTGCCAATTGTGAACTGTGGTGTTAAGGAGAGAATTCGTCCCAGTTGTATTGTGTGTGAGAAACTGCGTATCTCCAGTCAAGTATTCCATCTCGGCAGCTTGGGTTCCTGTTTCTCTGTCAGCTTTACAGGTGGGGTTCTTTGGCACCTGCCTAACATACTTAACATGTCCTACCCTGAAGCTGAGGTTTCTTCTTGTTTGAATATCGCTTTTGCTACCTTTGGAACATGCTCCTCATTGCCTGAGTATAGATTTGCAGTTTGGAGAAACAGTGCAGTATTGGAGCAAACCCTTTTACTACATGGGATTGATTTCCCACAGCAACTGTTGTGCACCAGACCTCAGATCTTTTTGGATCCTTTGTATGGGTCCACTCCTCTTTCCCTTATTTAACTGCTCGGAGAGATAACCTTCATGTGCTAGTGTGTAATGCCTGCAGAGGTTGGATCTAATGAGGAGGATTTGCTTGACCTAACAGACTGTTCCTCATCAGGGAGTTATTGTGGGAGGGCGTGCCAGATGCTGCATTGGGTTGCTGTTTCTCTGAAGCCGTATTAATATCAGTGTGACTGTTGATTCAGAGTAGTACCAAAGAAGGCTTACTGTGACCTGACATTCATGGCATACTTCTCCTGAAATCCTCTAGAGGTATCTAAGCCCTGGCTTGCCAGGAAGACACTGGAGGTTTTTAGCAATACATTAAAAGTAGAGGTTGAGTTCTCTGCAAGAACCTGTGTAAGCAGGAATTGCAGCCCCAAGCTAAAGGAAGTTTTTGGGAAAGAAAAGGCAGATTGTCAACAATCACAAGGGCAGGGCTTGCTGCCCAAAAAGATGTGGAGAAGGTAGGGGAGAGTCAAGTGTTAAAGCAACAAATAACTTTCCAACCTGAGCTAACCTCCTTATGAGAGCTGTGTTACAGCTGCCATGGCGATGCAAATGAAAGTTTCTCCCCAAACTCTGTGTGTATCGATGGCAGTAGGGAGTGTGATTACAGCCTAGAGGACTTCTGAGCTGTCAGTGAAGCCAGATCAGCACAGGAGTGAACAGGAGCTGTGCAAACCTGTGTGGGACTGGCTGAAGCTCATTTCCCACAACTTGGCTGTTTGCATACGTGAGGTGGCCAAAATCTGCTGAGAGGGAGCAAGGTGGGGCAAGGGGCAATCAGAATAACATTGCCCTTGGGAGAACATGTGGCCTCTTCCAGCATCCTGTGGAAACTCACTGCAACATGATGAGGAAGTAAACAAATGATACAATCGTTTCTGTAGCTAGGACTGAGTAACACCTCATCCTTGCACGTAAGTAGAAGGAGGCCTCTTCCCTGGGACATCTGCATGGCAGTTTTGGTGTATTTCTGTGCCTCAGCATCTTATCCCATACAGTGCTTTGTTTTTCCCTACTAGCATAGTGAATTCGTAGCTGTCAGCTCTGTGATAACTTCCAGACAAACTCTTCCTCTTACCACTTCACCCTGTCCCCACTGTTGACATGGCTGGTACTTTCTTGAAGGATTTCTCACAGTTTCCCAGGTAGCAGCCTTTGTGTTTTTGATGACAATGGACTTAGTATCTCAGATATTTCTCTCTTTATTGGGTACTGTCTAGATTTTTCAGGTATTCAGGTGTGTCTGAATTGGTAACTACCATGTGATAACAGGGTGAAATGAATTAAGAACTCATCTAAAATAATTATATGAAAAGAGTCTACATGTGTTCTACTATGTAGCAGGCTCATATTTTTATAGCTCCCCTAAAATGACTTAGAATCTTTATATCAGCATCTATGAGATGTCCAAAGAAAATGTCTATGTTGCCTCAGTTGGAAATTCCCTCTGAATAGCAATTCCAGAAATGCTAATTTTCCAGTCTCTGGTTGATTGTCTTGATTTTATCTGTAAACATTTTTTTTAACCTTTTTTTTTTCTTTTTTTAATGTGAATTAACTTTTCATGGAACACAGAAGTGGACCAGTTCTATTGTTCTTTATTCATATAAAAGTAAGTCATCTTCAGTACTGTCTGGTTTCTTGCTCTTTAAAATACCTCATGGATTGCAGGATTTGACTTCCTGCTGTGACCTAGCTGACCTACTGCTAGAATAAAGTCTATTAAAATGTCTTTCATCTTGTAAAAATTGTGTACTTTAATCTTTACACTTTGATGATTTGTTTGTATATGGAATATTTTCTCTGCTTGTAACATCCTAATTCATTTGGAGAAATTGGTTGCCTTACTGGACTCCTGGTAACATGCTCTCACAAATTTGGGTCAGAGCCTAGAAAACCAGCTTTTCCTGAAGTGTGGACAACATTCTGTGTTTCCAGAGTGCTCCTGGAAAGGTAAGGCTGTCTTTTCTACTGCTATGGACCTTAAGTTAATAATTTAAGAAAGTTAACAGTTGGAAGATGCTAGAGAAGTTAACAGTACCATAGTTTGGATAACCTAAGGACCGACCCAAGTATTGGATTAAAGCATAATTGTTGCGGTAGCTCAGCCCACTTTACACCCCCCGTGTTACTACGAGGTGGTCTCTCCCCACACCGTGCTAGAAAGTTCTCCCTTTACTGAGACCTCACTGGTTACTGGTCCTCTCCCCCCTCCCCTCCCTTCTACCACTGGCCCCTGTTATGTCACTCAACCTTGCCTCTACCCCTTAGCCCTGAGACTATTGGCTTCTGATGCTCTGCCCGCCCCTGGGACCCTCTGGGATAAAACCACACGTGGGCTTTTGTTCTGGGTTCTTTGCCTCTGTTCCCTTCGAGTGCGTTGGTTCCATTAAACGCCTCGGAACTGCACGCAGAGAACCCCTCTCGCCTTTTCGTCTCCGGTTCGCGCATAGCCTGTGTGTGTGTGAGTGGCTGCTCGCGACTGCCTGCGAGGGTGAGATCCTGTGCCCGCTGGCAGAGTGCCGCCTAAGCGTCTCCACGAGGGACCCGGTGGAAAAAACGCGGCATCGATCCACCGACACGAGCACTGCTATACGTAATCTAAGACTCCATATATTTAAAGGAATAGTTAGGATAGTCTGCTCTGAGCTTCTACGTAACATATTCTCATCCAGTAGCAGCTTCAATAACCCCTATTTCCCAGAGTCAATCTGAGCAATAAAAATATGACTTTAGGTGTCTTTTTGTTTGAATATCGTTTTTGCTACCTTTGGAACATGCTCCTCATTGCCTAAATATAGATTTGCAATTTGGAGAAATAATGCAGTTTTGGAGCAAACTCTCTTATTACGTGTGACTGATTTCCCACAGCAACTGTTGTGCACCAGACCTCAGATCCTTTCAGCGGAAATAAAATTTGAAGATTCATTCCAAAACCTGAATGAACCCACCCAAGGGAAGAACACTGCCACAGATGCCCCTGATGTGCATCCAGTGAGTGTGTGCCAATAAAAAGCTTTCAAACCATGGCATGTTCTTGTAATACCCAAAAATGTTTCCTATCCTGTGTGGGTGTTGTATTCACCTTCCTGTCAGCCTTTTTTTTTGGGTGGGTTTTTTTTTTATTGTTGAAAGCTTCCTCAAGCTTCCACACAGGCACCATGCTCTGAGTTGCTGGGAATATGTTCTCATGTAAGACCAGGAAGCACAGTGCTGGAGTCACCTGACCTGGGTCCTCTTTGAGCTTGGTAAGTGTCCTCCTTGAGTGAAGGGACACTGCAAAATGCAGCATCGCAGACAGTCCTTGTGGGCCTTGTGGGCTGTGCTTACATAAGCACCTGCACAGCTAAATATTGATGCCTATATTGATGCCTATATGTGAGATACTCACTGCAGGCTCCTTTTGTACTCGGCAGACAAACCAGGAACTTTTCAGTCATCCTTAGCAGATCAGATGAATCACCTGTGGGTATTGTTTTTTTCTTGGCATGAACCTTAAAAAAGAGCCTGGCCCAAAAGGCTCAGATACATGTTTGGTCAGATGATTCTATTCCTGATAGGTCCTGATAGATGTAGGTGCTGAACTGGGAATTAGTCACTACCATGAGCTCATTGTTACTAATGAGCTAGATGTATCTGGCTCCCTTGTTTTTGGGAGCTCAGTTGAGCAGTCTCACCCCTGGACAGCCTGAACTTCCCCAGAATACAAAATTCCTTCTTCTCTTGGGCCTCAAACCCACTTTCGTGTTAGTCAAAGCCTTGACTTTAGCAACCCTTTCTTGTTGAAGCCCAGCCAGGGGCCTGTCCCTGTGTGTCCCCAGTGTGGGTGCTTGGGTAAACGTCTCTGACTGCTCTTGCTGGGACCAGCTCCACACAAGACACCGCAGCAGCAGAATCTGTTGTCATGAGTTATCGTGTAGTGCCTCCCTCCCTTGACAAATAATAATCCGTTTCCCAGAGCACTCCCCCAGGATGTAGGAGACGTAACCAATTTCCTCTTGAGTTTCAGAAGCAGCCAGGCCCCTTCTCCTCTGGGGGCTGCCCACTCCACAAGGTTAAAGCCAGTTCTCAGTACCAACATTCATGGCTCTCATAATATCAGGACCATCTGCCAAAATCCTCAGTGGTCCTGTGTTGGAGAAACAGCCAGGATATGATTCTGTGGGTGAGGCAACAAGAGGTTCCTTGGGAGGGAGGGAGGGAGGGAGAGGACCTGAGCCCATGTCTTTAGACCATGAATTTTAAGTAGATACTGAACAAAAGACAGAAACTCTTGTTGGAAAAGGAGCCAGAGCACAGGACATCCATTTTTTAAACCAGTGCCATAACAAAGAGGCTTTTCGGTTTTGGGCAAGTAAGTCTTGAACCCTGATCTCTGGGGTGGCACACACTGAACAGGAAGGAGTGACAGCACCTCACCTCTTTTTTCTCTCCTATGAATGGAAGTTGCTGCATCATTTGCCTTGTCCATCCAGTTATTGTCCCTCCTGGCTTGTAAGAGCCTGTGCCAACTTGTGCTTCTGCTAGTGCCAGCCTCAGGCACTAGCTTATTATCTTTTCCTCTGCTGGATATGCTATTCATCATCTGTCCTACCCAGGATTTTAATTTAGTTTATTCCAAAAAGGGATAGAAGGAAGCTTGTACACATGAAAGAAAACTGTTCTCAGCGCACTTCCAACGCCTGGAAGAGCTTGAACTCTTCTTGACATACCTGCCTAATAATATGCCTTGGTTGAGTCTCTAGGTTTGAGAAATTGAAAAGGCATCCAAAATTTTGAACAGTCAAAACATTGACTTCTAAGGCTTGTGGCTGGCTAATGTACTTTCCCTGTGTTTAGTCTTGGGAGCATAATGTGCCATCTTCTACAAAGTTTGGTCAGTGCTAGCGTATAGTTGAGTAGAAAGCAGGTTCACAATTTAAAGATTTTTCTGTGTATGCTATGCTACTGCCAGACTTTTGTTTACAAACTTAGAGGGATATCACTTTTGAGAGTATCTCCTCAGTTTTACACAAGCTTTAAGAAAGGTTTTGACTGACAAAGATTTCTCTCCAACTCACTGAAGATACAGAGCTCTCCTCTAACTACATGATGTGAGATAGCAGTGTAATATTGTGAGCAGGAGAGAATCAGACCTCCTGAGGGGCATGAACTAGGAGATTTGCTACTCACGTAACTAAGTGAATTAGGGATGAGATTATACATGTAATGATCTGGTCTTTACTCAGGGTAATGCAGCTCTGAGTTCGCTGGGGAACAAAGACATGATTGCTTGTTAATTTGAGAAGTGTGTAGAAGAACTCCTGGGATTGTTTTATCTGAGACATTTGACAGAAAGCTTACTAGGGCAGGTCAGAGGAATCACACAAACGTGCTTTTGTGCTTTTGTGCTTTTTATATTTAATGTTGCAGTGCTACAAATGTAAAATCTCAACCAAGATCATAGCTTAAAATATGACTGTGCAAAGTAAAAATCTAGGTACAAAATAAAACGTGCCTGTGGCAGTCCTCTGAAACGGCTTTTTCCAAGATGATTTGTTCAACATCTGTTGGTTGTCTCATTGTGTGAGAAGAATATGTGAGCGTGAAAGAGATAAAAGACTGTTAGCCAGTCAGTCTGTTTTGTTCTTTAACAGTAAGGAGCCTTAATTTACAAGGCTGCTAATTTATGTCATTTTTGTTCCTACTGTACAGGCTTAAAAAATTCTGATAATATTTGCTGTAGTGTTCAGGAACATGAACCTGATAAAAGAATAAGTGTCTGCTGCTGTCTGAACTAATACCCTCTTGCTTTGCTGACTCTTTGCACATGGGTTAGCACTTGGGCTGTGAAGTTAGAAGAAAACTTGATGGCAGATGTAACTGTCTTGATGAAATGGAACTATTTATTTAGAAGTGTTTTGACAAGCTTTTGGGTCATCTGAAGGAGAGCTTGTGTACCTGAAATTTAGTTTGTTTTTCCCAGCAATGTATCTTGATCTAATAAAAACACTACTTCACCCCCAAAATCCAGATCCCTCTGCAGAACCTTCCTACACTCCAGCAGATAAACACTCCCTCCTGCACAACTTGGTATCATCTACAAACTGACGGAGGGTGCACTTGATTTCCTTGTCCAGAGCATTGATAAGGATGTTAAATAGGACTGGCCCCAATAATGAGCCTTGAGGGACCCCACTGGTGACCGGCCACCAGCTGGATGTTTCTCCATTCACCACCACTCCCTGGGCCCAGCCATCAGCCAGTTCTTAACCCAGCGAGGAGTCCACCCGTCCAAACCATGGACTGCCAGCTTCTCCAGAAAAATGCTGTGGGGGACATATAAAGGTAGATGTCCAGGTAGACACATCTACAGCCTTTCTCTCACCCGCCAGGCAGGTCACCTTGTCATAAAAGGAGGTCAGGTTGGTCAAGCAGGACCTGCCTTTCCTAAATCTGTGCTGGCTGGGCCTGATCCCCTGGTTGACCTGTATGTGCCACATGATGGCACTCAAGATGAGCTGTTCCATGACCTTTCCCAGCACCGAGGACAGGCCTGTAGTTCCTTGGATCCCATCTGTCCCTGTCGCTGTTGTACCGGGGATGGAGAGAAATGAGGCAGGCAGAATCCAGGAAAAGCGGAATTATTTATTAATACACAGACGGGTTTTTATCCTCTAACTCTCTGGAATAGCATAAGATGATTGGTCCCTTGACCATCCACCTCTCAGGATGATTGCCTAAATCCTATAACACCCATTTCAAAACAATTCTGCAACTAAACATAACAATATTGCAAAACATTGTACAGGTGCGAGATAGAGGAATTATTTACAAAAACTCCCCAACTCTTTCTCAGCCAGCATCCGTGCGAAAGTCTTCGCTTTCCCACAGACACTGGCTGGAAACAGCCAGTGACACTGGAAAATCTCTCTACAGCCAGGCTTTTAGCATCCACATGTCCCCATAGACCTGTGAGCATATAAGGGGCACAGCAGGTCACTGACTCCTTCCTCTGGATTGCAGGGGGTCTATTCTGCTCCCCATCCTTGTCCACCAGCTCACAGGGCCAGTTGCCCTGGGCCTAACCAGTCTTTCTGTTGAAGACTGAGGCAAAGAAGGCATTTTCCAGCCTTTCCATCTCAGCCTTTTTCTCCCCCTTGGTTAGTGTTCACCTCCACATCCAACAAAGGATGCAGATTTTCCTTAGCCCTCCTTTTGTTGTTAATATATTCATGAAACCACTTTTTATTATCTGTCATAGCAGTGGCTAGATTGAGTTCTAGCTAAGCTTTTGCCTTTCTAATTTTTTCTCTACATGACCTAATGACATCCTTGTACTCTTCCTGAATTGCTTGCCCCTTCTTCCAAATACCATAAACTTTCTTTTCCGCCTGAGTTCAAGGCAAAGCTTCCTGTTTAGCCAGACTAGTCTTCCCCACTGGCTAATTTTTCAGCACGTAGGGATGAGCTGCTCCTGTGCCTTTAAGATTTCCTCATTTAAAGGATGTCCAGCCTCCATGGACCCCTAAGAGCTATTTCCCAAGAGATTCTCTGAACCAGTGTCCTGAACAGGCCAAAGTCCACCCTCTGGAAGTCCAAGGCAGAGGTTTTGTTAACCCCGTTCCTTACTTCCAACTTCAGGTGCCCAAAAGCAACATTTGGCCTTCTCCTTTCAGCTAAGCTGAAAATGGTAGAGAAAATATATGCTACAGTGGCATTAAGAATTTAATTGCTTTAAAACTAAATTACCATGAAGGACCTTCTACTGCCAACTTACAATTAAAGATATGTATATTACGGTGAATCTGTAATACAGGACTGAGGTGCTACCACAGGACTACCATTTTAGTTGCCTGAATTCATAATTATTTAATAATGCATTTGTTTATAAAGAATCGAATTCCAGAACATAATCCAGATTTTCCCCCTCCCCTTGTGAGATGATATACCACTATTTTCTTCCTAGTTTTCCCTCTGGCTACTAAATAAAAAATTATTTTTGCAACTCTTATTGCAAGTGAGCTTTTTAAAAAATGATGTGTGCCGGTCATATTTTTTGTAGAGAAATTTCTTATTGGGGGAAACCTGGAACATTTTTGCTTTCACACAGTCAGGTTGTCCTTACTACCAACAGGGGTTTTAGCTATTTATTTGTAGGAGAATCCAGTCTGTAAGTAAAATATATGATTCTGCTGTTTTATATGCTGTTTTCTTTAATAATCTAGAAATGGGCAATATAATGACACATTCTTCTGAATTTCCATTTGATTTCAGATACTGCCTCTAAGCAATATATTTTGGCTTTGGTTTACTTCCCACAGCCAAGGAGACCAGAATGTCATTTTGGCTTAATTGAAATAAAAATGCCATGGAACTGTGAAAAGGCGTTCCCTAGATGTAAAATCCTAGCCTTGTTGAATTCAAATACTGGCTAAACCTACCCCACAGTTGCCTTGGTCTACTTCTAGTGTAATCTTCATTACACACAGTGTCTGTACTGAGTGTCTTTCCCATGCTGCCAGTGGCGATTCTGCAGCTGCAGTGTTATTTTTACTTGTCCCCAGTGTTCTAGATAGCTGTGGAAGATACGTGTTTTGGAGCACATTAAATGCCCTGTTTAAGCATTCTCATTGCCATCAGAGGTGAGGGCTAAGCCCCAGAGCAGTTGCCTGTGACTTCTGGCCAGAAGTGCTCCTACCAAGGCTTGCTTTGGTAGCAGTGTAGCCAGTGCATTTCCCTGACTCTCTGGTGTCTTTTGGCAGCAATAACTGCTTTTTACCTAGGTATTTCTAGCCTATTTCCACGAAGTTTGGAGGAATTTAACATTTCTGACACTCATGTTTCTTTGTTGCACTTGTTTGAAAATTTCCTGGAAGTTGTGAGAACTGACAGACTGAGGAAGGGATAGGGAAAAATGCTGCAGTCACAGAAATAATTTTTTTCTTATGAAAACAGGACAAAAATTATTATAATAATTGTAATTTTTTAACATCCCAAATCTCCTACTACAATCACAGCCTTATGGCATGTCAGTGTGACAGAGCTCTTATCATAAAGACCCTATAATCTGTTTTAAAAAGATAGACAGTAGAGATGAGCAATTCTGAAGTGTTTAATACATCACTTTAGAAACAATTATGTTTTCTGAATTGGAGTCCAGAAGCAGCCTACTGTCATGTACGCTCATAGTCATTTCCACTTAGTGCAGATTTGAAAATCCAAATATTGAATTTGGTTATATGTAGCATATTTGGGGGAAAAGAATATTTAAAAATATTTGCAAGTGCTAGTCTACCCTATGTAAAACTATATCCCAAAGGCTAAATTACACTATAATGTTACTTAACAACGCAATGAGCTGTAAAATAGGCAATTTTTATGCAGCTGAGCCCTCAAGCTTATTCTTCCTTCTAAGGCACTGCTTTCTTACTGTGGAAAGAAACAAGTGAATAATATACATTGCTTTTTTTAATGTTCATTATGCTGCTATCATTTTTGAACAGGGAGGACAATGAGATAATCTAAATGATATAGATCACTTGTTTTCTTCCCTAATAGGAAAGATAATGAACGGCTTTGTTTTGATGGCTTTATTGCCTACAAGATAATGAAATATCCCAGCATGGATTTCATTAGACTTTCTCTAGTCTCGCTATGATACACCCATTAAGAGGCCAGATCTCGTCTTCGGTATAAATGGAACCAGATATTACAAAGATTTTAGCACACTGTGAAAATCTGGGCATAAGTGTCACCAAAAGAATTACTGGGTCTGTAGATCAAGGCTGGCTTTGGCCATGAGAGACACAGAAGCACTAATGCAGTTTATCAAAGAGAAATAGCTCATGATGACAAAGGTATGAGGCTATGAGAGCTTTGGTGTTTAAACTTTGTCATTACTCACAGGGCTCAGGGCTAGAGAGCATGTGCTGCTTAAATACCCAAATCCTTGCTCTGGTTTCATTTGGTGGCTTTCAGGGGGTGCGGCAAAGAGCACACAAGTCTGTCCTGTCACCAGCAAATCAGTCCTGTGGAGAGAGTCAAGCATCTGTGCATCAAGACAGCTGCAAGGAAGGACTCCTTATGGCATTAATTGGGGAGCAGTGTAGCCACCTGGGGTTTGAAAAGATAAGATCATAGTGTCTTTCAAACAGCCGTATTGTCTGTATTCTCACCCAAGGATCATAGGAAAAGACTAGGACTAGCGGGAACAGAGACATATGAGCCCCATGGGGCTTTTTTCTCCTAAAGCGTCATGTTCTTATAATGAACAGCTGCATTTGTTATTTCTACAAGGATGACAACAAATGTGTGTTGGAATAAGACCAGGAAGACACATTGTATGAAAACAAAAAATATTCCCTATTTGATTCTTACATGAATAGGAGGTGTTTGGAGCTGGAAGTAAGATAAGCCACAGGGTAAGGTTATGCAGTGACTTATAAAAGTTGTCAATTTGTCATATTTTTCTCTTCTTTTTTTTTTTGACAATTATTCACTGGGAAAAAGCCCGACACAGTTCTGAGGTTTAATATATGCCTTTTGGATGGAAGGGATGAGGAACCATAGCGGGGCACACAGAGATGAGTTGCAGTAAGTAAAAAAAAAAAGAGATGAAAGCTGAGGAGAATTTGAAGGCATCAAGGTAATGGGCTACAACACAGCTGATGTTTTATCATTTCTTTCTTTTCTCCTTGTGATCTGTGCAATAGATAATTACTAGCTCCCATCAGTGATTATTTTCTTGTATCAAAGTGTTATAGCAATGCTCCAAATAAAAAAATTGGCAGCAAATCTAAAATGAACTATTGCAGGGAAAAAAGTTACTCACACTGCTTGCTGTAGTTTCCTTAAGGTGACCCCTACACTCTCTAAAGCCAGATGTGCCTGCCAAGGGAAGTGAATCACAGGTGTGATGCCTGCCTGGGCTTTTATCTCCTGAATTTCCTTCTTTGCCATGGAACAATTTACGTGAGGGGCTCTCAGCCAGACTTGACCACTGCACTACTGACACCATTAAATGCTTCAATTTGAGATGAAGAGAGGAAAGTGGGTTTCTGTTCTCCCTTCTCTCTCCTTGTACTTGCCTGAAATGAGATTAGTCCTTTTCTGTGGCTGAAACCACAGCAACAGTTTTCTAAACGTGGCTGTGGAACAGTCCTTGCACCATGGCTTTTCCCCAAGATGTGAGTCAGCTAAAAACCTGCCCTGAAAAAAATCAGGTTATCTGATAGCTAGCATAGATTGAAACAAGATTTCAGGTTTTCAACATATTTTGTGAAGAATGAATTGAGATTCTAGGAATTAACTGTGTCTCCAGTTGTTTCATGGCTCCTTTCCCACCAGTGCAGATAAGGAAGCTGCAGGGAGATGGTGTAGTACTTACACTGCCTGTCTTCATGACTGCTATAGACAAGTAGCAGACACATCAGGGGCTCTGTCTGATGAAGCAAAATAGCAGGAATGCCAGGTTGGACTGCTGGCTGAGCTTCTCATCAGTCACAGCTCCGCTTGTCTGATTCAGTATTCTAAAATGACTCCTGCTTTTTAAGAACACTTAAGCGAAATTATTTTGAGATGAAACTAAAAGAGAGAATTGCCTGTCTGTGCGCTTCATTCTAATGCTTTCCCTGTGTCTGGCCTTTTTTGTCCATGCAAATGCATGTCACTTTTTTTACAAAGCGTGATTTAATTCGTGTTCGAATTGCTTTTGCTGGTTTTTTTTCATGTGTTTTCAGAATTCAGATTCACAGGAGAGGAGACACAGGGAATAAGCTGGCCTTCTCCCATAACAGACAGATATTACAGGGAACCCTAATGTTGATAAAGACCGGAGATTACTTTATCTCTTGGTGTTTGTATGCCACCCATCATCTCCAGCCCAAATGTTTGACAACTACTGAAACACAGCAGCA